>OY743225.1:127556729-128016573 GCA_963555765.1 Orthonevra nobilis | reverse complement strand
TAATGACTCTTTAAAGGTTGCCTTTAGAAGTTAAAGTTATTCCTGCAGCTGTACTCTGAAAGATATTTCTTATTTCGTTTCGATTTTTTTTCTGTTATTATAAAAAGGAATATTGTGTTGGTTTCTTAGAAAGGAAATTAATTGAAGAAGTGGACATTTTTTTTTTGTGTGAATTTACTTTGACTATTACTTTTAAATTTCTTTTAAATTTCGTTGAAGCATTTTTTTCAAAGAAGAAGTTATTTTCCGGTTAACTTAACTATTTTGTTTTGTTATTATTATTTATGTATTTCTTTTTTTATTAACAAAAGTATGACAATAGTTTATTTGCCGGGCGAAAAATATAAATAAACAAAAGACTTAGGAAATTAAAAGTAATTTGTGAAACGAAAAATAAAACACAAGAGATTCTATTCTTCTTGCGTTATGTAAATTCAAGACACCGATATTGTTCTTATCGATTTACGAAGTTTATTGAAAAATCAAAATATAGGAAACATGGAAAGTTTATTAAAATAGCATAAGGAGACAAATATCTTTCACTTGCATCTATCCATGTATACGATTTTTATTTGCTTACTTGTTTATTTATCTGTTATAATAGGACTACCGGTTGAAAATGTCGTTTTTTTTTCAAAAATCAATTCTTTATTGAGGAAAAATATATATAAATTCAATATACCAAGTATTGCTCATCGCTAGCCACACATTTTTCGTATACTCGTTCTGAAAAATTCGACTGGTTTGGCCGCAATCCACGAATCGATCCATTTTTTGACATCATTGAAATGACGGAAGTGCTGGTCAGCCAGGCCATGTTGCATATACCGGAAGCGATAGTAATCGGATGGCGCAAGGTCTGGACTATACGGCGGGTGGGGTAGGACATCTTATTTGAGCGTTCCAAGGTATGTTTTGACGACATTTGCAACATGTGGCCGATCATTGTCATGTTGCAAAATAACTTTATCGTGTCTTGCGACCGTTTCCGGCCGTTTTCCCTTCAGTGCTCGGCTCAAACGCATCAATTGTCGTCGGTAGACCTCGCCCGTAATTGTTTCATTCGGTTTTAGCGGCTCATAATACACAAAACCCTTCTGGTCCCACCAAATGCACAGCATAACCTTCAGGCCATGAATATTCTGAACGGCCGTCGATGTTGAGGCATGTCCGGGGTATCCATACGTTACCCGACATTTTGGATTATCGTAATGAACCCATTTTTCATCATCAGTGACGACTCGATGCAAAAAAGACTTCTTGTTGTGGCGTTCAAGCAGCACTTCGGACATGCAAAATCGGCGTTCGATGTCTCGTGGCTTCAATTCATACGGCACCCTATGTCCTACCTTTCGGATCATTCTCATTGCTTTCAAACGATTGGAAATGGTTTGCTGAGTGACGCCAAGTGATTTTGCAAGTTCTTCTTGCGTTTGTGACGGATCTTGACCGAGCAATGCCTCCAATTCATGGTCTTCAAACATTTTCACCTGGCCGGGGCGTTCTTTGTCTTCGGTGTCGAAATCACCATCTTTGAACCACTGACACATTCTACCGTCTATAGTATAGCTCGGGTAAGCTTCGGTAAGCAATTGATGCGCTTCGGTTGCTTTTTTCTTTAAATGAAAGAAGCATATTAAAACTTCCCGCAAATGTTGTTTTGATGGCACGAATGTAGACATTTACACGGCTTTACAAAAACTTGTGTGTTTTCACTAATGACCAATAACCTAGACTGAAATAATTAGACAATGACATGAAGTTTCTGATGTGACAGCTGTCATGGTCAAAATTCACCTCAGAGTAATAGATATGAAGTTGTCTGCAATAACGACATTTTCAACCGGTAGTCCTATTATAATCTAAGGATGTAAATTCGCACCATACCGATAGTCTGCTAAGACCTTCTTGTAAGTAGTTTTCAACTAAAATGAGACATTGTATGTTCTAGATTATATAAGAAATATCATTTATGAGCAGTAGTAAGGGGAGCTACGGTGAATGCCAAAAAATATTTTACAATTATGAACTGCCTATTTCAAATCTTTTTAAAAGCAAATGAAATTAATTTTCAACAAATATGTTTATACAATTTTTAAAAGCAGTTTATTTACAATGAATTGGCATTAACAATTCAGCATAAAATATTATACCAAAAATACAATAAAAAAACAACAAAAAATACTTAATTAAATCGCCTTAATTATAGCATCTATGCGTCTTTATTGCATCTCTTTAACTTAATTTGACTTAAGTGACTTTTTACCTGAAATCTAGTCTCCTTCTTTCGGATCTATTTATCACAATACGAGTACTCCCACAAATACTCGATAGAGTTCGAATCTGAATATAGCGAAGGGTTATTCAGACAAAGTATTTATTCCTTGCGCAATTTTGATGTGTGCCTGCTGTCCTTGTCTTGTTGGAAGACTCTCAAAATTTCTTCTTTTTTCATCATACTTTCAGAAATGATGAGGTTCCCAACACCAGATAACGCCATACATCGCCAGACTATAACCATACTAACTAAGTTCTTTATTGTGGAGTTTGGATTGTTGTATTTTATCGGTTTTCTAGATCCCCCAGAATGGCAAGGTCACATTTTCATATTTTTTGTCATAACGAATACTTCGCTTCGGTTCTTTTTTCGGAAATATATGGCTTTTCGTGAGTCTCTACCATGTAGCCATTTACTTTTGCCGGTCCCGCGGATAGTGTTCAAGTTAACGTTAACTCCAGAAGATTGTGTAATGATTTCAGCAATCTTCACTGCACTTATTGCTGGATTTTCGCGAACTTCCCACGCAATAGCGCGTTCATCATCTACCCACAGTCTCTTTGGTCTTTCGTATCTTTAACGTTTTTGAATTTTTTAAATTTGCCCAAAGTTAAGTTCATCACGTTATGACATCTCCCCATAGTTTTGGCTAATTCGCGACAAGATTTACCTTCATTCGTGTTCTCGTGATTTCACTGCATTTTTTTTACCTATTTTTAAGTAATTTTCTTAAATAATTTGTAAGAAGCAACATTAGATGCGAATGAACTCAATTAAAATACACTGGTTACAAGTAAGCCAGTCAATTATGTCAAAAAACAAATGCAATGGTTGTTTTTCCGATAAGCGGAACCTAAAACAGTATGTGCGGCAAGCTGTGCACTTTTTTTGATGCCGTAAAATTTTTGATTTACATTTTTTCTTTAGTGTCAGTTCATTGAAAATAAAAAACCTTCAAAAATTACATACCTGTTTGAAATTTGCGCGTGTGCTTTCTTTTGACGCTCACACTAAATGGCTGTACTGTGGATAACCCGAATGATTGTTTATGGGCACAGACGGAATATTGTTGAGCTTGACATGCCAAACACCAGCCTTTCAAAAAGGAACGAAGACATTTTAAAAAACTGGAAGCGAAATCCAATTTGGCAAGTTTATTCTTATAAATCAAGGAGAAAGTTTGCCTAAAAAACAGAGTCTTGCATTAAAAAATTATATTTTGCTGCACTTTTTGAGAGCTTTTCCTAAAATATGAACTGAGATTTAAACATAAGACTATGAAATCCTTACTTATGGAGCTTTTTTAATAGCACTTGCCTTGTCAGCAATATTGACAAGTTCAAGCTCAATTTTTTTCTCTTTTTTTCTCACAGTCTAGTAAAAGGTTCTTAATTTTAGCGAAGGAAACATGACTCTTGATTTTTCTTTACAATTGCAACTGTAGGAATTTAAAATAGGTAACATTATCCATTTTTCAAATCCTTTCTACCCACTTAAGGCCAGTACTGTATTAAGTGAAAGGCCATGATTTTATAATTTTTACTGCAGACGTTTATTTTGATTATTTTATTTTTTGTTTGTTGCTTTTCGGAGATTATATCGGTCAAGCACACACCACTGATTAACATGACCAATTGACATTTTTTAAGCACACTTTTAACCATTTAAGATGAATGAATGAAGTGGATTCTGGGTGCTCCAGAAATGCTAATTGAGCAAAATGCTTAGGTCTAAAATATCCCTAATATCTTCAAAAAATTTTCAAAAACTGGATGAATGCTTTCAAGTTTCGAAAACTTATCTGCAAGTTGTTGAATCTCCTTGTTTTATGAATAAAAATGAGACTTTGAAGAGTCTTGTCTTGAAGTTGTGGTGACTCCTCAGTATTTGATTATTTCCCCTATCGGTCTACTTTTTGAAGCAATTATTTTCGATAAATGTAGAAGTTGTCAATGATACTCAAACACGAATTTAAACTCAGCCCCATCGACACTCCCATCTCAGCTGTGATTTTCCAAAAAAAAAATATGACGTTATCCTTCTGCGTTAAATTATCTTCCCAAATCATCCGGGCGACAACAATTTCGACATAAAAACAAGACAAGCCAAACTGCCAAAGTTCTTATCTACAAAATGGTCCCAAAACAAACCGAAAACGTCAACTGGCATGTCATCCCATCAACCCCAAAATGTCACCCGTCATCCAAGTCAACTTATTGAAATAATTGGCCAGCACCAGCAGCACCATCTAAGCATAATACGAACCCATAATTCAATCCGCAATTCACTTGCGAGCAGACCAAAAACGACATCATCATCATTCCAAGCACAAACATTATCCGAAGCTCATACATGTCACTGGAATTTGCATCATCCATCCTGTACCCACAACCCAAAGTATCCTTCTCACAAAGCATATATGAACTTATGCTTGATGTGGCTTGTGTCTTGTGTTCATTCCTTCATGTGTACCCCAAGTAGATACACCGGGGTTAAGTTCGACCCCAAACCGCACTTCCGTTGAGGAGAATGTGCATATTTTTGCTTTGATTTGGAACCTTTTGGTATTCATTTGATTTCCTGACTCTAAGGTCTGCATACACAAAAGAAAAATTAAGGACACACGTTGCGGAGTATGCATTTATTGCATCCTCCCTGGAACTTGTTCGATGCTTTGGGTGAAATGTACAAAATCCAATAAACTTGTTATCGAAGTATTAGGATGTAAAAAAATAAAAAATAGGGACAATAAACCCCCTGGACTTGGTTCTGACTTCAAAGTTAGTTGTCGATGTCGAAGGTTGTTCCAATTTCCTTTGGTCTCTCGCATGTGATTTCCCTTTTGTCTCCGAACGATGCGGTGTAGCAGAATTGAGTGAATGCCTGGTCGGAACTTTTGTTTAGGATCAAATTGGATTCTTTGTTGAAAATGCAGGATGTCGTTAAGGATTTTTATTTATTTTTTTTTTTCTATTCTCTTTTTAGGTTTTCCGAAAGTAGTTCCACCACCTGGTACCACACCAACGCAGAATTTGGGTTCAAGACGACAATCAAGAGCACTGGAATGTCTGGCTCCACCACGAACTGGTTCATTTCGTCAGCGAAGCTCACCTGTCCATCAGCCAGCACCGCAGGATCGACCACCGTTGGCGTTTTGCAAGCGAAGACTATCATGGCCAGAGGTGGATCCTAGATCAACATCGGGGTAAGTGGAAATGTTTTTTTTTTCATAATTTAACCGTTGAAGGGGTGGTAAAAAATTCTTTAAACTGAAATCTTGTTGGGAACAAGCTCTTTCTTCCAGTGAGCCGAGGCTTTGTAAATCTTTAAATAGACTTTTACCTGATATGATGAGCCTTAGCTTCTTCGCTAATAATTGATCTAAAGGTGTGATTTGGTTGTCTTCTGCTATTACCTTCCTCTTAAGTTGCCCAACTTAAGCGAAAACGGAAGGAAAATAATGATACCAGTTGGATCAAAGCACTGAGATATTTTCAAAATAAAACCTACCTTATTTTAATTCTAAGATGATAGGCCGGGCCTTTTGGATTCTTCTCTTTGCAGCTTGGAGTTAATGCTGGTTATGTGGGGGCCACTATGCGGCCATTTGTGCTGTTTAAATCAAAATTTTGGTGGGCGATAAGAGAGAGAGCTTGAGAGCTTCAAGAACCTGTGAGTTGTTTTCATAGATGCATGACTAAAAAATCTCAAAGTACAAATCCTTGACCAGTGGAAATTGTCTCCTGTTTGTCTATTTACATATCCGCTCAGATGGAAAGATTGTATTCTCCTCCTCACTCCTGATGAATTTCGAAAATTATCGACTACAGCGGTCGTAGAGGATGAAGAGCGCAGTTGTGTTGTAAGTATACGTTTGATTGTCTGCAGGAAGTAACTGATGACCTATCTTAACTTAGTTAGGGATCATTTGGAACATCTTCAACTCTTTCACAACAATTCGCTCAAAATGTGAATGTGTTACGTCCAATTATGTTTCATGTCGTGTTGTTGAATTTGTGGGCTCATCTATAATATTCTTATCGGAACAAGCACTATAAGGACCTCCAGGAAAGGAGGTCAACTTCCATAGCTTTAAGACTTTTGATCTTTTGAAAGTTATATCATCTTTCTATAGGTTGACCAATTATGGGCCATCTTTTTGCGAATACCTGAATATGTGAGCTTATAAAAGATCTAACATTAACATTAAACGCGATTTTGTGAATTTCTATGGGTTCAACTCGCGTTTTGTAGGTTGAAATACGCCAAACTTTCAGTCAATGGCAGCACCACTTACATGAACATTTTCCTTCAGGGCGTGCGTTGATCGAAGGTGATAATTTCCAGAAACTTTCGACTTAATTTGGTCACATAAAAAATAATAGTACGATGTAAGGCGCGGTGACTGCTCCTGTCTTTTCCATTTAACTCTAGCTGTGTGTGGAGCGGCGTAACTGTCTTCAAAAAACTAGGTCAATTTCTTTGCTTTTAAGGGATTTTGATTACCCTTATCATTGTTGCATGATTGTGAAGTGCTTCGAAACTAAAATGTATTTCTGTGTCGATTGTTATATGGATGGAGTTTAAACTGGAATGAAGAATTCCAAATTGATTTATTTACATTCGTTTAGTTCGCAGTATTTTATTTGTCATTATTTGAAAATTATGTTAGCCTTCAGTTGTCGGTTTTATGCCTTTACAACGGAGACAATGGTATCATATTCGAAAAACATTATCAATAAGGTCTTAGAATGAATTGAGAGAGCACTTACGACCGTCGAATAATTCACGCAACTATTGCTGGTTGAACACTCAAGTGAAAGTGTCATTAAATTGATCCAAATGGCAAATGGTGATTGGTTTGAAAACTAGATAAAAGTTCAAATATACTCTGAGATTCGAACCGGGGACTCATTGAGTGTTCTATTTGAAAGGCAGGCGTCTTAGCAACTGCATTTTATCTGATACATAGAAAGACAGCAATGGTGCGGCCCATTCAGGAGTGGTGCACTTCATCCTTGAATGCAAAAATTCGGCAAATTAGCAATCAAAAAGCTTCCTTTTGAACATGAAATATTAAAAAAAGGCGATCAATTAAGGTTGAGGAAATAAATAGTATTCCAGTTGACCAATTCAGTTCAATAGTGGGACCGCGTCTTAATACACGTCGGATATCTGATGGACCAGAAGCAACACACATGTTCAGATCCAAAGATTGGGCACTTGTAAGCTATCTGCAGCTTGCCTTAAATAAGATTCAGTGTTCCGGCAATGACTAAAATTTGAAGATCAATATCTTAATATTTTGCTTTGAATGTCCTTGTAGCGTGGAAGCGCACCAGCAGCCACTGAAGAGCCAAAGCAAGGTCAGATCAATCAACTCGACTCCAGGATAAAGAAGAACCGATAGACAGCCAAGTAGGAGGCTTGATTCAACTACTTTTGACGTGAAAATGTATTTTCTCGCGTTGCAGCTGTAGGTAATAGCCGGACATACCTTTACGTAGTTCCTGTGCTTCGTATTTTATCTGTGTCGTCATCTCACTAGTGTAGGCGCAATCGCGTAATCGTTACGAATTAGCTTAGTGTAAAAATATAAATTCGTGTAACGTGTAAAGCTAAAACGTTGATTCGACGAGGACTTACAAGACCCAAAGTGGCACAGTAAAAGTCTCACAGATATCTCGTATGTCTCGTAAATACAAACACTCGGATTTATAAAAAGATGCAAATCAGAGGAAAGCTCGTATCGAAAGGAATGTGATAAGCCTAAAGAGTTCAGTGCCCAACGAATACAAGAGCTACGGTAGTGCAGCGAAAAGAGAATAATAAAATGTCTCGAGGCGAGTACGTAGCTGGACCATCGGGCATACAATATTCAGGAACAGTACAAACCTCTATGAAAATGTTAAATTACATATTAATATGAATCACTTGTTACGATATTGTGCCAATATTTTCACCATGGCACAAACTCCTACTACGCCTTCTATTTTGTCTCTTTCCTTTTTAATTTATTTGAGATGTAACAATTGGTTATAAAGGCCGAAACATAATGTTCTCCCCAGATAAGAGATTCGTTTATTAGCCGCACAAGGAATGTGGAACGCTCTACCACGCTCGGTATTTCCTACTCACTACAATCTGCAGAAATTCAAAAACAAAGTGCATCAGTACTTATACCTATTTCCTTCCTGATCGCTTCCACTCGCGTTCTGTGTTAACATTTTAAGGGTATTCATAACCTCTTGTACGAGCGTGATCATTTAAAAAAAAAACACAAATCGATTGACACTTTTTCTTAACTGTTGTATCTGTGAGAAAGTCCCAAGCTAAAAATTTCAATACGTGATCCATACACACACGAACGGAATTGGGCTCCTCCTTAGTTTTTAAATTCATCGATCAAACCATTTTGTGAAGGAAGTGTTCGACTCATTATGGATGACGTTAAAATTGGACCTAGAACGCGCAAAATGTTCGAGTGAAAACAGCAGCGAATTTGAACCATCAAACGAAGAATTACTCATGTCATTCGCTGTGTCTTTGCGCTAAGAAGACACTTGAGTTCAAAAACCAATATTCCGAACTGCAAGCAAACAAAACCAAGCTACATGCCTGAAAAGACTGGAAGACTCGACCTCGATAGGGGATGTATAAAAATGATTCCAGTCGATTTGAGAGAATATCTAATTAGTTCCCTTTGCGTCAAATGCCAAATTAAAATCGGCGATTTACGCCGATAAACCATGGAACGCTACACTCCTCAAGATCTCGGAGAACTCATATCCTTTTTTTGTTACTGAAGATTCCGTGAGTGATTTTGGCTCAACCTGGAATTCGGAGTCCTTAAAACGTCTGTGTCGACAGCGCAGTTCAATCGCTTACGTGTCCTGAATTTCGACGCATCGTGGTCAATTCATGACGGAGATGTAAGCGGCCCTAAGGTTATGCTGCTACTAAAGGGTCCGCCATCTAACTTTTTTTTTCAACTAGTGCTTACTTCGTGAATGGTAACACTTAGCTCATGTCTGATTTGACAGATAATTAGTGTTATCCTTCCGCTGAATGAATAAGGTATACGCTTGAACAACGCTGGAAAATATTGCGACATTACTTTGAAAATCATGGTAATGTTGCAGAATGTGTGCGAAAATTGCGTACGGATTTTGGAAGAAGAGAAGCACCGTCAGCTCCGTAAGTTCGTTATCTTGTGAAAAAAGTGAAAGAAACTGGCATCCTCATCGATAAACCAAAGCGTGAAAAGCCAAAAACAGTGCGTATACTTAAGAATATTGCTGCTGTGGCAAAAAGTGTGCGTGAAGCGCAATCAACTTCAATTCACCGTCGTTCTCGACAATTGAGCATTTCGGAGACATCATTGAGACGAATTTTGCATAAAGACCTTGGTATGACGCCATACAAAGTCCAATTGGTTCAGGAGTTGAAGCCAACTGACCATCCAATGCGTTTTCGCTTCGCTAAGTGGGCCTGCGATCGACTTACAGAAGATGCCGATTTTGCCAAAAAAATCATCTTTTCAGATGAAGCTCATTTTGATCTTGGCGGGTATGTTAACAAGCAAAATTGTCGCATTTGGGGCACAGAAAACCAGCACGCATACATTGAAAAGCCGATGCACCCAAAACGAGTCACTGTTTGGTGCGGATTTTGGTCCAGAGGCATAATTGGGCCATTGTTCTTCGAAAATGAACAAGGAGTGGCCGTTACAATCAATGGCGATCGTTATCGGGCCATGTTGAACAAAAATTGAAAAGGAGGATATTGGCAACATTTGGTTTCAACAGGACGGCGCTACGTGTCACGCAGCCGAAGCTACACTCGATGTTTTGCGCCCTGTTTTTGAAGATCGCATTATCAGCCGCAGAGCTGATGTCGTTTGGCCACCTCGGAGCTGCGAGGTCCACACCGTTGGACTATGATTTGTGGAGTGCCCTCAAAGATAAGTGTTACGCCGACAAGCCAGAGACAATTGACGCTTTAAAGGACAATATTCGTGAAGCCATTGGTGAAATACAGCTGCACACAATCGATAATGTGCTTAAAAATTGGACCGATCGTGTAGGCTACTGCATGGCCAGCCGAGGGAGCCATTTAAATGAACTTATTTTCCATTATTAACCGGAAGGATTGTGCTTTCAAATAAAAAAATAAATTTGAGAAAATATTCAGCAGTTTTTTTATAGCATTTTCAAAAAAAAATTTATTTGGCGGACCCGTTATGACTGATGAGTGAATAAGGACCATGATCAACTAGTATTCCAATAGGAACGTGTTACCACACACAAAGCTTTTGCCACTATTGGTATTATGCAGGAACCGCTTTCGGGTATCAGGCTTCTTTCTTTGCGGTTTTTGAGGTCTTATCTTACAGAGAAATGTGGTTCATTGTCACCATCAAATCCATTAGTAAATTACTTTAGGAAGTCTACGATGCAATTTCTCAACAAAATCTGCAAGTCAACCAGAAGCTTTCAGAACCTCTACCTTTACCAATTTTCAACTGATTGTGCATCCTGCGAATCTGTGCATTCTTTTCCATCGGTTTCCCATTTTACATATTCGTACGTTCGCTTACATATGCTCACGCCTCAATTCATTTGCATGAAAATAATACGGCCACTCAGTTTTTTTTCATGTTAAAAGTATTCCATTCCATTGCCTTGCCAATTCGAATTTCATTCTCGAAATGAAAAGGAAATTTAAATGTTCACAATACCTTCATTTTTAGTGAACGACGGATGGCGGCCGGGATAGCTCACGAATCGATGAAAACAAAACCTTTGCCTGGTTGGCTTTGCCAAGTCCCTTCGTCCTTACCCATCACCACGAAACAGCCGGCAACGCAGCACATAATTCTTTCAATAGCTCACGTGATTCTCACCAGGATAATGTGTGCTCGTCGATATGTGTGAAGGCATCTAACTACACGAATGTACACATTACAAGCTTTATTATCAACATTCCCACCTTGTTTCTGTCGATCCTTTCATTTGTCCTTGGCGCAAGAATGTGCACATTCTTGCGCGTCCTCACCGCTTTCACATCCCATTACAATCACCTGTGATGATGCTTGCAACTGTTTTTGCCACGTGATAGTCTATTTTTCTCGCCTTTGTATGATAAGGATAATAGCGAATGAAAAAGGATGTTCAGAAGCATCAGAACCAATCCTGTCGGTAAAGGTAATCATAGATTGCGAGCCCATGAACAATGGCCAGTGATTCAGTTCGATAATATCTATGCTTCAGTATTGTCCGCGGTTGATGGTATCCGCAAGCCGAACGCCAGGACATCCACCACCACCAACACCACCACCGCCGTTAGCCAGGGTTACTGTGTTTTTGTAATTATTATTCGACGGCAGCAGCGGCGATGCTGTTGCCATGGTAATAAATAATTTTTCGGCCGACGAGGACGACACCTCGAAACGCGTGTGCTTTCCAAGTCTATTATTTGTGGGTTGGGACAAGTAGACGGCGGATCGGGGATCTAATGAAAGGAGCTACTGGGGCGTATGTGGATTGAATTTTCAAGCGGGCAGGAGGTCGGTGTTTGTGTTTTTTTTTTCGCTTAATTAATGGAGTTTCTAAATTATGCGAAATCATTTTATGTTGTAAGACATTATCTGATGGTGGATTCAACAAGGATTTAATTAAAATCTATGTGAGGTGGAGGTGTAATATGTCTATTACAATTTACCTCCCGAAGGATTTAAAGTCGCCTTTTAAAAGTCATGCGCGAAATTGCGTTCAATGGGAATTTTGATGAGGTTTCATTCTCTTGTCAGCAGAGAGGTAGCATTGATGCGGATGGAAAGAGGTCGGTCTGGAGATTAACAAATTAAAAACCAACATTTTGATCAAACTAAGCAACCACGATGACGAACTGGATTGCCATAATCTAGAATTTTCTTGGTAATTTATTTGAGCACCGCTTAAAAAGAAACTGAGGAAGCGAATCATCATATATCTGTCTTCAATGAGTTTTTTTCACTCGATTTCGAACTCTGTCAAGTTGGCACAAGATATTCAGATTGTGGAGAATGTCATTTTGAAAGAATCCAGCCAGATCAGGCTAGGTATCTCTTATACCGCTCTTATACCGCTCTAGCAAATCCAGACATTTCCATTCGCAGCGTTTTTGCTGAGGGTTTATTTCAGCTTAAGTAACAGCAGACAGCATTCACTCTGTTCAATGTGAATCAGATTATTTGTTTCAGAAAAAATATAAAATTTTTGATGGCTTAAAAGAGAGTGGGAGACAAAACCGACCCCTGCGGCACACCAGCATTTATATGGTGATTTGTAGGCTTGAAACCGTTTAATACTTTTTGACTTGAAATACTTGATTCTAATGCATTGAAGAAGAGATCCTCTTTCAAATGCCCTCAAAATATCAAACACGAGAATCTTACTTGCAGCCATGAAAGTGGTTCCACTTTTCCATCAGGTCACCAGTGGACCTTTTGATTAAAAATTCATTCTACCAGTCAGTGAAAAGTTTTCGGAACTCGAAATATTTCAAAAGATTGAAATTTATCCGCATTTCCATAAACTAAGAAAAAATGCAAGATTTTGTAATGAGGTGCAAATCGGAGCAAGGAATAGAGTCGCCCTTTTGTCGGAGAAGATGAAAGAGCATACGCAATTGTTTTACGAGCGAATAAGACCAACTCATCGTAAGAATTGGGAAATATCATCTGAACACGTAGATTTTTGGATACTTGGGTATTCTTGATTCTTAACAAGAGCAAAACTGTTTGCTTTTCGACTTCCATCAGCTTTCAAAAGATTGGCAAAAGGGCAAAAAAACTGAAAGCATTTCTAGACCCTTAAAAATATTTTAAGCTCAAATTTTTTATTCAGAAATAAGAAAACATCTGTTCTTCCAGTAATAATATTCTTGAAGGGATAATGACTACCCCTACAATAAATTTGCATAGAACGAGCAAAACGATTGGGAGAAGAATTGAAAGAATTTTGGCTTAAAGCTTAGACGTACTATTTTGACTCAGGTCCATAGAAAGCAGCAGCCGAATCATATTCTGTTATTCCATTGTGTCCAAAATGTCGATGAGCTTCACCGAATTAAGTTTTTTAAACTCAATTGAGAACTTTAGCTGGGATCAAAGTATATCTAGAATAGGTGAAGCAAAATCTCGAAACTAACGAAATTTCATTTGGATCCCAGTGCCCAGTGAAGTCAGTCCGCCGTCCACTCGCCGTCATCGCACAAATGAGTCCACAGTTCGGCTTTGAAAGAAGAACTCAAAAGATGAATGTTTTATATAGAATTATGCTCTCGAGTGAGTAGTTTTGATCCATTTTTTGTTGCCAACCATGAGTCTTGTGAAGTGTTTCTCGAGAAACATAATTCGTATTCTTGTCTAGAGGCATGAATTTCATGTAATTATTAAAGTGTCATAAAAAAGGTAATTAATATTTTAACTATCCATTTTTTTTATTAGTTTTTAATTAACATAACAAGAATGAAGAAAAAAATCAAAAAATAAAAAAAGTTGAAAATTTCAAAAATTAGCAGTTGATGATGTGGGGGTCCCAAAAAATTGGCGCGTAACCATTACCACGATTTCAAGCTTCCTAGCAATCTGACACGAAGAAAAGAAAAAAAATTTAATCTAGAATAATGTCGCAATGTCTGGAACTAGGGAAAAGTTGGAAAGATTTTTTTTCACAAAATGGCGACTGATTGAAGAAAAAAAAACAATTTTTGTAGCACTTTTTTTGAGTGTTTCTAATTTAAAAAAAAAAGTAATAGAAATTTGGGTATGGGGATAGTTCCAGACATAGACAAGACTATAAAGAAGACTCTCTAAAAATTTCAGATAAATCAGTCCAGTAGAACCTGAGTAATCGTGGGTATTGTTTTAAAAAACACAGTTTCTAGAGAAACGCGTTTAAAGTTTCGCGTAAAGTTTTTCGCAGTCTAAGTCATGAAATGATATTGTAGACGTACATTTATTCAATCTGCCATTCCTGCTTCATACATCGGACCTTCCTCGACTTCGAAAAAACTATTTTCCGCGTCTCTCTCTTCATATCGAGCAGTTCTGGCCTCCTTTGATGCACTCGTAAAACGGGTGTCTTCCTGTGCCGTGAATCTATTATCGTGAAATTTGAATTTGTTTGTCGATCTGGACGCGTTATCCTTGGGTTCTTGTATTACAATATATACAAAGGATAAAATGTTTTACCAAGAAATATGGATGCAGGTAGATGGAGATCCCTAATGTCTTTTGTTCGATTAGTTCCGGCCGAACCAGTTCGGAGGCCGGGTCAGCAAAATACCGACATCTCCGAAAATAATTTTAATTTTGAAAAATCCTTTTGAAGATATATTTTTGAATAGTTCAACTTTGAAAATATAAAAAAATCAATATTTTTAAATTTCTAGACTAGAATTCACCCGAAATTCGTTGGTCCTTCATCCAAACTGCATTGTACTTCATCTGTTCATATCAGATTTCCGGGGATCCCTGCTGTAGTATGCGGCTTTAAAGGCTGTTAATAGATGGCGAGCATCGATTTGAAATCCGTTTGTCGTTTTCAGGACGCATAACATAAAAATTTGGCATATTGTCGATTTGCCGGCCGGAAACCACGCTATTATTAGTCACTATGTTTCGTGAAAAATCGCACCTTTCCATGTGAGTTACAAATGCCCGCTTTCAGTCTTTGCTGAAGTGTCGTCCACCACAATCTCAAGAGTACAGTCATCACTGTAAAACGCGAATGTGGAAAAAAAGGTCATTTGTCAGGGGGCTATTCTTGAGAGAATAGAAAATCCTTCTTTGCTCTGGAACTGAATCCTCTAATTTCTATTATTGGCGTTCAAATACTCTTTCCAAAATATGCATAATATCCTCAGTTGTTACTGTAGGTTGGAGTTACTTGGTAAACTTATTGTTTTTTTCTTATTCCGAGAGAGCGCAGGACCTCAGAAGCCCTTTCTGATATTTTATTTACTCCCATTTATTTGTTTCAAAAATATTCCCAAAATGAAGGTCTTCAATTACACCACTGAGAACAGTATTGATGCAAATCATAAGTTTTGTACTCACTCAATAAATATCTTTTTGGTCAATTGATTGGAGTAATAGGAAGCCTCTCACGTTCTTAGTTATTTTATCGATTATTTGTGGACAAGCAGAGAACACAGAAGGAAACCGTAGCTACCATTCTAGAAAGGCTTCGCCCAAATCAAGATAGATTGATTCCATAAATTCAGTTCACTACATTCATCTTACATTCGATTCAATTAAGGCAAAGAATCCTCATAATCCATTGGCATACATTGAACAGCTCCAGAATCGACCAATCTCCTGCCTAAGTGAGCGTATCTAATGGCCAAGTAAATAAACCACCACCAGCACACGTACAAATCTGATTAAATCCAATTAATCGTCACCACCACCCTCAAAGGACGTCGAAAAAAGTAAAATAAACCCACAAAGTAAAGTTACAGAAATCCAATAAAAAGGAAATTATTTCGCCAAGCATCACTCGTACCAACCGTGACCAGTATCCAATCCAGGAATTGCTATCTGCCGGTCCCCGGTGCGTAGTCTCGGTTTTACTTTCTTGCTCATCAGGACTGTCACTCGCAGAGTAAGAAACGAAACTTTTCACCAACTTTTCTTTCCTCAAACAGATAAAAATCGATTTAGTGTCGTTTTTGTTTATTTGTGTTGTTTGATCCTTGAAATGGCATAACCAAATGAATATACATAAACACTTTCCTGGGTCGCCACAGACGACAGTCAAATAGAGTTTTATTAATCGTCACAAGTGGATGACTTTGATGTTAGTTTGTCATCGTGACAAGTTGTTTACCGCACCACAAGGACGAGATATCCATCCATCCATCATCAATTTGAATACCCTTTTTTCTCAAAAAAATAAAATCATCAACTTGCGTACTTAAATGGATTGGACTGATTGGAGTTCTCTTTCAGTTCTCTAGATGTAACTAGATCAATGTCAGTTTTATGAAGAAAAAAGGATAACATCCCTGTTATCCCGGGTCGGTCAATTAAATTTGCATGAAGGTGTCTCGATTAATATTTCAAGCGGCACTTTCACAGAAGATTCATATCCTGCGATAGATTTGTCGATTGTGTGACTTATTTATCGACTTTGGGTTCACGGCAATAATGGCAAAGTTTTCGAAGGGTCTCCTTGACGAAACTATTTGGAATTTGTTTTGAATTTTAATTAGATGGCCAGGAATTCGGGCCAAACCACTCAGCGATGGAACTCGCTAATAGGTTAACACAAATGGGGATTTGTTGGAAAGGTCTCATCCAGTTGTTGGCTTCGACTGGGAGAAAAACGCTGAAAAAATAGATAAACTTATCCGTCGGCAGTTGCACGTTGAAGTTTTTAATTAAATTCAGTTGAAAGGCAAGCTTTTATCTTTTTTTGTAGTTTTTCTTTTTTCATTTATGTTTTCAGTGCGATGTCGTGGACACAATACTTTTTGAACTTTAATTGTTTGAAATGAACTTCATTGTGAAACATTCCAGCAAAATTGCAACAACTCCGAAATATATTTTTTTTTTTGAAATTTAATCTCATTGAAAGTTTTATAAGCTGAGGATTTTTGAGTGATGAGTTCATGCCATTTTTTCTCGTTACACTTCTTGGGTTATATATAATGATGTTCTGACCCGTTTTTTCAAGAAACTAAATTTGGACCTCAAATGACCTTCTTATATATACAAAAGTGTTATGTAACCAATTTGCGTCGAAATATAAAAAATTCAACATATAAAAACACAAACTAAAAAATCATGGCTTTTTTTCTGAAAATTTTCGTGGGCCATAGTTCGTGATTTTCTGAACCGTTTTTTCAACAAATTTAATTTGGATCTCAAGTGAACTGTGATTGTTTACCAAAATATTTTTTAAGTCAAAATATAAACATTTTAAATAAAAAAAAACACAAATTCAAAAATCATACTTTTTTCGTTAAATTCTCGGGGGCTACAGTTGATATGATTTTTTAACTCGTTTTTATTATGAAGCTGATTTGACAATTTTTTTATTTAGATTTTCAATTTATGTTTATTTATTTAACACGCTGAAATAAAATGTCCACTAAAACACTTAATATATTAATTTTTGGAGTTTGATACTATTGCGGTTTGATAATTATTTTAATCGGAGAGATGGGATGGAAAATGGTGCAAAACTAAATGAAGCTTCATTTGATGTCAAAAATCGAAGGTCTGAAGTATCTGATGAAGAACCCTTAGCTGGTCTCAGCTGTATAAGAGATATGGTTATGCCACCTTCTACTATTGGTACATAAAAAATCGACTGTCTTTCAAAAATCTAGCATAGTAAGACACATCTTCTAATCTAATTTAATCTTCTACGTATGTAAATAAAATTAAAGGAAAACTCTGGATAAACCTCGACTGGATTTTATACTAAAACTTACTAGTTTACAAGAAGAAATAGTCGATTGAGGGTCGATAGGCGTTGTACAGAAAATTTGGGTGGGGGGACCCGGAAGACCAAACAAAGCCTAAGCAATTGGTAGTTGAATTCGCTAATAATTTGATTCACGAATCATTGCCTATTAAGTCAAAAATTGAGATCATACCTCGGGCATATGTGTAGAGAGAACAATTCCCAATCTGTGTCTCGTATGACTTAACAATTCACAAGAGCCGATGTCTAAGTCTAAAAAATGCCCTCATGGACATTGGCACCTTCATATTCTCTTCTGGCCAAGCTTACGTGTCGCTTGCACGAGTAACCAATCTTCATGGGGTGCACCTCATAAATGTTCACTTTAAGAGTATAACAGATCAAGCTTGAGCGATCACCAAATACAACCGGCTTAGGCGTAAATACCGCACCGATTTTTCAGAAATAAAACCGTCTAAACCGTCTAAAATAATAAATAAATAAATAAAAAAATACGAAAAACTCTTGCTTTTGTACAAGAATCAGAACCGGAAAAAAAGTAAAGAAAGATTTGTTATAGTAAAAAAACACTCTTAAAAAGAACAAATCTAATAAAATAAATCAATATGCCCACGTTTCTACGTGAAGAAGTGAAATCCCACCAAAAACATTCTGTAAAAAACTAGCCAAGTCTCGATGGAGCTGCTTGTTTATATCTAAAAATTAATGAAATCTAGACAAAGTCGTGCCAAGTCTAAGGTTCCTTACTGCAATTTCTTTATTATTATAGTTAATGTTGTGTCACTTGGCCGTTGAAGGCTACACAAGGGTACAAAACAAGGTGCACCATGACACCATTGCACCAATTTGTCGGCAGAGCCGCTACCTATGACGATGGAAAATTGCCACTTGGAAAACGTTGATTCAATAACCAGTCAATTGTAGGCTTTATAAAGCTGCGTATTTCAATAATACTTACGTATAGCCGAGCCTGAAACAAACAGTATACAATTTTTTTTTCCATACAGACGGACTTCTTATCATTCATAGAAGTCTGTCTGTACGTCTATTTTATGTTAGATCGGTGGTCGCTTTGATGCTCCAAAAAGATGAGAGCAGAAGTCAGCATTTTCAATGCTGATTGTATGTGTTGCACAATCAGCAACCGCCTAAAATGAGACACTAGCGTCCAATTACCAATACCAGTATGGGCTATTATCTCGCTTAACAAACAAAATTGACTTGTACCTACTAACGTATAAAGAATGTTCAAAGGCCAAGTCACAAAACATTAACTATAATAATAAGGAAATGGCAGTAAGGAACCTTAGACTTGGCACGACTTTGTCTAGATTTCAATACTTTTTAGAGATAAACAAGCACCTCCATCGAGACTTGGCAAGTTTTTTACAGAATGTTTTTGGTGGGATAAATAATTTTCAAAACGCTACAGCTGTTGGGAGGATCTTCCAAATGCTACTCAAAAGTTTCCGAAACTATTATTACGTTGTCGAGATACACAAAAACGTTCAGATCAGGGTCGGCTCCAATGACTGTATCAATAAAACGCTGTCAAGTTGCCGGCGCGTTGTGTAGCCCAAAAGGCATGAGGCGAAATTGATACAGTCCCTTTCCGAGAATAGTGACCGCTATTTTCGCCTTCGAAATCTCATCCATTGGAACTTACCAGTACGCTGACTTAATGTCCAATTACGATAAAAATTTCTCATTTCGAAGTTTGTCAAGCCTGCCAGAGACAGATGTTATAAAATTGGGTATGCATCCCGCTCCATTACGTGATTGAGTTTTCGAAGGTTGACACAGAATCGGTGTTTTCCAACATTTTTTCTGATCAATAAAATCAAAGACGACCATGGACTTGAAGCCGGCTCAATAACCCCTGCTTTGTGCATTTCGTCGATCTCCTCATTGATTTGATCCTGGACTATTGGAAAAACCGGATAATATCGCTGTTTAATGGGGGATGCATTTGTTTTCTAAGTGTGCTCAACGACGGTTGAACAGCCAAGGCCTTCGCCCAGCGATTTAAAAATCTCTTCTAGCAGATAGTTAAACCTTACTCTCTACATTTTCGTCAGCACAAAACCCTCATCAACCTCTTAGAGTTCTTCTTTAAAGTTCCATACCCGCTTCCTCAATTTTTTTCCAAAAATCGGCTCCCAAAATTAGGCTATGCGAGAGTTTAGGAGTTAAGGAATCAGAAGGATCTCCATGATTAACTGTATTCTCTACCTTCATTGGGACATTTAGGGCACTCAACACTTCCACGCCATACCCATTCCCCACTGTTAATGTGTTAACACCTACTTCAGATAAATTGCAATTTAAATCCTTCAGTAGATTCCATCCTTTTCCACCAAGAATCGTTCGAGATGTCCCTGAGTCTAGCAAGCCTGATAGTTGGACACCGTAGATTTCTAAAATAAAATCTAAGCTATGTTACACTCTCTCGCCTCACCAGCTACTAGTTCCTTGTATCTTACTTCATGGCCTGATTCGGATCCTACGTACGTACAGCAGGCGTTTTTCTCCTCTCAATATCCTTTCTTACTTCTCGACTATCTATTCTCGCCACTTTGAAACCATCGCATACTTTTAAGACCAAATTGGCAGGGAAAAAAGAACGATCCCTCCACCGACTGGGCTTGAACCTTAATATCCCACTTTTCAACTTTTTTGTGAGATGAAAAAGTGAAGTTTTTCGAAAAGATATTTGGGAGCCTTATTTTGTTATCAGAATATGTAAAGCAGCACATTAGATTTAAAGTGTAGGCCGATCCCGTAAAACCTTTTATACCTTTATCTCTGAAGCTTTGTATCTCCGCTATTTTGAATCTCATAACCAAAAAACAAACCTAATAGATTGCGCCCCCAATAAGATTTTATGATTGCAATTGAATAACCAGTCGGCATCCTCAACCCTCCTAAACGAGGTGATGCTCATTTGTAAATCAACTCATTCGTGCATGCGAGCACAGAACCGATGTTATTTTCCCCACTTAATTCCGCGTACACACGTGTTGACATTTTGGTCGGCACACAGCTTCTTGCGACACTCATAAAATATTGATCCTTATGCCCTGTCAATAATCCGACAAGGGGGCTTAACACATATTTACCAAAATCGATTATCACGGTAAATTTATCTTAACTGCTGTCTAGAGAGGTCATGTATCCTGGCACCAATTCTCCTTTGAAATTCTAGAGAATTATTGGCACTTCCCTCTGACTAAAAACGTTCGCTTGGTCCTTCAAACCCGTAAAGAATGAATCCACCATTCACCGAGGACATGTGTAAAAAAAGAAAATATCCCATTAGACGCGCCATTCACAGGAGAGGAGATTTAAAAGGACTTCATTAAATCAGGATGAATTATGTTTGTCATGATTTGTTCCTTCAGGATTTGCTTGCCTAACGTATGCATGCTTAGATGCTGGCGCGCTCATTGATTTTCCAGTGATACGAGTTTTGGCATTATGCACCAATCCATTCGAATGGAAAATCTTATACAATCGCGTCGAGCTTTGAGGGTTCGCCTAAACCTAAGTTAAGAAGACGCGGCAAAATAATAATAAATTTAATGGGATTTTGATGAAGGAGCACGCAGGCAACAACAAAGGGAGATCTCCAAGGAAATTAATAAGCCATGCTCTAGTAAAGGAGCACTCGTTAGCGGTATTTCAATGCAATTTTTTTTATTTATTTTTTACTTTGTTGGTTGCAAAGAAGATTTAGAGATGAATCATGAGAGCGCATTGATACAACAGAGATTCTGTGTTGGTACTCCAGACCAACAGTATACTCCTGATAAAAAATCAAGCATTCATAATGAGCTTTAACGGTGGGGTTTAGTTACATTATCCAAGAAAAAGATTAAAGGATGTGGGAGTGGCATACGAGAGGCGGTTTAAATTATGTTTTCTGGGAACAATTCGTATAATCGAGTTGAGCTGCGTGTCTACGTAACTACATCACCTTTAACATGATTCCTTTTCGCGCACGGATTAAATAAATTTTAATTCCTTCTGGCTTTTTATTTAAGCAAAGTTAAGTTGTCCTTAAATGTTAAATACCTGACGTAAAAAGATTCTATGAAACAGTTTTTAAGTAATAAGAGGGTTTTTTTTATCTTAAGGGATTATGACCGACCCTATAATGGATTTACAGTGATTTTGTTATAACAAACTTTTCGTTGCATTCACCAAAATTGTATCGATTTCTTATGAAAGTAAATTTAATATTATTTGCGAATCAATCGAGATATTTTAAAATGCAGGGGTGACTAATTTTTTCTTATTACAACTACTTAGATAGTAGACGAAACGCTTAAACTAGCTTTTATAAATCAAATTTATTCAACTAACTTAGTGGCCCTTCGCGGGAGCTCTGATCTAAGCCTAGTACTAAGCTCTATGTCTTTCGACTTAAACAAACTAATTTTATTAATTTCACAATATTTACAATTATTAAACTTAGAAAATTTTGAAAAAAGTGGTCGCATGCTTTTAATTCTATATCTGAAGTTAAAAAATTCATTAAAATAACGTACTTAAAACTTAAAACTGTGTATGTATATATTAAAAAAATATAAACATACGCTTAAAAATCTTCCTAAATTTATATAATTAAAATAAATTTATATTTTAATATATAAATATTATATTATATTATATATTTTCCAAACTAGTCCCACTAACGCTAAGAAAACTATGTAAGCCGGCCAAAGCGTCCAAATCAAGAGCTTCCAGATGGGAAGTCAAAAAGAAAACAGGCCGACTTTGCCCCATAAAGTTAACTGACTTTGAAGGGTGCCGACGACAGAGTTCCCTATCAATTTTCTAATAGCCACCAAAATTGTTGGTGTTGCTTCTGTGCATCTATCACATCGCGGGTTGATACCGCTCTGCTGAACCGGTGACAGTCTTCGGAACTGTGGGCGATGTCGGGATTGTAGCCAAGTTGCCTGTCAGCACCTGAACGAGCGTATGGAAGATAAGCGGCATCGCTATACTATTCTATATCAAACCTTTAGAATCGAAGTAGAGAAAGGCCTCCGGAAAAACAGTCTCATGGTACAAATCATTGGGGTACAAAGTGCCGGAGATCAGGTTTTTGATCGAAGTCATTGCCCTTGAAATGTGTCTTCGAATAAGCTTAATAAGGAAATAATGCACTCTGACAAGGTTGGCCCCATTAGTAAGGACCTCATTGCGATAGAATTTTTTGTAATGGGACTCTGAAGTTTTATATAAAGGAAGACAGGCCCTGAGGCATTGCCTTTCAAAAACCCGAAGCTTTTCTATCGAATTTGCTGTCACGCTGACATACGGGGCACCATACGGGACACCCATTAGTAATCATTGGCCTAACAAGTGCCATGATGACTTTCACCCTGGCTTCGAATTGGCCGCTATAAAACAGTCTCTTGGTCGTAGCGAAAGCCGCTTTGGCTTTGGCTAAAGCGACATCTATATGTTTGTTAAAATACGGATACTGATTGAGCCAAAGCCCCTAGGTATCTGACTTCACTTATGTTAGCCCATGTTGTCCCATGATCAAGAATTTTCGCCAATTCTTTCAATAAAATTATGCCAAAATCTTAGCCTGTAGAGATGTGTCGTCGCGGACTTTTTTGTAGAACTTTTTGTTTTCTAAAACTTTTCTACAGAAAGCAATCAAACTTCTATTAGCGTTAAAGTAGCGTTCGCAAAAAATGCATTTGATCGACCGTTTTTAAGTATATTAAAAGACTGGTAAAGACCCTTTCATTCAAATGAGATAATTCATAGTCTATATCCATTCTGAAGGTCCGTTGTAATTATTGATGAAAGAATTTTTAAGTTCGTATGGATAGTTTCGAAAATTACTTCATACATACAGACTTACAAACATTACCTATTTATAATATTAGCATGAATTAAAAATCTTTTATTTAAAACGTGGTTAAAAAAGCTGAAGTCGAGATATACACATTTGCACATCCAGGCTCTTTTGTTCAGATTTTTCATCACATTCTCAATTAACCAATTATGCTTCTGATTTCTTCAACTGTCTATCGTTTGGCCAAAAAAAAGAGGAGAAGCTCAGTGTTTATTCGCATAGTCTCGACCAGTAAAGGCAAATTTTTGGAAAATTAGAATATTAAAAAAAAGTCTAACAAAGAGCAAAAGATTCCAAGTCAATCAAAACACTTAAAAACATTAAGAATGAAGTAAAAACAAAACTCTTTAGGTCAATAATAAATGACTTCAAAAAGACCTGAAGCAAAAAGACTTGAAGAAGAACATTGCATTCTTTCGCTGTGAAGTTTTTTGATTAACCTCAAAATTAATGAGAAATGCAATGCACGCGTAAGTTCCATTATTTGGTTGAAGTCTTTTCATATCAATTTAAAGAAATAACAAAAAAAAAACTGAATGCGTTCGCAGAAAAATCCATTAAATTACAACCCCATTTGGTTGTTTGGTAGGTTTGATCAATCGAGATACAAATAAAGAATGCAAGAGTCTCAACATGTAAGCAATCGTGCTCTGAAAAACAAAAGTCAATTGTTAATTTTCTGCGCATTACAATAATGTCCTCAGGCTGATAAACAAAATATCCTTTTCACAATGTCATGTGAATCCTTTTGTCAGCGAACAGTTTAAATCCATTAAGGCACTTTCCTCCCATCCAACCAAAACTACAATTTTCGAAATGACATTATTTTCGTTCCTCGCAACACACGAACGCAAATGTGAAACAAATAACATTTAAACACGCGATGTACTCTCATTGAAGGATAATAGAATACATACGATATTTTCTCCTGCTTCAACAACTAATCACCAAGGATGAAGGAAACATGCTCCGTGCTAGCAATTTCAAAAAGGATTATTTCCATTTCAATCCGACTCGACTTGTCGAGAAACCCTTCAAATCAGGGAACAAAAGTCATCACGTTGATCATTTTACATGAACTCGAAGCTGAGTATTCTAAAATTTCTACACCCACCCTCATGCCAAAGGGATGAATGTATTTGGAAACTTATGAGCACGTGTCCTTTTCATGCTAAGCTACCAATTGAAGCTGGAAAATGGAAAATGTCTTTGTTGTCCCCATTTCTGGATAAAATATTTACACAATACGACACACGAGGGTGGCCCAGATGCCACTTGTTGAGCTTATGCCTGCGGGGGTGGCAGGAAGTATTCGGCTTGACCTTGCTGCAAGAGCACAAGCTGTTTCAAATTGATTGCGCCAATGGCCTTGGGGTGTGTTTCGCGTTCGTCGGATAAATGAAAATCAATTTAAGGGGAAAATTTGTTTTCCCAAGGAATGATAATGTGTCGAACGAAGGCTTTTCCTGGTAACCAATGTCGTGGGAATGGTTTTTTGTGTTGGCGTTTATCAAATAAATGGGCTGTTAGGAGTTGAGGCTATCTGAAAAGAAAACGAGTTGGTATTCATTTATTTTTGAATGTGAATTTCGAAACGGCTCGGCGGGCGGATGAAAAAAATTTATATTTATTTGATGCAAATGGGGCATGATGATGTGTACATGTCCTTGGAGGCGAATTCGCTTAACGCTTACTGAAGTGTTATTTTTATTTTTTTAACCCTGCGCGTTTTTTTACTCGATTTCAAGATGCGAATGTCAAGTTAAAAATATATGGGTTGCACTAATCAAGTTTCTAAATGAGGTAATCGGTCCTTTGAGGATCTGAGCGTGAGCTAAGCTACCTTCCGTACATCACGGTTTTCTTATTGGTTAGTTTCCACACATCCGCGATTGAACAATTTTCGAACTAGTGGAGCTCATTCTTTACTTTTTAGGATTCCGTGCTCAAAAGGCGCCAACTGACCTAGGCTCCGACTTCTATACTTTCATACGTTCAGTAGTCCATCAGTCTATCACAGGCCTGTTGCTCCTGGCAGAACGTCTTGGTGGGAAATTTTTAACATGTTTTGAAATTAAAAAAAAAACTTCCCATAATCCCAAAATAGTATTTTTTAACCCCACTTTTGGAGCTCATCAGAGTTAGATTCCATTGCGTAGATTGCTTAGAAGGATGTTAGTGCATGCGTACACGTTTGTGCGAATCTATTCGTTTTGCATATCACGTTATCGTTTGACAGGCTTGAAAAACCACTTCATTAAATTGACGTTTACTCATCTTGACGCAAACTCATCTTAATAGAAATCTTTCATTCGAATCTTTCGAACCAATTTTTCAAAGAGATACCTTCGAAAATCCGATCTTACGTGGTGTTATTTTTTACGGTCGAGCTATCTCTCTTCAAAAGCCTTCTGCGATTCGCCTTAGAATCAGATAATTTTCCACTCAGTCATACTTAAATAACTCAAGTAAAAAACCAGATGATATACTACTGTGTCCAAAAAATAAGGTGACATTGTATATATTTTGAAAATTCTTTATTTATTCTTCCAAATCAATTTCATCCCCTTCAAAGTAATCCCCTCCCGATGCAATGCACTTATGCCAACGGATTTTCCAATCTTTGAAACACTGGTTGTAGTCACTTTCCGGGATGGCCTTCAGTTCCGTCTTCGCTGCGGCTTGAATCTCCTCTATCGTATCAAAACGGTGTCCCCGGAGCGGTCTTTTGAGCTTGTTGAACAGCCAGAAGTCGCACGGCGCCAGATCAGGTGAATACGGTGGTTGCGGAACGATATGGGTTGAGTTTTTGGCGAAATGATCACGAATTACGAGTGCGGTATGGGATGGTGCATTATCGTGGTGTAAAAACCAAGAATTGTCTTTCCACAATTCCGGCCTTTTTAGGCGGATAGCGATACGCAAACGACGCATAACGTTCAAATAATATTCCTTGTTGACTGTTTGGCCGGTTGGAACGAATTCAAAAAGCACAACACCACGATAATCGAAGAAAACAGTCAACATGACCTTGATTTTTGAGCGACTTTGGCGCGGTTTTTTTGGTCTCGGCTCTCCTTTGGCACGATATTCGCTCGATTGATCGGTTGTTTCGGGGTCATAAACATAGATCCAAGTCTCATTGCCAGTTATAATGCGTTTCATGACATTCTGGTAGTCGGAAAGCATTGTTTCACACACTTCAACGCGACGCCTTTTTTCCAAAAAATTCAATGTTTTCGGTACCAGTCGAGATTTGACGCGCTTGAGGCCCAAAGCAACCTTCAAAATGGTATTGACTGAGCCTTTTGATAAGCCAACTTCATCAGCAAGGTCTCTAATCGATGGTTTTTCAACACCAAATCTTTGATTTGTTGGACGTGAGCTTCATCGTTTGAGGTTGATGGTCGCCCAGAACGCTCTTCGTCTTCGACACGTTCACGGCCGGCTTGGAAATCACTATACCACTTGTAAACATTTTTTTTAGACATAGCCTTATCATCAAAGGCTTTCTGCACCATCCTCAACGTATCCGCAGCAGAAAATTGATTCCGCAAACAAAATTTGATGCAAATTCTTTGCTCAATCAATTTCGACATCGCGAAAAACGAAAAACTCACTTTTAGCAGCTCACAAAACGACGCGTATCTCAAACACTATGAATATATTTTGACATGAAATTTTACATATATGTCACTGACAGTACTACAAACCTAAAAAGAAAGAAAAATTTCCAAATCCTTCGACGCGCGCAGTTTAAATTCATATGTCACCTTATTTTTTGGACACAGTAGTATGTAATTTCTTTTTCTCTTTTTTCAGTTCCGCCTATGATTCTGATAATTTTATACCCGACCCAAAAGAATTCGCTCACCTAGAGACCATCTTGCAGGAATACCATCTTGCTCGCCTTGGAACTGATACCACCTGCGGACCTGATGGGATACCTCCAATAATATTTAAGTATTGCTGTAGCTCTCTTGCAGCTCCTTTGGCTTTTTTATTTCAAGCCTCTTTTAACCAAAAAGTTTTTCCAAAATGTTGGAAAAAATGGTTTCATAATCCCGGTGCACAAAAAGGGCTTCCGGGGAGATGTTACTAATTACAGGCCCATAGCTAAGCTATCTTGCTTGTCGAAACTTTTTGAGGCTATTATTTTCGACAGCGTTTATTTTAGTTGTAAACCTTTCCTAACTGATAAACAGCATGGCTTTGTTAAAAACAAATCCACAGTAACAAATTTGTTGGAGTTTACTTCATTTACAAATAAAACCCTAGAAGTAGGAAATCAAGTCGACTGCGTGTACACTGACTTAAGTAAGGCCTTTGATAAGCTTTCCCATAAGCTAATTACTTTTAAAATGAAATCCCTTGGTTTCCCTTTATCTTTCGTGGAGTGGATATACTCGTATCTTGAAGGGAGAACGTATCAAGTTTTGTTTAGGGGATCGACCTCGAAAACAATAAACGCTACCTCAGGTGTGCCTCAAGGTAGCCACTTTGGTCCTCTTTTATTCATTCTAGCCATTAACGATGTTGTTAGTGTGATCAAGAACTCAAATATTCTAATTTATGCCGACGATATAAAAATATTTAAGTGTATCCACAATCTATCCGACTGCAGCGCTTTACAGGATGACCTTAATTCTTTTGTAAAATGGTGCTTCAATAATTGCTTATCATTAAACATATCTAAATGTTTTATCCAGTCCTTTTCGAGAAGACTTAATCCTCTCCCTCTGTGTACACTATAAATAGTTCTACGCTGGCTAAAGTAAAACTGACAAAGGATTTAGGTGTACAATTCGCTCCAAACTCAATTCATATTGAGCTAATAGTCAACAAAAGCAACAGCCTTCTCGGCTTCATCAAACGGTGGAGCAAAGAATTTTCATGTCCATTAATCACGAGTACACTGTACACTACATTTGTAAGGCCACAGCTTGAGTATACATCCAATGTGTGGTCAACGAATTACTTTACACAAATTGACCGTATCGAGTCTGTTCGTTTCGCACTTCGGCATTTATCATGGACTGATCCTCTGCGTCTTCCACCTTATAAGGACCGTCTTCTACTTATCGGCCTTGATTCATTACAAAAACGTCGGGAAGTCTATGATATTGTGTTTTCACATCAGCTTATTGCTGGTAATATTGACGCACCACCACTTCTTAACCAAGTCAATTTTCGTGTAAAGTCTTTCAATTTTAGAAACTTAAACATTTTTGACATAAAATACCACCGTACGAATTACGGATGCAACGAACCTGTTACTCGGATGTCAATAGAAGCGAATGCAAACTGTCATATGTTCGATTTTGTATCCAGTAAACTGGCACTCAAACGAAAGCTTTTTGGACGGGTCAATTCAATTTGTTTATGTCTACTAACAACTAACACCACGATAAATGATGACTGTGACAAGATGGGCATTACTCTTTGAGTAACACTGTCACTTACAATGCTTGTTTTATAAGCAGTACTGATAACGAAAAAAAAGGATCATGCTTTATTCTATTGAACGGGATGTTTACAGGACGAAATAGGTTCTAGAATAGATCCCGGCGGGACTCGTGCAAGTAATTCAAGAAATTTAATTATTTTTGATATGAAAAATTGCGGGAAGCTTTCCAGAGCATTCACTTAATAAAAAATGTCCTTAGAAAATTCAAAGAAACATAACGCGGTAATATGCTGTCGATCAAATTGCATCCTTAGATTGTCGAGAACCTCATCTGTGTCGGTAAAGCAGCTTTCAGAAACCAGACCAAAGAGGAGTCAATAAAACATTGTCAAGTGCTCTTTCTGAAACCTTTGATAAACTAAGACGAATGCTTGCTGGACGAAAGTCAGCTGCCAATGAAGAAATATCCTTTTTTCAGTACACGAATTACTTTACAACTGTCCATCTATCAAGAAATGTGGAAGAAACAATGAGTACATAGGGAAGAATAAGTTTGATGAATCAAAAAGGGATTTCATCCTCACCAAAATTACTGGACTTGAAGAAGGGTTGAGTACATTAGAGTCAGAAATTCTGCATGTACATTTAAACGATATCCAATCGATCGTATGGTATAATAAAGGGTGATTTTTTAGCTATTATCTTCTTGACAACACTGGTTTAAACAGCTGACGCACGTTTCGTGTTTTGTTTCACTGTCAAACATCTTCAGTTTGGTCTATAATTTAACCATGAATCGTCTTACAAACGAACAACGCTTGCAAATTATTGAATTTTATTATCAAAATGCGTGCTCTGTTAAGAAAGTTCATCGCGCGCTTCTTCCATTTTATGGTCAGTTTAATCGACCCACTGAAGCGGCTATTCGGGCTATTGTGACTAAATTTCGCACCAAATTTACATTGTTGGACATTAAACCAGCAATACGCTTACGTAGAGTGCGAACTGATGAAAATATCGCAGCTATATCGGCCAGTGTTAATGATGACCATCAATTTTCGATTCGTTGTTAGTAAACAACGTGGAAAATTTTGGTGAAGGATTTAGGAGTGATGCCTTTTAAAATACAGCTGGTGCAAGAATTGAAGCCGAACGTCCTACGGCAACGTAAAATTTTTGGTGAATGGGCTCTTGGAAAGTTGGCCGAAGATCCACTTAATCGACGAAGCTAATTTTTGGCTCAATGGGTACGTTAATAAGCAGAATTATCGATTTGGGAGTGAATTTCAGCCAGAAGCATTGCAAGAGCTACCAATGCATCCAGAAAAAGTCAGAGTTTGGTGCGGTTTATGGGCTGGTGGCATCATTGGACCGTACTTCTTCAAAGATGATGCGAATCGTAATGGCGACCGCTACCGTGAGATGATATCCAACTTTTTTTTTGCCCAAAATGCAAGAGCTTGACTTGCATGACATGTGGTTTCAACAAGACGGTGCCACATGCCACACGGCACGCGCAACAATGGACTTATTGAGAGGCGAGTTCGGTGAACATTTTATTTCACGTTCGGGACCGGTCAATTGACCGCCTAGATCGTGCGATTTAACGCCTTTAGACTATTTTTTGTGGGGCTATGTTAAAGCTCATGTCTATACAGACAAGCCTGCTTCAATTGACGCATTGGAAGACAACATTGAAGCATTTATTCGTGAGATACCGGCCGAAATGTTGGAAAGAGTATGCCAAAATTGGATTAAGTGGATGGACAATTTGAGGCGCAGTCAAGGTCAACATTTGCATGACACGATCTTCAAACATTAAATAATATGGACCGTACTATCGATTCAAATAAAGATTTCATGCATTTTTCTGAATTTTATGTGTTTTTTTTTTTGAAAAACTTTCCTATAGCTTTTAAAAAATCACCCTTTATTTCTTTTTGGTCCAGATCAATTATGTCCTGTATTTTCTGTTTGCCACTTTTCGTTTCATATTTTTCTTTGAGCAGGTCGAAGGCATTTGTACATTTCGAAAAATACTCGCTCCCAGTTCGAAACATCAGCAAAGGTCATCTTTTGTTTTTTTTTATTTTTTAAATCAACAAAAACGAACCAAAGAAAAAGCAAATCAACTATTCCCATTTTGCAATAACAATGTCCTGTTGTTTTTTCCCACATCAAAACAAACAACCATGATAGTAATATATACACAAAAATGGACATTTTAGCAATATTTAGAGTTTAATGGTATCCAAAGGACGAGAAAATGAAAATAAAAAAATATGTTATAAATTGCCTGCCATTCAAGCTCTATACGAGCGTTGGGTAAAAAAGGACTCCAAACAGAAGATGTGTTCAAAATGCAAATTCCTCCATTCCACGGCAAACGTACTGTAAGTATAGGCCCCCCCGAATGATGTGAATCCTTAACTTATTATTATATATATTTTTCGTGTTGCAAATAAATCATCAATGTGCGTATTTTTGTTCCCTTTTTTTTACATTCCAAGGACTAAATGTATGCTAATGAAGTTGTTTGTTTGGACCGTACCGAGCGACGTGAAAAACCACACTAATGAATCCTCGCACGTAACAAAGCCGGTGACATGTGCCACAGGATGTGTTAACATGGCCTCTACGAGTTTATTAATTTAAAATTGCTTCATTCGTGTGCATTGTTATTCCCCCACAAGCACACACACAATTCTTCCTGTGGGCTCTCTGTTTGTCATCAGAATTATGGCGCCCATTCAAATGAACAGCCCACAACCATCCACTTGATTATTATGCATCCCAAAGGCATACATTCGGTCCAAAGCTAATTGCAAATGATAGTGTTTGCCAGCGTGTCATTTTGGGCATACAAATGTCCTTATTCAAGTCGCATTCCATGTGGCTTTGTGAGCCAATGAAAAAAGGATATAAAAGTTCCCACATGAATGAGCTGTAATAATGTCTGCAGACCAAGTTTTCGGCACTGCCTTACGAGAATGCCATTAAAGTTGAAGTCTCGAAATCTCTTAATCTGGTGTAAGAAAAAAAGTATTGGTCCTAAAGTATGTGATAAAAATTTAAAATTTCGTTTGATGCTTTTTTAATACAATAACTTCTTGCGTCAAAAAAAAAAAATGTTGACAAAAATTTTTCGTCTTCCTTCAGCTGAATATGGTAATTTTATGGGAGAAAATTTCGATTCGCTTTTTCGAATTGATTAGCAGTGGCGTAGACGTAAATTTCATTTAGGGGGCAAGATTCAATTTTTTGTTAAATGGATAAGCTCTGGTTGTTGTGAATGAAAAAATAGAAGAGAAGTAGATTTGGTTGTAAAATACTTCCAAAAGAATATCCTTTTGGATATCCTTAAGCTGAAGTATGACCCGCTGGATTTTATATTACTTCTTTTGAGATTGATCACTTTGCTGTGCTATAAAATGAGAGACTGTCTCCTTGAATAATGGCTGTTTTTCATGATGACAACTATTGCCCACTTATGAGCTACAAGTTGAGCTATAAACCTTGGTGGTTAAAGTTTTATTACCTAATTTAAACGACGATGCTGGGATAAAAAAAAAATCAATGATATGCAAATGTGTATTAAATGGTGGGTGGCGCATTTGCATTACAATTGGATCAATTTTTCTTCATTCGAATCCTAGGGTAAGTTTCAAACTTTTATCTGGTTTTCGATTACAGACTTCGTTTCTTCTGGTAAATTATTGAAAGTAGTCAGACTAAATTGTGTTGCTATCTATGCAGTCATAACTCGATCGGCTTGTACACATGAAGCTCCAAGTTTGTTTCGTTAAAAAAATTGATTTGGGTGCGAGAAGAACTTCCCATCTTAAGATAAAAAAAATGTAGGTGCTCTTTTATTTGCCACCACCAACAAATTTAATTAATGTTCTGAAAACATCATTCATTCCCCAGACAAATGCATTACAAAAAAAAAAAAAATAATAAGATATATATTTAATTTAAGCTGCCCCGAACGAATATGTATATATTATGTTATCATTTAAAAAAATTTGTGGATTTAACATAAATGCATTTATGACACTTTTCTCTCGAAACAACCTAAGGCGCCTTCATCTGCTTTGAAAGTGTACATGCCCCTGCACCATGTATCAGGATGGGGATTGTGAGGGTCTTATAAGGCGAGACTTTAGTTCTTCGAGAGAGGACTTTACTCAATTGTTTTCTTAGTCCAAAGAAACAGCGATTTGCAAGAGATATTCTTCGTTTGAACTCAGCGCTGGTTTTAGCGGAGCCTTGGTAGAGAAAGTCCCTAACTACCTCAAAGTTATAGTTGTCTATGGTAACGTATTGACCAAGTCGTCGCATTTGGGTGTTCCTTCTTGATGACAACATATAGTATGCTTCTTTGTGCACCTCGTATACAGCCAAACTCATCTTTGGTGTTTGGAGTATTTTTCCAAGTACGACGTTGCAGAATTCGCATAACAATGCATCACCTTGTCTAAAACGTTGTTTGACATCAAGTGAGTCAGTGACGTCTTTGCTGAACATAATGGAACAACTCGAGATTTCCATCTTTATCCTGCACAAAAGGACGAGCTTGGCAGGGATGCCAAACTTAGATATAGTTCGTGGATCCTGTCAATGAAAACCTTGAAATTGATGAAAATGTGGTGCGTGCCGAATTGGAGCTTCTAGGTTTTTTCCAAGATCTGTCGTGGTAGAAATATTTGGTCTCTGTTTCACAACACTTGTCAAAAGCTACACTGATATGGACTTATCAGTCTGTTGACGAACTGCTTCAGACATTCACATAATACGGAAGCAAGTATGTTTTAGTTTCTTCAAGATTCGGGCATGCTTTATTCTGGTCATACATTATGTCGCAGATAAGTTGATCAATATTCCTTACTTATCGAGTGGTTCAGACTGCCTACCAGCGAAATTCGATTCATCATCGGCGTTATAAAGTCTGCAGAAGTGATTCTTCCATATGCTCAGCAATGACTGCAATTCTACTATGATGTTATATTTTGAACATTGCAGGCTTCGGTGTGGGTTTGTAATTAAGAGATTATTATTGTTCATGTTGGTAGAATTTTCTAAACTAGGATTCATACTTTTGAGCACGTGGATCAAGAAAAAGAGCAAAAATATGAAAGTGCCTAAACTTAATAATACTGTTTTAGTCTGTAAGTTAGTTTTTATCGTTTATAACTAACTAAATTTAGTCATTTGACTTAATAAACATTATGTTGATGAAACTTTTGGAATTGAGCAAGATCAAACGAAAATTTCTATGAATTTGTCCGAAAACTTAAAAACGGCAGAGTATATTGAAAAAAAAAATAATAAAAATTTTAAATCACCCTGCCAAATTTAACCAAAAAGTTTTCAGGTGATCCTGATTTGTTCTCGAGTAAGGCTGTACGAAAGAATCCGCACATACGTACGTACACACACACACACACAGACATCTTTCTAAAAATCATGGAATCCGACTACTGGGACCGCGAAACGTGGAGAAATGTAAAAATTTTGAATTACGAAAATCGGACCGATTACAAGAACTTCCTGATGGGAAGTTAATAATACTATAATTTGCGAAGATAATGTCATCTGTAATTCTGAATTTCATTGCATTTAATATTTGTATATTTTGGATACATTAAAACGGCGTCCTAAGGGTTGAGGTTTTTGTTTAATGTTCCACTAAGTATTTTTTTCAGCACAGCCGTTCTAATTTGGGTAATAACGAACTGAATATTGACTCCTTACCTTCCACCTTTAATTGGTACATGATTGTTTTGATTTATCACCACTAAAAGTAGTTCAAAGTGTCAAATCGCACGACTCTTGCTGCTTGTCCTTTAGGAGTAAAAAAATTGCAATTATTTTACTGAAGATCACGCTATTGACGCTTAATTTACATATTTGGAAAAAAACATGACCATACCGAGTTTGTGCAATGGCCTAGTATTTTGAGGAAAGAAAAAAAATAACCAAGTGAGAGTTGACTACTAAGCAAAGGGTTCCGCGCCTCTTAAGTGTTTGTTTTTTGATTTCTCATCGTATCGCACGTATAAAGCGTGATTTTTTAAAAGCTATAGGAAAGTTTTTAAAAAAAACACATAAAATTCAGAAAAATGCATGAAATCTTTATTTGAATCGATAGTGCAGTCCATATTATTTAATGTTTGAAGATTATTTCATGCAAATGTTGACCTTGACTGCGCCTCAAATGGTCCATCCGCTTAGTCCAATTTTGGCATACTCTTTCCAAAATTTCGGCCGGTATCTCACGAATAAATGCTTCAATGTTGTCTTCCAATGCGTCAATTGAAGCGGGCTTGTCTGCATAGACATGAGCTTTAACATAGCCCCACAAAAAATAGTCTAAAGGCGTTAAATCGCAAGATCTAGGCTGGCAATTGACCGGTGCCGAAAGTGAAATAAAATGTTCACCGAACTCGGGCAAAAAAAAAGTTGGATATCATCTCACGGTAGCGCTCGCCATTACGATTCGTATCATCTTTGAAGAAGTACGGTCCAATGATGCCACCAGCCCATAATCCGCACCAAACTGTGACTTTTTCTGGATGCATTGGTAGCTCTTGCAATGCTTCTGGCTGATATTCACTCCAAAATCGACAATTCTGCATATTTACGTATCCATTGAGCCAAAAATGAGCTTCGTCGCTGAACACAATTTTTCGGTAAAAAAGTGGCCAACTTTCCAAGAGCCCATTCACCAAAAATTTTACGTTGCGGTAGGTCGTTCGGCTTCAATTCTTGCACCAGCTGTATTGTGAAAGGCATCACACCTAAATCCTTCCGCAAAATTTTCCACATTGTTGTGTAACAGAGGCCCAATTGCTGCGAACGGCGACGAATCGATAATTGATGGTCTTCATTAACACTGGCCGACAGAGCTGCGATATTTTCATCAGTTCGCACTCTACGTAAGCGTGTTGGTGGTTTAATGTCCAACAATGTAAATTTGGTGCGAAATTTAGTCACAATAGCCCGAATAGTCGCTTCAGTGGGTTGATTAAACTGACCGCATTTTGATAATAAAATTCAATAATTTGCAAGCGTTGTACGTTTGTAAGAAGATTCGTGGTTAAATTATAGACCAAACTGAAGATGCTTGAGAGTGAAACAAAACACGAAACGTGCGTCAGCTGTTTAAACCAGTGTTGCCAAAAAGATAATAGCTAAAAAATCACCCTTTATATGTACGAGTAATTGTAATTCCAATAAGCATAGCAACTTCCAGTTGCGAAATTAAAAAGTTTAAAAAAATATGAATTTAATACGATCAGAGGATTAAAAAAGATTATTTGATGCAGACTTACTGCAGAAATGAGTTTCGTTAGTGTGAACTCCAATTTCCTACCCTAACGTTTGTCAAATACGTATACGTGCTTTGCAAACACAACTTAGGACATTGTTTATTATGATAGTTTCTTGAAAATAAATAATTAAAAAAAAATTGTAGCATGTGATTCCGCGTGTTTAAGTTATAGTTTTCAAGATATTCAAGAAACTGCTTTAAAGAAGGAGTTAGAAAATATTTAGAAATATGAAAATATGGAAACATTGAATGTCCTTGAGTGCCTCAAATACGCAATCAACACTAACAACGTCTTTCAATGATTACATTGGAAACAATCATAACGCAAAGACTTATCAAAATCACATGTTATACTTTTTGTTACAATTTATATATAACAAATGACATTGTTACTAATTTTTTTGGATTGAAGAAAATTTCGCCACGAACACAAGTTCCACAAGTTCCCAATGAATGATCTTTTAACATCTTTTTCGGTGAAAGTTGCAAGTGTCTTCCCATAACGTTTTGAAGTTGCGGCGCTATGACTGAAGGGCGGACAGACGGAAGGACAGTGGAGGCCTTCGGGTACGGGACCCTAAAAAATCAAACGCCGATGAGCCGGTGCAATAGAAAAAGTTTAGCAGTTCAAGTTCCAAAAAAAAGAGAAAAGAGAAGATTAATTTGAGATCCAGTCAACGGCAAGAGAAGCCGAGGACAATCGAGAGCCACATTAAACTTTGTAATTTGATTCGAATGTGCTAAAATCAGGGGTGTGCAAGCATGTCAACCAAGCCAGTTCGACTCTTTATTTGCTGTCGCTATGTCATGGCTACTTGAGTCTTTGTAAACGTCTGGGTGGCGCCGTTGGTAGAGCGCCTGCCTAGTCAAGTCGAACAGTGGGTGGCGTTGTTGTAGAGGTTTTTGTATCGGCTAAAGTTCTCAGTTTGTGTTTTCAAAAATAGTGCTTTGTGAAGGTTTATGTGTAGATGGCTCTGCTGTGGTGGCATAACAATGATCGCAGTGTTTAGCTTAATCTTCAAAACTTTCAAAGTTCTCACATACATCAAAACTAATGTCGAATTAAATCCTGCGAATTAATCGAAAGTTATAACAAGTCGATATCAAGTGTTTCGTCCCAATTCAGACTCCAGCCTCGGAATTGAATCGAAACCAAATACAGCTGAGTTTCTTAAAACCTCTACATTATCTTTCATTCTTCGCAGTATACGAAATCTCATATCTTCTTGAGATCGAGCAAATTATAAGAAAAAATGGAGCCCAGGAGTTCCATTTCACTCAATAGTTGCAGCTGAATGCTAGACCCTCTGCTCCCATTTAGCAAAAGTGACCAAAATTGACTCGAAGGGCTGTGTTTCAGAGCAACCAAGAGGATTCACATCACAGATGAGGTAGACTGGCAAACTGTCAAATCTTCTTCACATACTGACTCTTCATCAGCGAGGCAATAGAACATGAATAAGAATACCTCCAGTAAATCTGTGAGCTCACCAATTACTCCAACCTCCTTTTACAATCCATAGTAACATTTTACTTCGCATTACTAGTAGATCACCAATCATTGTTTGTCTCGAACATCGTTGGTGTTTTAGCCGATTAGGACGTATGCGTGGAGTTCTGTAGGGACAGTTTTGCCTACTAATGCCGACATGAGCCGTGACGTTTCAAACCTTACAATTCACAAGCTTCTTTCCAAGAGCTGATTGATTTGGGTGGTCCTTGTGGTTCTCCTGGGTCGTGGCTCAGTGAGCTAAGGAGCTTTGCGAAAATTTTAACCCGTAACCGTATTTAATTTACATTTGGTCAAGGACCTCATCGCCGGATATTGTACTACGATAAGAAAACTCAGAGCGTACTCACTCAAAAATTGTCGCTAATTGATCCGCTGTCTCTGTAATGCAGTGGCACTTTTCTTCCTTCGGATCAATAAAATTCCAAACCATAAATCCTCCACCTGCATTATGTTGGCAGATGACAAAAGGACATTTATTTTTTAAAGTGGTTTCTTTCAGTTTCCTCTTTGCACCTTGCCTTTGGAATGGTTTTGAAATTTTAATCGAGAAACAAAAAACCAGAAATGAAAGAACTTTTTGAAAACCTTGAACTCTCACTTGGAACAATAAGGATTTGTGGACAAAAGAATTAATAAAGTTAATCCACTTGGTTGTTCCTCCCTATTCCATGTTTTGTGTGCTTATTGTTATCCCTTCACCGACAGAACCTTGTTCAGAAATTGTTTCCCCGAAACCAGTGTCTGTTCATGACGAAATATTTTACAATTCGGTTTTCAAACATCATTCCACTGGCCAGAAAGTCGGTCTTCGCAGAACTTGAAAGGATGAGATGGACAGGTTGATGGGTTGATAATTAAATTAAATTTTTGGTTTGCAAAATGTTTTCAAGACTTTTCAGCTCAATAATTGCCAAATGAAACAATAAAAGACTGGATCGATATTGTAGCCTGCGAATGAAGTTTGTTCTCCTTATGAGTGACTAGTTTCCAAGTAGTTTGGTTATTATAAATTTACTGGCCCTCTCCAGACAGAATCTTATCAAACTAATCCTGTTTATCTTTAATAAGCAATCAAAACAATCCTCAAACCGAGGACGTCCCTTAAAGTTGGTCCTCTGAGAGGAACTTAATTTTTGGGGTACGCCAAAAACGTGTTTATAATTGAAATAATGGAATCGAATGCACGATCTGGAACTTGTCAATTGGCTTTAGAGCGCCGGGCTTAATCCCGTCTCATCCCAACAATTGGCTTTTAGCCAAATGAGGATCACAAAAGCCTTATTTAATGTATATCCTGGGAGGCACAGGCACTATAGAATTTTGCTTTAAGTGTTTTTATGCGAAGACATTCTATTCAGGAGAACTCGAAGATTTTCTTGTAATCACGTTAATGGTTATTGTTGGAAATACTCGTCTACCTGAAGGGAAAATGCGTGTCCTGTTATGAACAATAGAAGACATTTAAACAGGGTAATATTACCATCGAATTGTTGGCTAATGGATGTGATTCTTAGAAATGACTTGAATCGGATTCGGAAGTTCGTAGGTAGTCGTATCTGTGGGAGTTGACTTGAGATTAAAGGTTATCCTGGCGGAAAGGAAGTCAAAACTTTTGGATTATTCATACCTTGGGCTTTAAATAGAATAAGAATAACACTTTCTTTTAAGAAAAATTAATAATTCGTTCAGTTCAATTTAGCCCGCATTACATTTTGTTTTGCATAATAAAAGCTGGCAAGGGTGGGCCAGCTTTTGGCTTGTTTTTGGAATGACGTTTTTTGACTTTCGATTCATCTTCAAGATAGATTTTCATTCGCTTTTTAACTAATTTTTCGAAGGCTTTACTCAGAAATAGAAGAATTGTAATGGGCCTGAATTCTGTGTATTTTTCGCACGGAAGATTTAGGTGCGAAGAAACTGTTTCATTTTTTCAAATCATTGAAAAATACCCTATTGGCAATAATTGGCCATCATTACTCAGAGGATCTGAGCTCGAGCTAAAATTGTTTTTATCCTTCAATGCCTAGCTGAGATTCTAAGGCAATCTTGGTTGGTTGGTTAGGGTGAACTTATTTAGCTCCTCACTTAGACCTCGATGTATTCCTCTATTTCCTGTTTGGAGAATATTTTGGTTAAAAAGGGAGAGTCGGTAATGTCGGAGGGATTACTATAGAGTGTCTTGATTTGACTGATCGGGAAATCTAATTGTTCGTTTGGCGAAATCCATGATCTCGCCGATCTCAATTTCTTTGAGGTGCGCAAGATCCGGTATCAATGCTGACCCCAGTATTTTGTGTCGCAGTCTCGCTGTTGCTAGACAGTGGCAGAGGAAGTGCCTCCAGATCTCGCTCTTGCTCCTCACAGCTTTTGCTAGTCCGAGTCTAAGGAGGTTAAGGTTCATGTACCCTGTTACCAGTCCAACCATATCCCTTCGATTCCGTTTGTTGGAGTTCAGAGCTCGTTTCGCTACCTTTTTAGTCAGTTTATCTACTATCGATTTTGCTGTTCGGCACGTTGTTTTGGTGGCTGTTTCCTGCTCCTTCCTTTCCAGTGTCGATGCTGATAGGAGGTTTGTGATAGGTTTGATAGCTGCAGTAATATTGGAGCCGATGATATTTACTTTTCCTATATATTGAGTTCGGTGAGCTTTTCTACTCCAGTTAGAATTGCGAAGACTTCTGCTTGAAACACCGTGATGAATGGTTTCAGATGATTCGAAACTTCTATCGGTGGGTTCAGACAGTAGATCCCTGCCCCCGATTCAGACGGTATGTCTGTCTACGTTTGCTATTTGGACGAGCCCTGTAGACATTTGTCTTACTGTTTTACTTATTTTTTAACCAACTCTTCTGTTCTGTAATCACAGTGAAAGCTTCAAAAACGGCACGTTGTTTACTGGGTGGTTGAAAAAATCACATGTCGCCAGAAATTAGTTCAAGCTTGGTACAAAACTGAGGTTCTTAGTCCGAACTGCACAGTACGTTGCGAGTTTTAACAGTGGTGCAATATAGTCCGAATGACTTTGCCGGGATGTCAGATTGAGACATTTGCAAAATTGAGTGTGACGTATGCTGTCAACTGCAGATTTGAAGACGATGAATAGAAAATAAAAATCGACATGAAATTCGTAATTCCTTCGCAGGATTTGGTGCAGTTTGAAAATTTGTCTTGTTGTCGATTTACCGGTCTGGATGCAAAACTGATATTTGCATTTTTGACACTGGATAGGACCTTCTACGTGACGTTGAGCAGTCATACGCCACGATGAAATTCTTAAGACACATAATTGCCTTTTTTGGAAATGAGATGGATAACAGGGAGATTCTGTAGGCTCTGTTATTTATACCTTTTACTCATCTAGCTCGATGCTATTCCCTTGCAGTTTGAGGTGCTGTTGTCGTTGAGACATCCAACGTTGAACCTATTGTTATCTGGTGCAGATTTCTAGTGCAGAACAGTAGGAGTCTAAATCGAACAGCTTTTAAAAACTGGCCAGTATCGACATAAGTCACTCCATGCGATCACAGATTCAGAGTATTTGCCGATTTTAAATATCCGCCCTTGCCCAAGTGGCGGGCACTGCAGTTTGAAGGAAAATACCTTTTGTATCTTGGGGAGTTTGTTTAGGCTAACAGACATTCCATTCTTCTGATGAAAGTCAGAATGTCTTTTTAGCATTGGATTGTCTAATGTCCAAAAGGGTGCATATCTCTTTGAGGAAGATACGCCTCCTTAACCATATTAGAGCTGGACATTCACAAAGAATATGTACAGCAGTTTCGTCTTCCAAACAGAGTCACCATTCGGTGGTTGTACTGAGCCCTAGTTTGGTTAGATGTGAACTCGCGGCAATGGCCTGGGAGGAAGCTCACGAGCTTTCTTATGGGATTGATAAGTAATTTAGATTATCTGAGTCCTGGTAGATTTCTCCAGTGGGCAATGCGTAGCTTGTTTTCCCACTTATTGGTCAGACCTGTGGCCGTAGTCCAGCTTATGCCACAGAAAGGTTCCGGACCAGTGAACGCGGCTTTAGAACCAGCCCTGGCTAGTCTGCAATTTCATTGCCTTAGATTCCATGATGTCCTGGAACCCATCCTAACCTAACTTTTTTACGTCGGGCCAGGTATTGTAAGGCGTCGTAGCATCTTTTGACACGTTTGGATTCCACACATTTGGCTGTCTGAATATATTAGAATTCTGGCCCCTTTATGGCCTTTTGCAAGGATTCAATGGCTTGTAGTTTAGCCTGGAAAACACTTGGAATATTTCCCAAGGGTATAGAGATTTTAGTGTTAGGTCCATAGACACCGGCACACACTCCATTTACCATTTTTGAACCATCAGTATACCAGATTAATTTTCTGTGGTCGGGGGCAAGTGTGTTGCTCGACCATTGATCACGGTTAGAAATGTCTACCTCAAAGAGATGCCCAAAGCAGTATGTTGCCTTCATCCAATCTGGGATCGAGCAGAACATATTTTTATCCGTGATGAAATTGATTATTTTCAAGTGTCCCGTTTGGTCACCAGGTTTGTATTTTATTGCCATTTGCATCTTGAGGGCATTTCTGGCGGCTATTTTCCTTGCGTAAATGTGAAGAGGAGACAGCCCAATGACTGCTTCCAGTGCTGCCGTAGGGCAGGTGCTCCTAGCACCGGTGATACCCAAACAAGCTAAATATTCTTTTCCAGCTTTTAAGTAGTTGTTACACCAAATTATGTCAAAGTACGTAATAATAGGTCTAACCATCATGATGTACAGCCGGTACAGTGTGGTGATAGTCAGGTTGCTATGAAACTCCTTCTTTAAATAAATTACAAGCTGCCGCATTGTCTGTTGTTGCTTCGTGAAGTCTGTTCTGTGTTGCCCCTCCGCCAAAGAAGATTTTTTTACCTCTCAATGAACATGAACCATCCAAGGACGATAAGCATTTGCAAAGTTTTGTGACAACATAAATATATCCGCCTTATACTGAGTTAGGATGAATTCAAATTGTTTGGCATCTCTCAGAGTTTTTTGTGTTTTGTCCTTTTAGGCGCATACTCGTGTATCTTTGCAGTCATTGGTCAGCTTGATCTCCCATAACTAGGGAAGATTCTCGTATTTGGGACGCTTACCCAACGCAGAGCCGTCATCTGGACAAGTAAGCTCGCTGCAGGCTTTGTTTTAACATAAATCGGTTGCTAATTGCAATCCAGGGGCATCAAATGGAAGATATGTACAGGGTGGTGCATTAAGATACATTTGATCAAAAACATTTTTCCTCTTGATTTTATTTATTTATTAAAATGTGGCTTATGATTTGAAAATATCAGTAAAGACCGTTTCGGTTTCAGTTTCGGCCAGATTCGGCCAAAAATTGGTTTCGCCCAAAGTTTCGGTTTCAGCAAAAAATCGGACGAAACTCAGTCTTCCACAAGGCACACAGCAATTTGGCCCGTTGTGATACCGCGAGGGTTATGTGGATAAACGTGGCTACCTATATTGTGGAGTAAGTGAGAATTGAGAGGTTTTCCTCCCGGACGGTGAAGAAGGAGAGGTTGGAGTGAACTAGAGCGGGGTCTTTTGGGTTTGCTTTAGCAAGTTGGGGCAAAGCTATGAAGAATTGGGAACATAACATATTTCTATGTCCTGATATTGCTATGACCGGATATTCACTGAGGAAATTTTGTAGCTTTCTGGTTCTCTGTTTGTTAAGGAGGTTCCAGCTTTATCTGGTGATGTATTTATTTTTTATGCTTAGTTTGACCGCAGCTTATGGTTGTTGGGTGCATCTGTGAGGGAGCATTGTACCTTCACAGGCAAGCTCATCTGCTCTGCAGTTTCCGTGGATTTCCTTATGTCCTGAACCCCGTAAAGGTGAACCTTAAAAATCGTCCGCGGCGACGATTTTATGGCAGCTTGGCTGTCCATCAAAGTGAATATTTCCAGAAATTTTACTATACAACAGCGATTTCGTGGTCGTAGTAAAACATGGAAGGAGAGATCAAGAATAAGATTACTCAAGAAGATAAACTTCCACTTTTCGTTCGAGTTCTGACCCATCGGTTATTATCGTGATGGATCCAGCCGATATCGGAAAATTTGTTTCTGAGAGTATACAGTCTATAACTGTTGGAAGGGAAATCTACTCCAAAGATTGAGGACTGATCAAACACAACTCTTTGTTATTTGTTTAGCACGGTTAACATTGCGTGAGTTCTTGGTCCGTGAGCTGTATTTTTGAATTTATTTTTTCGTGCTTGTATGGCTAGGTAATTGCTTGCGTGACGTGTCAGGTGACTTCGGACGAGATAACTTTCTGTATGTGTAAAAATATACCAAATTTATATAACAACTAAGAAAGGTTCGGTTTCGGTTTCAGTTTCGGCCGAAACTTAGACCGAACCGAATGTTCGGTTACGGTTTCGGTTTCGGCTGAAAATCATGTTTCGGTCGAACACTAAAAATTTGTTTACATAATTTTTTAAAAATAATATTTCTCAAGTGGTACCCATTTTTTGCTTAGACCTGACGTGCTCTTTCTAGAGCATTTTCCATTACTTTTCTAAGAATTTCAGGTCGCTGCGCCTTTCCTGTAATGGCCGGTTAAAATCAGAAAAACGTGATATTATTCGATCATCAAAAACGTTCCTTAGGAGAGCCATAGTTGGACGAAATGTGTGAGTTGTGACTCCATATTTTTGGAACCTCAATTCTGATCGTTCTCTACCCCTAGTTTTAGAAAATGTTAAAATATTGTTCGGTATGGAAAGCAATTCACATTAACGTGAACTTGTTCGTCGTTTATGGTCCAATGATCTTTCTGAGGTTATTCCGCACCATACTGTCCATCTAAGTGGGTCCATTTGATGTTAAATAATTATTTTTTTTATTTTCGATGCCCCATACTCTGCAGAACCGTTTAGGTGAAAATGGGCCTAATCGCTCGAGTTTGTAAATAAAATCGTTGTTCTCTCTAAACATGTCTTGAAAACTAACTGAATGCATATTTGTGGATCATTGTTTTCAACTCATGAACCAATTGAATCTTATACGTAAAAAGGTGGAAAAGGGGTGTTCCTCAATACACCCGAGCAATGTTCGTTACGGACTTTACGATGTCTTCCAGAACGCGGGAGATCACTTACAACAAGGGGCTTGTTGCTGAAAAAGTTGGACCAACAGGTAAATTGCAAGATCACTGGGTGCATTTCTAACATGAAAGAAATTTCGATAGTTGCCTAGCGACTTTCAATATAAAATTTTACCACTTTGGTTGTCTGTACTATGCTGAATCTTTCCGAAAATGAAAACGGAAACAAGAAAGGATTAAATTATTATGTCTTAACGTTTCTTATGCGCCACCCTGTACATATCTGTGACAATAAAATAGAAGCTTACGTCGATTTATTATATTTGTGCAAAATTTAAGTACAAGAAAAAAAAAACGAAATAATTTTAAACCATCATTTAAGACAGAAATGCTGTTTTTTTCAAAATTATGTTCCGAGAAACCAGCTTTTCTGTCTGATTGACACAGATATGTACATTAGTCAACTTGGACGGGGATGGTGACTGGTGTCCGATTGGTTGTAATCAGCACTTTACAGGGTAAAGAACCTTTCAGTGGAGTGTTAAAACCTCCAATCCACCCGAAAGAAACAAGACCAACTTTCAAAATTATTATTTATTATTATTATTATTATTATTATTATTATTATTATTTATTTATTTATTTATTATTGTTCCTTTAACAAAATATTTGTATATATATAATACTAATTCCTATTTTTAAAACATTGCTTCTAGAGGGCTAGATCCAGCAGAATCTCTTTGCTATACCAATATTTTTGCTTACAAACAAAAGCAACTAGCAACTCAAATAATTCGCCAAAACTTTGCTCGAGACTCAACAGTAATGTGGCATGTGCAATCCAATTTGCGACCAAACTTCCCACAAGTTTAATGAATCACTTTGCCAATTACCATCATTACTATTACACCACCTCAACAAGAAGCAATCTCATCTTCTTGTTGCACCATCAACAACAAACTTATGAGATTCATTAAATGCAAAACCACATTTTGCATTCTTCCCAAACCATCCTTCCATCATTATTTTCCGTGTAGGTGTACCTACGACGATCCTGCATAAACTAAATTCCACGAAGAAAGGTGCCGCAATCGCAAAACAACAACAAACTTGGAATAGCTATTTTGTGCCAACTCAGCGCTCTAGTATACAACACCATTAAATACATCCCCGGCCATAACAATGAGGGTTTGCAAAATAAATGATACTTGGTCCTTAAACCTGCACTCAGCAGGACTGGCGTTGGTCTGTATACAGACCCCCCCAAAAAAAACAAGAGCAAAATAGACCCAAAGCGTTCATTAGCATTCTCCAAATAAAGGAGCTCAACTTCAATCTGAACCTCGTCGGCGGAAAATTACATTTTTGCAAAATGGTCCTTGGGCGATGCTTCTCTCTCTCATGAAGAGGAACGTTGGCGGCGTCGTCGCGTCATCCTCGTTCTGCGGTTAATCGAGCGCAATGAGTCTACGCGGCTAAAACACCTGCTCTGGCCAATATGTGAATTTAATATACGTCTCCAGTGGAGAACTTAAAATTCAATTTATCATTCCAAAATTTATAGCAACGCCATGCAAGTCGACAGCGAGATACGTATCCAGGGGGAGTCATCGTAGCACCTTTCATAGCCGGTCCTTCACATCGTCTATCCATCAGTATTTGTTTTTTTTCTGTGAAAAAGGTGGGACTAGTGGGAAAACTTTTTATTAACAGTTGTCGTTTGGACGGGAAGGGAGCTTTCACAAGTTGGAAAAATGAAAAAAAAAAAACGAATTTAGTTGTTGTTGTTGTTGATTTAGAGTGAAAAAAAGGAGGAAACAATTTTACACCTTCACAATGCCGACCGACTTTTACGTGACTCGGATATCGAGTAGTTTTTCCAGGGAAAAATGTTAATATGGTATTTTTTTGAAAAAGGACACCATGGACTGAAGAATACTTTCGAATGGAAGACATGAGATACGTAACGGTAGTCGAATTCAAAGGATTCGTGCTGCGGTAACATATAATGTGGAATTCTCTTCATGTGTGTGGTTAGCTTAGATACGACAACATGTCTTATTTAAAGAATTCTCGGGACGTGATTATCGTGAATGCAAAGGACAATTAGAAAGGAGCTTTTTTTTTTTGCTGCAGTTGCAGTGTGGTAGTGAAATTTATTTGATATCTCGGTAGTTTTCGAATCTCCTTTCTCTTCTTTTAACCGAAAACAAAATGACCGAGGATCTTCGAATAAAACTTTTCAGTCGATTAAGTCGATCAAAAAGTTTAGTGGTATTGAAATAAAACTAAACAGGTTTTTTTTTTAAGCATGGTTTTGAAAAATTCACACTACGAACATCTAAATTTAAAGGGTGAGCTATTTGTTGGTATATGTTTTGAAATCTTAGCGGTCAAAAACATTCCAGAAACTGGACTTTACAAATTTTTATACAAAATTGATCGATTGACGCCTCGTGAGACGTGCTTTGGAAAGCGGATATAGTCTCGTGTTAAACACGTCCAGAACTCACATGACACACTTGTCGTTAATTATTTAATTTATTTAAAACACGTACATCTGACACACGTTTAGGTAGGAAATTGAACCTCCGAATCATAGATTCACACATTTCAGCAGTAAGTCTGCGTTAAAAAAATGTTTAATCTTGCGATCGTTTTAAATCCTTATATGTTTAAAAATTTTAAATGTGTCTGGTTACTCGTGCATACTTGTGGGCGATGCACACGTAAAGAAATAAAGTGTTGCATACCATAAAGAGGCGCGGAACCCTTCGTGTGAGAGTCAACGCTCACTTGGCTACTTCATTTTTCAATACTGCTTTGGTTTGGTTATTTGATGAGTTTTAGGAGATTTTGAGTTGGATTCGAATACAGCGTTAAATGTGATGATAGGAGCAAGGGCTTAAGAGATGCAGTACAATCATTGTGCTGAAGCAGGTGGGGCACATTGGTGGAGTTTCTCTTTTAACCAAGGGGGACTCTGATGAAGATTGATAAGTCCGATTTTGGGATATTTGCAGGGAGTTTTGGGTAAAATTTGAATGGGTTGACTGACGTACAGTGGTGTTCATATTGTCGCTTTTTCTTCAGCTGTTGGTTTATGTTCATATTTAACTCGAGGCGAGAAAAGGTGTTGAAGGTGGGAGCTTTGAGAGCGGCGTTCACTGCAGCATCTGCGAGCTCATGGCCCTTTATTTTGAAATGGTCTGGCATCCAGAGGAGCTTGATTTTTTGCCTTGACTAAAATAGTATATCTTCGGTTCTAACTACGATGATTATTCCGAGGATTGACAATGCCTTGTAATACTGACAAACTGTCAGAGCAGATAGCACATTTATCTGCATTTTGAGAGCTTCTCTTAGCCGTTTCAAGAAGTGCTTAAGCTTCAGTGGTATAGATTTCTTGAATTTATGAGAAAAACAGTGTTTTTTTTTTGTTTTTGAACCATCCGTATATACTATATAAACTTTCATCCTTTGGACTTCAGATGCTCGAGAATTCGAGGAATCGTGATTCGTTAAAATTGTTGCTTGTCTCGTCCTTACGCAGCCCTAATAGATGGAGAACTTATGGGTCTTTATGGAGTGACTAAGGTGGTTTAGTTTGGTGTCCTGTTAGAAGATAAAAACTTTTTAAATTATCCCAGGATGTAATCTTTATAAAGAACATATCAGCCCAGTGCGCTCAACAAAAAATATTGCAGCTTTTCCCGAAAGTGTGCATTTAAACCTGAGATCGCCTGAGCCTGTGGAGAGTTTTGTAGATTTTTCATTACACGGTGCAATTGCATCAGGTCTTGAAGTAAAATTACCCGATTTGTTATCGCTTTTCTATTTCGATTTCAAAGCGGCACGAAATTGACAACAAATTTTCTCAAAAAAACTAATGCATCCTAAACGTCCAATTTCTTGATGTGGTTTTTGAGTGGCGGCATTGTTGACCTCTTTCTGTTCCAAGACGGTTTATGATATCATACTATGATATCAGCAAGATAGTGCCACGCAAGTTGTCCAATAAACAGGTGCCATTATATTTCATGAGGAATACTTCATTTCGCGAGTGTCAACAGCTCCCTTTCTAGCCACCTTTCGACGCTTTAATTCATTGTTGCTAGATCGTGTGGTAATTCTCCTTTTCGTGAGAAACTTCAGACCTTAATATATGGAAAGGGGGAAAGGGGAATCTTTTCTCCTTTGTTGGGAGAATAATATATGAACTCATTCACGAGATGAATTTATTTGGGGGCATACCGGTTTCGTGGGAGAAGGACGTGAAGTGTGCAGTGTGCAACGGTCTTGATCTTAAACTTACTTTTGAGTGATAAAACAAGGATGAAAACTTATACACACATAAATGTATACAGTTTTGAGCCTCGGATTAATGGTCCGTGTACGCTTGAAGTAAAGTGTCAAAATGGTTAACGCCGTTTTGAATTGATCTCGTGTGTGAAGGCTCAATTGGACACTTGTTTTCAGTTATAACCGACGTTAAAATTGAATAAAGGAATCGATTGGGTGCATCATGTTTAAATGCTAAAGGCTTTGTAAGATTGGAGAGCTTGGATTGCAAGCCCTTAAATGAACGTTTCCCTTTTTTCAATGAATCAGTTTACTGCCTTTTTAAATTACACTTCGAGATCCAATATTAATGTTATTTGTAGAATGTTCATGGTCTAAAGCTTAACCAGAACCTCTGCCTGCAAACTTTTAAAGACAAGTCTTTAGATCTGAACTTATTGAAAAGATGCCGGAAAACAGTTCATGCTATTGACTGTTTTAAAGAACTTAATTTCATACCAAATTAAACATTGGCCCACGCTCTTCTTCCCTAAATAGCACACGCTATCGTAGGTCACCTGAAACTGCACTCAGGTGTGGCTATTTACTAGACCAGTGCCCCAAAGGTATCCAGTGCGAATATGGGCGAAATATTGATGAATCTATTTTGAAAAAATATTTATTATAAAATCAAAACGTAGGGTATTTAACATGAATTTCTCTGACAGATTTTACTGTCCGAAAACTTATGAATGGCAGGGTATGCGAGACGAAAAAATGTGCACCTAGTCGGATAGAGTCCATAAGTTGGCCTTTGTCGGTAAGGTATCGTTGGTTTGAAAGTAAAATTTGTCAATGAACTCAGCAATGATCTGATTGTAAGCTTTGCTGCTGATGATTTCTTAAGACTAGTCATATCCAGTGACAATTAGAAATGCTAGAACATTCAGAAACTGTTTTTCTTTAAATTAATTTGAGTTTAGTACAACTTTTCTTGCTCTGTATGTGGATTTGTTTACGTTTTTCCACAGAAAGTTTGGAGCCAGATGTAAAGGGTTTTTCAACAGGGACGCAACAAAAGAAGAGCGATAGGGACAGCAAACGACGCCATATTTCTTGCCGCTCTTTTGACATTTCTCTTCAGCAAGGTTTGCCATTTTATGATGGAAAGATATACGAGCCAACAACGAGTCGAAATTATTAAAATTTACTACCGAAATTCGGAGTCAATGGCCTCAACGTTAAGAGCCCTACGTCCAATTTATGGTCGTCATAATCGTCCTAGCAGATCAACAATTGAGCGTCTAGTGGAAAAATTTGAATCCACAGGCACAGTACAAACTGTTCCCGCGCCAGCGAGATAAAGAAGTCCCCGTAGTGTCGAGAATATTGCTGCCGCTGAGGCTTCAGTTGCAGAAAGCCCAAATTTGCCTCTCACACATCGTTCTCAAGCGTTGGGCATCTCTGTGACGTCGTTGTAGCGAATTTTGCGAAAAGATCTTGGCCTACATCCTTACAAGTTTAAATTGAAGCAAGAACTGGAGTCGCTTGACCACCAGTAGCGTCTTATATTCGTGAATTGGGCTGAGCAACAACTTGAAAATGATTCGGATTTTCATCGAAAAATCATCTTCAGCGATGAGGCTCATTTCTGGCTGAATGGCTCCATCAATAAACAAAATATGCGGTATTGGTCAGGCAGCAATCCACACGTACTCCAAGAGTCATCATTGCATCCCGAAAAAATTACAGTTTGGTGTGGTTTATGGGCCGGCGGCGTCATTAGGTCGCACTTCTTCCGTGATGATCAAGACCAGCATGTTACTGTGAATGGGGATCGCTACCGTTCAATAATAACCGAATATTTTTGGCCCCAATTGGATGATATGGACTTGGAGGACATGTGATTCCAATAGGACGGCGCCACAAGCCACACAGTGAATGTCACAATCAATTTATTGGAAACCAAGTTTGGAGAGCGTGTAATCTCACGAAATGGTCCAGTCGCATGGCCGCCTCGGTCGTGCGATTTGACGCCGTTATACTATTTCCTGTGGGGCTACGTCAAATCTATGGTCTATGCCAACAAGCCAGCGACAATTGACGAACTTCGTATGAATATCGAACGTGAAATTGCAGCAGTATCGGCCGATTTATGCTTGAAAACCGTCGAAAATTGGGTTTAGCGTCTGGACTTCTGCAAGCGTGTCCGTTATGGCCATGCAAAAGAAATCGAGTTCCATACATAATGGCATCCGTACATACTTTCACAGGAATAAAGAACGTCATTGGTACCCAAAACCGTTTTTGTTTTATTAAAAAAAAAAAAATTGTAGCGCTCTTATTGAAAAACTCGATATAAGCATTTCTGAACCATAGATGACGTGATGTAGGGCTTGAAGGACTTGATAAGCCTACGTTTATTATCTAAATATGAATCAAGATGAACATTTCACTGAAGGTTCTTAACTTTATTTATTTTTTTTTGTTTTGAAGTCCTTTTACATCATTGCCTCGCCTTTTTTAACGTTTCTGAGACTTAAATACCGATCGAAGATCATTTACATTTATTATGAAGAGTACGGGTCCTAGTACTGATGCCTCCGTGACACCATAAAACATGTTTTTTTCATCGCTTCTGTAACATTCTGTTATCTAAATCCATATCCTGTTGTTGATCTTAAGGAACGACACGCAAAGTAGTGCTTCTGTCATCTTATAATTACCGAGGAATCTAGAAAATCAGAACCCATTAATTTTGCGAATAAAACGCAGTCGTACATACATACATATATTCCTACATTGTTTTAATAATTATCACATGTCACAAGCACATTTACAAATTTTTTCGTTTATAATCGCGAAATTCATTAACATCAATAACAGGCCTCGCGGATGATTGTCATGTTACAAGGTTCTCATAAAACATTCATCTTCTTCCGACAAACCATTCACTTCTGGATTATGAAAGAAAGTTGTATCACCATCACCCCAGGGAAAACGTTTTGTGCGTATCCGTAAATGTCCATAATTTACGGAGTTATTTTGGTGTAATTGCTTTTTGTTTATAAAAACGAATAGACTGACAAGAAATACCGCTGGAAGTGCAACAAAAAAGGTTCCTCTCTTCCACAGGATCAACTTCGAGGCTCCTTAAAATTGGAAATGAATTGGAGCGAACACATTCGACTACATACCTTTGCTTTCACATATTGGTGGGTTATATTTTGAGTGAATACTTCTTGATTGAAGAGCTTTTAAGATTGGTACAATGGAAAAAAAAATCGTCCTTAGAGAATTTTTGAAAAATGTCATCAATCAAAATTTAATTTAGGCATTTATAATTTATGTTTACTTATAATTTAGAAGTTTGAAAGAGAAGTGAGATTTTGTGAGATAAAAATTGACATAAAATGCATGGATTGTCAATGAAATTTCGTAGCAAAACTTTTGCCAAACAAGGCAGGAAATATATTAATAAGGAAAGCATACGTGACCGTTCTTATTTACAATTGATCCTTGCGCATAATTAGCTCGATCGCAAGGAACTATGACCAACCTTTTTGTACAGAAGGGCTAGGAGGAGAATAAAAAGATGTGTTTTGGCTTCGATTGCTCCATGGATGGAGTATGAGTAGAAACCAAGAAGGAGATTTATTTGCATTCGCTCAATTCGCAGTATTTTTTTCCTCCTGTGCTGGATCTTCTAGGGTAACTTTTCTGTGTTTTTGGAAGATTGTATCATCACTTAGTTGTTAGTAGAACAAGTGACAGTGGCTGGAATTCGAAGACACTTTTAGCTGAAGCATTGCTATCTATGCGCTTGATGTGGCCGAGCTATTGTGGACGACGAATTGTTGTCTCTTGGACCAAATCCATATAAAAGTATATCCTCCAATCACTCTCTTCACAGAAAGTATATGAGACAAAGAATTATTCTTTCCAAGATTCTCGAAATTTATTTTTCTGTCTTTCTCCTTGTCCGAATATATGCTTCTTAGTCAAAACCGAATAGAAGGTAGGGAGTTTACGAGTGATGTGCAAATAGCCGAATTGGTTATTCTAAGATTCTAAGATAAGATAAGTTTGAATATCGCTTTTCATAGTTCAGGATGATAAATGCGGAAAAATTAAATACTCATCTTCTAAATTAGAAGGAAAGAAGGTGAGTTTCGACTTGAAATTCGTTGGTTTTTTTTTAGGATTTGACGCAATTTCGATTTGTCAGGTCGGAATGCCACATGCTGTAGTAAATCTGGGGTTCTTACTCATTAAAGACGACTCGCCTAAGCTTTGATTCTCGAAATATTTTCGACTTTGCCTGCTGTTCAGCAGTTAAGTCCTTTTGTGCTTTCACACAAGTTTTGTCTATTCGACAGTTCGAAAAAGTGAATCGTTTCAATGACCTTGAGGAGGAATACTGAACACATAAGGAAGCAGAATATCGAACCTGAACGTTGCTGCGCAACGCACTGTTCGAAGAAGCAAAAATATACCAGCCGTGAATACTTATGTTTAAAATGATATAAACCATGAGACTCCACTTCGTTCACAGGAATGAATTTCAAATGAATTCAAATCCACATCGAGGCATCTTTTGAATAAAGATATTAGCCGACACTTTTATTAGATAAAAAATTACCCACGAAACCTTTTCATCATCCGAAGCCCCGACATTTCAATTGGGCTCTGCAGGTTTGAAGAAAATCCTGAATTTCATAAAAAACATATTTTCAAGGATAAAGCTCGTTTAGGGTTCGAATGATACTTTTGATACTGAGTAGGTATCGATGCTTTTTGCTTCGATACCCGATACTGAGTACCCGGTACTATGGCCCTATACTTTGAGTAGTATCGTCATCTAAGTATCTAGTATCGAGTACTTCAACTGTGCGCATGCTTTTGTGTAAAAGCACATCTGTACTGCTGTACTCCATAAGTACACAGTACCTTTGACTTGTAGTTGAGAAAAAGTAAGTTATGGGTACTGAATTACTGGCCGTTGCAGACGATCGACCACTCAACGAATTGTGCTTAAAAAGTAGTTCAAAAAAAGTACTGCAGTACCCAGTAAGAAAGTACTTAAAGAAGTACTTGTACTTGGTGATTTTCAAATACCAAGTTCAATGTACTCTTTTTTCAAGTACAAGTACAAGACTGGTACTGGCCTTAAAAAGTTTACAGATCTCTCTTACTGGAATGTATGTATGAGAAGGAGAAGTATTATGAAAGAGTAGAACATACATGGGATTAGACATTTTCTTGCTCTCAAGGTTTTCCACTAAACTTTTTGATTTGATCTTCTATATTGTATTTTTTGATTGTATTTTTTGTTTGCTTAAAGGTTTGCTCACGGAACAAAAGTGCAGAACATGTTAATACCATGATTGTTGCAAGCAGCCGAAAGTATTAAATGATCTTCATATTTATGAAAGTCGTCCTGGTCGTGGCTTTAAAAACATACCTAAATCGAGCTATGATATTTTTTAAAAACATTTTCTTTTGCTGATGTATTTCTACTGCAAAAAAATAAAAACGAGATCTCAAACTATCTTTTTTAAAATTATTCGGCACTGTGTAAAATCGATACTTTGTTGGTGTCGATACTCAACGGCTCAATACCAAAATAATACCAAATACTTACCATCGATACCTAGGGATACCCGGAACTTACGAGTTCGAGTTTAAATTTTATTAAAAGTTTTTTGTTGCTGAATGGACCGTTGCTCGACAATTATTCTTGTTCAACACATTAAATACCGGGCCAAGGACATTTTCATGTGGTACTCTGGCGGCAATATCTTTAAACGAGGAGTAATTTTTTACGAGGGGTGATCCAAAGTGATTTAATTTAACAAAGACAACATAATTTTCAACATAGCCATTTAGTCAATATTTTTTCCAAACCTAGGAGACCGTGTCTTCAAACAGTTCGAATCCTGCATCTTGAATTGCAGTCATCGCAATTGCAGCCTTAGTGCGTTGTCTTGTTGAAATATCATTCCGACTGGCAGTTTGACACGTCTTTTTTCCTGAAAAGTCTTCCGAAATCTTGTTATTTGGTCTTCAAAGCAAGAGCCCGATATAATGGCACCCATTTCCAAAGATACCACTACAAAAATACAGCCAAAATTTACACTTTGAATTTTTTCGGCGCCGATTACTACTTGGTTTCTGGATCAAAATTGTGGATTCAGGTCTCATCTATGGTCACAAAGCCTGACAAAAAATGCTGCTGATCTGCCTGCTACTTTCCGAGATTCACCCTTGAAAGTTCACTCGTTTCTTCTTTCACTCGTCGGTTCACATTCTCGGCACCCAACGCGCAGAAACCTAATATTTCATTCGTTACAATGGATTCTTTGAAAACTACGTGCCTCGTGGTCACTCTTTCATCTGAAAACACGACATCTTCGACTTTTTTCATGTTCAGTTAAGTGAGGCATGAGAATGGGTGGCCTTCGCGGTGTTCATTTTCATCGGAGGTTCTCCGTTGCTTCAACTCCTCGGCCCACGATGCAACAGTGGAATATGAACGAGCAGAGTTCCTTAATATTACCATCAAGTCGCTGTACTTAATGACAGGTCTTATTTCGGTTAACTTCGAGCATCGGTTTAAGCTGTTTGAAAGTTTTTCAAACACATTAGACAAAGAGTCCCTCTGCGACTTGCCTAATTCTAAGATCCTTACAAGCTTTGTGCCAAGTATGTTTTGTTTTTGAAATTTTATTTTTAACGTATTATTTATTTGTTGTTTTTTTGGATGGATTGGATGATCAGCTCTTAAAGTTTTCTTAAAGTCCTCCAAACTTGACAGATGTTCTGTTACAAACTTTTTACGAGAAAATCTTTCACGTAAATTATTATCTGAATTACCAGCCTCGGAACTTTTGTAGGAGCACACCTTCGTCCTTAACCATGATAGTGGCTAAAATATTTGGTTTAAATGACATTGTTTGTTTGCCTAGAAACACGTAAATAAATAGGTTATAAAAGTTGTGGCGTGAGTCGATATAAGAGACTCTATCTTACTCCCATATACCTACTTGCTTTTTCAAATCAACGCAATCGATGAGAATTTTGCTGTCAAAACTGTCAAAAAAAATTAAAAAAATAATCCAAAAGTTAAATCCTTTTAATATTTTGCGGCAGTCCGAGAACGTATCAAGTAAGATGTCGAAAAACGCAGCAATGCGTGCCAACTTGACAAAATTATTCCAAAACTTGTTTGTTATGAAATCAAAAGAAGTGAGTGGAAAGGCTAAGAGCGGAAAGGCTAAGCCCAGTCCTCCGCCCAAAGAAAAAAAGCCCCCACCAGCTGATAAGAAGGGTATGTATTCGGTTTATGGACTTTCCAATGACCAATACTTGATGTTTCATGTTTAGGTGGAGAACACAAAAAATCAGCAATGTGGAAGAAATTGAGTGTGTTTGGTGCTTTCCCAACGATAGGCATAGTAGGTGCCATGGTATATACGAATATTGCGAGTGAACCTGAAAAAGAAAGGCCACCATTTGTGAAGTATGGTTACATGCGGATTCGTCATAAACGTTTTCCCTGGGGTGATGGGGACAAATCGTTCTTTCATAATCCAGAAGTGAATGCATTGTCTGAAGGTTATGAAGACGAATAAATTGTGGTTTAATGTCTTCAACTTGAATTGTTATTTTTTTTAGTTTTAATTTTTGGTTTTTGAAAATAGATTTCAGTGACTTTAGAATAGGTCCAACTTTGAATAGTTGATCCGAGACCAGATCGATCTATGTCCCTGGATAATTCAAGTTGGCAAAGCAGTCCTCATATAAAAGCGGATAACAATCTTGTCAACTGCTACGATTTCGCAGCTTTAACCAGAGGCCTAAGACTTATTGGTAGACCTTTGCGAGCTGTTTATGGGTCGTTTGCGTGCATAGAAGCCATCATGGATCTTACTTTGTGGTCAATTTGGAAAGACACCGATGATGTCTAGCCAAAATGCCACAATAGGCAGATAACTTTTGATTTTAAGGTAGTTAAAGGCTTCGTCTACCCCGTGACTTCTATAACCTTAGAGCGAAATCTTCAGAGTCTAATGGAAGAATAACTCTTGCCAATATCGGCAAAGGTGGCTCTTTATAAGAGTCTTTATAAGAATTTAATCATGATAATACTGCTCTCTGGCACCGAAGCATAGGCATAGAGAAGATGCTTTCGCAGCGAACCTAACGAGCTGTACAGCTGTACATTGAGCTTATCAAAAAACTGCGGATTAAATTTCTTAAATGGCTAAAGGATGAAGAGCAAATGGACATTAATTGTCCAGCTCGCAGAGTCTTCTTATCTATACCGAAGGGACAGCGTAGTGGAAGACGACTTCGCATTAGATTACACGCACATGGTGCCGAGTGGAGGGAGTTATCCAGACTATACCGGAATATCTGGAAACACTTGTGAGCTGAGGGCCAGATTCAAACCGAACTGTAGAAGAAAAATAAGGAATTTTGTAAATCAGCAAGCTTACAGATCGCCAGAAGTCACGGGGTGATAGGGGAATATTCTGCTTATGGGATGGATGTCAAAATTGGAGACGAGAATTAAGCTCATATCGGTTAGGTTAGTGTTGAATGGACTTTGATTGTGACAAGATGAACTGAAGTGAAAAGGATTAGCTGTGAGTCCAACCATGTTCAAAAAAAGAGAGTGAAGGTAGGTAGGAAGGTGCGATTGTCACATCTGAAACAGTTGTGACCCACTTTGATCCTGTTTGGATCCATTGTGTTATCACTTACCGGTGATTTATACACCGATTCCTCATTGGCCAGGGGACTAACTGATAGCTTAGAAGTACCTGATTGGTGTCCAAGTGGTCTCTGAAGAGATTGTCACCTTTATTACCGGTTACAACCAGTTTGTTTTCTTAATGAATTTTGCTTTGTTCTGAATCTTTATATCTGACATATCTTCTAGGTTGCCGAATGAGTAGCTTCCTAGTGTGATTTTCCTCATTTATGCGAGGGCGAGACAGGTGCCTAGGTAGTGTAGTACGCTTTCTACTTCTTCCTCGTCGCTGCAGCTCCTGCAAAAATCGTTATGGAGCGCTCCCATTCTTAATGCATATGAGCCCATAAAACAGTGACCTGTGATAATTCCCACGACCTTACTAATTATGTTTCTGTTAAGGCTAAGGAGTGTACAAGTCTTTTTTGTACTAATGAGAGACCAAATTTGCCTCGAAGTCCTACAGTTGTATAGTTCCACCCATCTCCGATTGGTGATATTGATGGCATTTGTATTTAGCATAGTGTTTATTGCTTGAATTGAGGGGTAAGGGGTCTCACCCCTATTCTAGCAAGCTCGTCGGCTCTTTCATTGCCTGGAATACCACTATGCGCAGGGACCCAGCATAGGGTAAGGTTATATCTGAACGCTATCTCCCTGAGAGTGAATGGCTATGAAGAAAGCCAAGCTCCAGTCGAGGAAGAAGTTCTCCGACTTACTTAATGAGAAGTTGGTATAGATACTTATAGCGGGAGTTAGTAACAGACCGGATCGTCTGCCAGATTTGGGAAGACGTAAGCATGCCTGCGTTACTCGGCTTAAGAGTTCATATTCAGTGTGTTTTGTGAACATCTAAAGCCATTTAGACCATGCTTAATCGTGGAACGAAGTCTAACAAATCGATACTCAAGACCCATCCATCTTCTTGACAGCCGAATATGACTGCATTAATCACACTGAACTATAATAAGTGATGGCCGAATTTAGGATCTGAAAAACTGATACGGTTTCGTGCAGTTTGGACTAGGAACCTCTGAAATCATTCCAGCTAGTAAATGAGCTGTCATCTGGTTTCTTCAATTTAATTCATAAACAGATATTGCGACGGGCAGAAGAGTTAGTTCTTGAGCTTTTAGGACGATTGAAGAATGGCTGGTCTCCTTATTTATTACCGTAAAAATCAAACACCACAAACGCTAAATCGGTTTGTCCAAAAAAAAACTTGGATCTAAACTTGGTAAACAAAGCTCGGTTAAAAGTCTTATGCTGATGGTTTGATGTAGTTTTAGTCCGGAAGGCAAAACTCTATCGATAAAAATAGTTCAACAACATTAATGTACTACAATGCTCCAGCAGGAAGCGTATTTGATTTGCGAGCACGTGGTTAGGTTAGGTTAGGTTGTGCAAATCCCCCATGCGGAGCAACAGCCTTAGCACTTTCCTCGTACAGTTGCCAGTTGCGTCCTGCTCAGCGTAAGAATTTCGTTTGTTTTTTCGCGGTCTAATGTAGGACCTAATGGATGAAAATATCCTTAGATCAGGCTTTGTATCTGCAAGGATCCATGGTAAGATAATTAAGTAAGCACTTGTATGTAAGTGAAGAATGGACTATGGAAATGGAAGCTAGGCTAACTAGCGATACACGTTGGTTGACACGAATTGAGGCTTAATACTGATTTCCCACAAACCTTCGTTTTTTTTCATTTTCATCCTTCAAATAATCTTGTGTACCAATCTGCCATCCTCCTCTATTTGGCAACATCTTTTCAGCTCGTTGAAAGTGATTCTCCTTAATATTTTCAATTTTCCATCAAAACTACAATCCGCATCCTTTTTCAAAAAAACCCTAAAAAAAAAACACTTACCACCTTTCAATTGAATGCCAGTACAGCAATTACAATAACAATTTACTTTTCCCATTCTTGCAGTGTTCAGGAGACAGATGGCTCATATTTCGAGAGTTTTACATCGCTTGCATGGAAGCGTGAAAATCGACGTATGTCGGCGGTACGTGCCGCTGAGGCACGTGCCGAAATCCTGCCGGAAAACGAACGTGAACAGCCCGTCGACGAGATACTCGATCGTTTCGAAGAGAAGGAAAAACTCTACGTGGAAGTCCTGCATACGATTGCGAATACGGTTGGAGCACCGGCACCTGGAGGACAGGTAAGCTCATATTCATGTTTGCTGCATGTAACCAAAATTCAACTCTTATCCTCGGCGAGATGCAATGTGGTCCTGTACAAACAGACCCACTTACTTTTATCTTACAATCGATATTCTTGATGTTTCTCTTTCTTGGATGTTATTACAGGCTGTCGCCAAGGCACTGCGTCCCTACCCCCTTTTTTTTTTTTTCAAAATGTGAAACTTTTATTTTCTGCTCGCATTGAATTGTACGCAAGTATTTTCAGCGCAACAATTCCTTAAGGACGATAGAGTTGGAGGACCATTGATGGATTTTCGAAAAAACATTATTTACTCGTTCGACAACGTTATGGCTTAGGGCACGATAGGGGGGGATTCATATTATCGAAGTTTTCTTGGACTTGTTCTATTTTGCATGCACTTGAAGAAAAGATGTGCTCGAAAACTTGGTACGGGTGGGGTTGAAAACTGCAAAGATTACAAGAGGGACTGTCAGAGAGTCTCAGGAAGGATGAAACGGAACTCTTGAAAATGCAACAGAAATAATAATTAAGGGGAAAATTAGAGTCGTAACTTTGTTGGAAATTTCCATTTACTTTTAGAGCGAAAGATTGCGCAAAAAAAAAGGATGTTCTTCGAAGATAATGGTGTAGAATGACGTAAGCAGGACGAGGGTGTGCAGAGTATTTATTTTAACATAATTGCGGCCGTGCTAAAAGTACTCTTTGGGTGCTTTGCATTTAAGCCCGAGCATTGTCACATCAGCAAATAAGCGACTGCCCACATTTCTCAAACCTTTCTGGGAAATCCTTCAAAGAGTCGGCGCTATGATAAACAAGGTGATTTGCATAAGATGCGACAAAAGGTAAAGAGAGAGGGTTCTATCTCCCCTCGTTTAGGCCGGAGGGTCAATTTTCTAAAATGAAAAAAAAATTGATTCAAAATAAACGAAGGCACATTCAGTGATGTAAAACCAAAATCCCATTTTTCAATTTAATGCTAAACTCAAGTTGGTTCACTAAATCATTTTTGAGGAATAAAATGACAAATCAAAATTTTTTCTTTGAATTGAATTTTTACAAAATTTTGCATAGCGAAGTTCAATTTTATTTTTCAAATAATCAATCCTCTTATTATTGATAAATCATACGCTAAAAATCTTGTTCCAAAAAGTATTCTAGTTTTTGAGAAAATAGAAATAGAAGGTATAATTGGACCTCATTTTAAGGGTTCCGTAGTTCAAAACGAAAATCAGAATCATAAAAGGAACGCGTGGAGGCATCAAGTTGATAAAAATAAAATAAAAAAAATAAAATAATATAGTAATAAAAATTTTTGACAGCGGTCTTAAGCTAAACAAAAATACGGCTACTTATGCTCCATATTTCGAAACTCGCAAGAGATTCAAAACCTAAAGGCTCCTACGAATCAGGGCATAAAAACTCTTCGAAGCTCGATTCCCATGATGGAAGAAGTGAATTTACATACCCCACAAGTTTGAACGGAACCTTCGTTGCGCAAGGCCGACTCGAACTTGTCCGGTTTTCAATTGCTTTGAAGATGACTTTAGGTAATAAGTTCTAGCACTCTAGTAAAATATTCTTTTGTAGAACTTCCAAAGCCTTTGGTCGTTGTTATAGAAAACCGACTTCGAAAAAAAACTTAAAGAAGAAGTCTGCAGAAGTCAAATTATACAATTTTGCTGGTCAGTGGAATATATTCACAATGAGACCTGAGACGACCCGGAAATGCTTTCTGCAAAATGTCAATTCTTGCTGAAGTTGTGTGTGCGTTTGCTCCTTTCAGTTGAAACGGACTAAGCCTACATCTAACATTCTCGAACCGAGTTAGATGTAGTATGGTAAGGGTTATTATTTCCTGTAAAATTTGCAAGTATCCTTTCGATTCAACTAATAGGACTACCGGTTGAAAATGTCGTTTTTTTTTTTGCAAAAATCAATGCTTTATTGAGGAAAAATAGATGTACTACTGTGTCCAAAAAATAAGGTGACATTGTATTTATTTTGAAAATTCTTTATTTATTCTTCCAAATCAATTTCATCCCCTTCAAAGTAATCCCCTCCTGATGCAATGCACTTATGCCAACGGATTTTCCAATCTTTGAAACACTGGTTGTAGTCACTTTCCGGGATGGCCTTCAGTTCCGTCTTCGCTGCGGCTTGAATCTCCTCTATCGTATCAAAACGGTGTCCCCGGAGAGGTCTTTTGAGCTTGTTGAACAGCCAGAAGTCGCACGGCGCCAGATCAGGTGAATACGGTGGTTGCGGAACGATATGGGTTGAGTTTTTGGCGAAATGATCACGAATTACGAGTGCGGTATGGGATGGTGCATTATCGTGGTGTAAAAACCAAGAATTGTCTTTCCACAATTCCGGCCTTTTTAGGCGGATAGCGTTACGCAAACGACGCATAACGTTCAAATAATATTCCTTGTTGACTGTTTGGCCGGTTGGAAGGAATTCATAAAGCACAACACCACGATAAGCGAAGAAAACAGTCACCATGACCTTGATTTTTGAGCGACTTTGGCGCGGTTTTTTTGGTCTCGGCTCTCCTTTGGCACGATATTCGCTCGATTGATCGGTTATTTCGGGGTCGTAAGCATAGATCCAAGTCTCATCGCCAGTTATAATGTGTTTCATGACATCCTGGTAGTCGGAAAGCATTGTTTCACACGCTTCAACGCGACGCCTTTTTTCCAAAAAATTCAATGTTTTCGGTGCCAGTCGAGATTTGACACGCTTGAGGCCCAAAGCATCCTTCAAAATGATATTGACTGAGCCTTCCGATAAGCCAACTTCATCAGCAAGGTCTCTTATCATTAATCGATGGTTTTTCAACACCAAATCTTTGATTTGTTGGACGTGAGCTTCATCGGTTGAGGTTGATGGTCGCCCAGAACGCTTTTCGCTTTCGACACGTTCACGGCCGGCTTGGAAATCACTATACCACTTGTAAACATTTTTTTTAGACAAAGCATCATCATCAAAGGCTATCTGCACCATCCTCAACGTAACCGCAGCAGAAAATTGATATTTTGACATGAAATTTCACATAGATGTCACTGACAGTACTACCAACCTGAAAAGGATTTCCAAATCCTTCGACGCGCGCAGTTTAAATTCATATGTCGCCTTATTTTTTGGACACAGTAGTAAGTTCAATATTCAAAGTATTGCCCATCGCTAGCCACACATTTTTCCCATTTTTCTGGCAATTCATGGATACCTGTTCTGAAAAATTCGACCGGTTTGGCCGGAATCCACGAATCGATCCATTTTTTAACATCATCGAAATGACGGAAGTGCTGGTCAGCCAGGCCATGTTGCATCGATCGGAATAGATAGTAATCGGATGGCGCAAGGTCTGGACTATACGGCGGGTGGGGACGGCTGAGCATAGTCATGTTGCAAAATAACTTTATCGTGTCTTGCGAACGTTTCCGGCCGTTTTTCCTCCAGTGCTCGGCTCAAACGCATCAATTTTCATCGGTAGACATCGCCTGTGATTGTTTCATTCGGTTTTAGCAGCTCATAATACACACCACCCTTCTGGTCCCACCAAATGCACAGCATAATCTTCAGGCCATGAATATTCTCAACGGCCGTCGATGTTGAGGCATGTCCGGGGTACTCAAACGTTGCCCGACGTTTTGGATTATCGTAATGTACACATTTCTCATCACCAGTGACGATTCGATGCAAAAAAGACTTCTTTTTGTGGCGTTCAAGCAGCATTTCGGACATGTTTGTGACGGATCTTGATCGAGCAATGCCTCCAATTCATGGTCTTCAAACTTTTTCACTTGACCGGGGCGTTCTTTGTCTCCGGTGTCGAAATCAACATTTTTGAACCGCTTAAACCACCGCTGACACATTCTAACGTCTATAGTATGGCCCGGGTAAGCTTCGGTAAGCAATTGATGCGCTTCGGTTGCTTTTTTCTTTAAATTACAGAAGCATATTAAAACTTCCCGCAAATGTTGTTTTGATGGCACGAATGTAGACATTTTACGGCTTTACAAAAAATTGTGTATTTTCACTAATGACCAATAACCTAGACTGAAATAATTAGACCAGGACATGAAGTTTCTGATGTGACAGCTGTCATGGTCAAAATTCACCTCAGAGTAATAGATATGAAGTTGTCTGCAATAACGACATTTTCAACCGGTAGTCCTATTATATCAATAAAAGCCAAGTTTCATTCATACAAAAACCATTACCGAAGAGTGCCCAGAAAAAAGCCTTTACTTTCAAAGGTAAACAAAAGAAACATTAGTGAATCTTTTTGGCCTAAAATTTTGTTAAGTGCCTAAAAAAAGCCTCAGCTCGGCAGCCTCAACGAAGACTCACTGTAGTAAGCCGCTGTGCTTCGGATTCTCCAAGCAACAAGTTTAAAAACTTCTAGCTCGAAGGACCAAAATTATGGCTTACAAAGCACTCATCTTGCCAGTTCTACTAAATAAATGGGGTTGAATGAGATGAAAGAAGACAGAGCAAATTTTAAGGACCTTAGAAAGAAAAATTCCGTTGGGTAAATAGCGCAAGGTGCGCGATTGTGGAGAATTTAAAAGCGACACCGCTGCATCTCCAGCTTAAACCTTTTGCGAAGATTGAAGGCAGCTTAAGCGGTCAGATTTATCTCCTCCAAAGACCGATGTCCTGATAAGTCAGTAAGTTAATTTCTTGACACATTCGGGGTTTATTCCTTCAAAATTGTTCAATCCATGACAAACTTGCTAACTGAAAATAATTCGAGCGCATTTAATTTGAGATTAAATTTTTATTAAGGATAAAAAATCACTCAAAAGCGAATAGAAACAAATTAGCTGTCGTTATCACGTGTCAAATAAACGTGCTTATTGCCCATAATGTCTACAAGCAAAGACCATAGCTCTTCGTTTCCTCGTAAATCTAAGGTATGTTCTGAAAATGTTTTAACAGCAGCCAAACAAAAAAAAGGGAACATCTATAAATTTTAAATTACTATTAGGGTACCCAATTTCACCTTTAATTGTTTACACGGCTATAGATAACAATCTTGGCTCCCTTCCGCAAACATTGCCAGTTGTGTCCTTTTTTGTTAAAAAAAAATAAAAATTACAGTCCATTTTTATGCTTCCAAATGGTTCTGATTATGACCCAAAACATTGAGCTTTATTGTAAGAACGTGCTCGAGACTTATCCAAATGATACCTCATTCTGTATCCTTTCTTGCTTTATTACTTACTCACGTCTCTCGGAGTTTCTGTACGGGAAGAAGTTCCGAAATACGAATGCTCAAATAATTTATTATGAACCCTTCTTCTGTTCCACCAGTTCAACTGTTTACATTTGAACACAGTCCGAGCGTTTATCAAACAAATGTAAACAATCCAGGTTGTTTAATTTTTAAGGACCTTTTTCACATTCCGTTTAATACAATTTATTTATTATGTACGAGCAACGAGCATTAACATGAGTCAAAACCTGTGCAAAGTCGAAAATTGAATCTGCCAAGGTTTAGGATAACATTCACTCTCATGGTCCACATGCCACGGATAATGGAAGTCATGCAGGAAAGGATGCTGCCAAAATAAACATTTGCTTACGAGGCTGCAAGGAATTTATATGCTTTCAAAAACACACGATAGCGCAATTCTATTTCAAGCTTGAAGGCAGGAATTATATGAAGGTACTCCGAACAATGCACAACCCGTTTGTTGTGGCGTACGAGAAAATTCAATTGCTCGCCTTTCTAGGAAACGATCCCTTGCGTTTATTCAGTTAATTGAATTCGAATCCTTGCGGTGCGACGATTTCTTCTGAAGCTATGAACATGCTGTGGACGAGTCTATTTTGCGAGTCGGTGCCGGAGGACGAAACATAATTAAATCAAATAGTCCTTGCAGTCAAGGTTTTATTATTATTACCTAATTTGATTCCAATATCCTGAATGTGAAACGATGTCCTTTCTTCTTCTATTTTCACAGTTCGCAGTCAATTTGATAGAAATAATGAGTTTCACATTTGCTGGTTATTTCTCGAAGTGAATATCCTGTTTTTTCTTTTTATGTCTTTGCAGTTCGCCCACTACAAGGAGGAAATGTATTTACATGCACAGCGAGCGTTTGGCGTGAATCCGGATCGACATTATCGTCTGCTGCATGCTGCTGCCGAGGATAAGCCAAAAATAATCGTTCTATCGGTTGTTGTGCAGGAAGCTGAAGGACTCGAGGCAAAGGATGCTAATGGTGAGTGCTTTTCAGTTGCTGTGGAAGCAAGAGTCTATTGAATGAGGATGCAACTTTAAGATAGCACCGGTTTTTTTTTTCTTTTTTTTTGTTCTTTTCGAGGATGAAGCTGAAAATGCATAAATTCATTTTGACGTTGATGTTTTTATTTTTGTCGACAATAACTCATTTTGAGATGAAAGCATCTGCGCGCGGATGAAGTTTGATGGTGGATGTTGTAAACACTTTCCATTGATAAATGTAGGAAGAGGCACTTTGAAATAAGCTTTTATGTTTCAGAGATGGGACACAAATGATTGAATGGCATGTACGAAAAGGATTTTTGAAATCGCTTGCAGTATTGTGCTTTAAACTCGGATTTTAACCACAATAAGAGCTTAATCCATTGCGATATGCTCTCAAAATTAATCTAGGGTTGAACATTTTGGAAGACGATATCAGTATTATTTCCGTGGGAACCCAGCAGTATATTTAAATTATTTCAAAACACGTATAATGGACTGAATGACCTGGTCTAAGAAATACAGTGTCCAGACATTCGATTTATGACTTTCTGGAAGAATAACCATCCGCTCTACATGACCAAGCTATCTCAATTATTGGTTCTTCACTCTTCTGGCTGAGTCGATGTCGCTGATATCCACTGGGCTTCGTTTTTTTTTGTTTTTAACTCATTTATTTTCCACACATAGCACTACAAAAATTTAAAATACAAGCGAGCAATATTCACTAACTATTAAAATACCGTGTTAGACCGAAGATCAGTTCGCAACACAGAAAATTTATAAATTGATACTTATACAAGAACTTGCTTTGCCGCCTCCTATACTCGAGCGCGTCAACTTTTCCATGGGATGAATCTATTTCCGCACTCGTAAAGTAGCAAGAGTACTCAAAGATCTTGACATCCATAAATCCGCTGGTCCAGATGGTATTCCCCCCATTCTTCTGAAGAGGTGTTCTTCCACTTTGGCAAAAACATTACGTAAGCTTTTTCATCTGTCCTACTCTTCTGGTCTCTTCCCGAGTAGATGGAAAACAGCATTTGTCCAACCTGTCCCTAAAAAAGGCGAATCTTCTTCTCCCTCCAACTATCGACCCATTGCACTAACGTCCCTGTTTTACCAGGTCATGGAAACGCTGATAAACCGTCAGCTAATGAAATATCTCGAAACACGAAAACTCTTCAATTACCGGCAGTACGGTTTTCGTAGCAAAAGATCCAATGGTGTTTTGATGGTATATCCCACTGAAAAGTGGAACAACTCTCTACATCTTTGTGGTGAAAGCAAGATTGTTGCGCTGGAAATTTCTAAAGTATTTGACAGAGTTTGGTACCAGGCTCTTTTGTCGAAAATGCGTGCATTTTGTATCGACGAATCTCTTATTCAATGGATTAGAAACTTTCTTTTGGGCCGTTGAATTCAAGTTGTATTAGACGGTGCCAAGTCTGATATCCACCATATAAAAGCAGGGCTCCGTTGTGTCACCGACTCTCTTTTCAATTTTCATTAACGATCTTCTGTCTGCTACATCTAATCCAATACACTCATTCGCTGATGATAGTACTCTCAGTTTGTCATATTCATTTTCAAATTCACGTCCCTCATCTTCGGCCGTGGAAATGGAACGGCAGCGTATGACTAACTCATTAAATTCCGATATTAACAGCATACTATCATGGGGCTCTTCGAATAAAGTGGAATTTAATGCCTCCAAAACGCAATGCTGTCTTGTGTCACTAAAGCGAAGGGAGAACCCTCGACCAATATCCATGAATGGTGCATGCATTGCTGAAGCCGAAAAACTTTCAGTATTTGGTTGGAATGATCACATAACCCTTATCGCCAAAAATGGTGCGAAATGTTTAGGTTTCCTGAAGCGGTGCAAGAAATACTATACCCCATCTGATCTGGCTGCCATATATCAAGAGTACATTCGCCCCAAGCTAGAAAACAATTCCCATTTATGGGCAGGCGCTCCAAAGACCATCTTGAGCCCGCTTGACAGAATTCAAAACCGAGCGATAAAACTCATAGGGTACAAAAATATTACAAAGTCAATTGACTCTCCTCACCACCGTCGTAACGTCTCCTGTCTAACCATATTTTATCGCTTCTACCATAAGCAGTGCTCTAGCGAACTAGCCAGCTGCATTCCACCCTCCTATCACTTTCACCATAACACCCGTCTCGCCAGAAATGCTCATCAGGTCACCCTCAAGCCCAACTTCGGTCGTACAGTCAAGTATAAAGACTCGTTTATTAGCCGCACAACACGAATGTAGAACGCTCTACCACGCTCGGTATTTCCCACTCATTACAATCTGCAGAAATTCAAAAACAATGTGCATCAGTACTTATCCCTATTTCCTTCCTGATCCCTTCCACTCGCATTATGTACTAACATTTTAAGGGTAGTCATAACCCCTTGTACGGGTGTGTTCTTTAAAAAAAAAAAATATTATATAATAATATATTTTTTTTTATTTATAATAATTTGAGCTCTAGAAAGAAAAGTGGAGTTAAAAAAAGGCACATTCTCCTTTTATTGGTATTTTCATTAAAAAAAACTTACCTTATTTAACCTAGCTTAACCTAACTACACCTAAGCGTTAGCTTCAACCCAGTCAAGCCATCAATATTTTGCTCTGTTTAATATATTTTTGTTACTTAAATCACTTTCAGGCACGCTCAAGCAGTACCTGCAGTCAGCAGATTTATCCTCCGAGTGCATTGGAAACCGTGAACCCTTTTGTCTGTTGCCCTTCTAGCAGCATGGTATCAAATAGGAACATTATTCGAGCCCGATAAGTAGCCATGTGCGTCCAGATAAAGGAATGCTTCAGGTCGTAAATGTCCGTTTTCTAATGTCTTTCTAAAACAGTAAGTCAGTAAAATCCGCCGACCGCGCAAAATGATTCCTTCCAAGGTCCAGAATAACGTTGTCAATCCTAGACACGCCGGAAACATCCAATAGTCTTTTGTTAGAGACGTAATTCCGAAAGTCGGAATGTGCGCTTCTGTACAACCGTGTGCAAGCTCGCAGGCACTTTCGTTCGAATATTCTAAACTTTTCCATATAAGATGGACTTATGTTCCACCATACTGGACTCGTATAAGTTAGAATTGGACGCACAAAGGTTTGGAGGCGAATAACCTTCATATCGGATCGTAGATAGTTGGAGTAAGAAACTCTTTTGAGCGACATAAATGCTGCTTTCGCTTTTTTTAACTGAGTATTAACGTGTTCATTGTGGTTCAAAAAGTTGTCTAGTTGAACACCTTAATACTTCACAACAGTCTTTGACTCGATACGAAGTCCATTTGAAGGGCTAGGCAACACTAAATGCAATCTGACATTTCCATTGGAAACATCACTCAGAACGTGTTGTCATTTAATCGTGAATTGTTTTATTTACAGAGACTTGAAAAATTCATCTCGGCAAAAAAATGGAATGAACTAGTGAACACTTTCGTGCGATCATTTTTCACAACTTTCGAAGTGGATTATCACGACAAGAGTGCATTGATGAACTTAAATCTTTGTAAGGCGATGAAGCATCACACTTTAGCACTGTGAAAAACTGGTTTAAAGAATTCAGTAATGGCCGACGCTCGTTCAAAGACGAATTCCGTGAAGGTGGTCCAAAAACGGCCGTTGTGCCAGAGAACATCCCTGGGCATTTCTCCCACTAGCATATAGTACATTCGATATTGCATGAACACCTGGCCGTTAAAAAGGTTTGTTCTCGTTGGATCCCTCACAATTTGACAATCGCTCAAAAAAGGCTTGTTGCAAAGAAATTTTAAAAAATACGAAAGCAGTGCTTCAAAAGCTCCTTTTTGACCGGCCAAAACGTCGAATTGATGAGTCATCCGCCGTACAGCCCTGACTTGGCACCCAATGACTTACTTTTATTCCCGCACATCAAGAAAAAAAATGCGTGGTCAACGATTTTCGTCGCCAGAACATGCTGTTGAAGCGTTCAAAAACCATGTTTTGGTCGTGTCTCAATCGGAGTAGAAAAAGTATTTTGACAACTGGTTTGAGCACATGCAAAAGTGTATAAATCATGCTGGAGAATACTTTGAAAAAAAATAAAACCACTTTTGATGACAAATATTCGCATTTTCATTATTAGGCCAGAAATATATCTAGCAGCCTACGTACCATGTTTTTCCAATTGCTTCGTAAATCTGAATTACCCTTTCCTACTGGGGTGCGGAACATTTGGAACTGTTTATTTTAAGTTTCCAGTGTCGACAGAATACCTGAAAATGGTCGAACTTAGTCTGGAGATCGTTCTGTATGTTTGTTAATTTACAGCCATGAGCATAGAGAATGACACCGTCGGCAAATGCTATTGAGTTATCCAAGTGCGTAATCATTTCAGAAACGTGAATGTTAAAAAGTATTGGTGCCGATACTGAATGTCGTTAAGGGGGTGCCACAAGGGTCCATTCTTGGTCCTTAACTTTTTTGTCTATATGTTAATGAAATTCCTCGATTAGCCAAGTACTGTACCGTGCTCTCTCTGCTCTACCTGACATGTCCGCTCCCTTGCATTGAGAGTGTAATTGCTGACATAAATGCTAGATCTAAATAGAATTCATAACTGGGCCACAAAGCACAACTTATCTCTAAGCCCAACGAAATCTAAAGCGCTCTGCATTTATAAAAGAAGACTCGATACATCTTACTTCCCACCAATCAAACTCGATCAAGAAACCTTAGAGTTCGTCTGCACAGCCAGAAACTTAGGTATGGTTTTAAACGACACACTTACATGGACCGATCATTTAGTGGCTACCGTAGGGAAATTATACAGTAGCCTCCGTTTATTATGGACCACTCAATATTTCATACCTACAAATGTAAAAATGTTGCTGGTGAGGTCGTTGCTGTTATCCATTCTGCTTTACGGATGCGAAGTCTTTAGCAAATTGGACTATGATATAAATAGAAAATTAAATGTCATTTACAACAATTTTGCGAGATATATTTTTAATATCCGTGAACATGGGCATATATCAGCTCACTCTTCAGCACAACTTTTTGAGTTCCGTTCACTTATCCTGCTGAACAAAATTATTCAAACGAGTCAGCCTGATTGTCTATACAACCGACTTAATTTTGGAACTTCCCAAGGATCGTTTGCTTTAATCCAGCCAAGGTATAATTGTTTAGTTTCTGAAAGAACTTTTTTTGTCCACGTCGCTCGACTGTAGTTCCATAGTCCATAGCACTTAGAAGAATCAGAAGCTCAAACAGTTTCCCTCCTCATCGAACATTTGGCCAATGATATACTAAATTAAACAGAAAATTATCCTATTCTTATTCTATCTTCTTTCTCCTTATGCAATTAGTTTTCGCTTAAATTTTTCTTTTAAACTTGGGATCATAAATTGAATTGAATTATGTAATCTGTTCTAAATATCTAAATAATAATATATTGATTATTACCTAAAAACCTTCACTACTTATAAGATTTTAATCTTAATGTGCAAATATTAATTTTAAATAAATACAAATAAAAATACAATATTGTGCCTTGCAACAAGTTGATATAAAGATCTTTATTAGGTTACAAGGAAACTCATATCTGATTAATTTATAAATAAGCCCGTCAATCCAGACCATGTAGAAGGCTTTCTCGATGTCCACCAGACAGGCACCTGTACTTCTTTTGGCGTGTACGTTCCAATTGATATCGGAAACCAGTTTTGTAACTGCGTGAACTGTCGAATGGTTTCTTTTGAATCCAAATTGATTCCGCGGTATGATCTTGTTTTTTTCGCACTCGGACAAGATTGACTTGCTTTAAATTACCTCAAAAAACCTTCCCAATATTAGGCAGGAGACTTATTGGCCTATAATTTAAAGTATCTGCAGGATCTCTCTTTTTTTTACTATTGGAAATACCATCGAAGTTTTCCAACAGCTTGGGAAGTAGCATTTATTAAGCAAGTTGTTAAATATTGTGCAGTATTGCGTTATGATTTCGATCGGGATATTCAGAGTCCTGAATATGTAAGCAATTTCGTCGAATGTTGTGTAATAGTTGTTTGCCCGCTCTCTGTTGTAAGTTCATCGGCTTTTTCTCTCTCGGAAAATTGTATGTGAGTGTCTGAGCAGCTCTTCAGCCACTTGGGTCTTGGATGTTGTGTCGCATGGACTGACTCAAAATGAGAACAAAAAGATTAACTTTATCCGTCCCTCCATCGATCACATAATGGTTACCGGTTTTTGGACAATGATTGCGATCAATCCCTGCGCGGGTGAGGAGACGATCAGAAACGATTGGGACTTTCAGGCTCGGAATTTTGACAACACTACGAGGCTTGAAAATCAATTTTATCTGAGGAAACACATTCCTCGAATATCACCTTTTCGGCTCTATGCCTCCAATAGTCATTGATAGAATTCCGGAACTCTTGTTTCAACATTGATCTCACATTCCTTTGGAGGCATTTTAATCTTATCAGCTCCAGTCGAGTTGTCCTGAAATTGTCGGCGTATACGATTTAACTGAGAAAGAAAAAAAGCTTTTGTGTATCTGCAATGTCCGTATGTCTCGGTTGAGAGAACATTCAACTGACGACTCCATTGCTTCCACGGTACTAAGTTTCTCAATATATAGTATAGTAAGTGTCACACTCATCGTTAGTGAAGTTCCTGTCATTACGAACTTTGTAAGCTGAGCGTTAACTTATATATTTTCTCGTGACACAAAGAGAGAACTTTACTCCAGTCAGTGTTCTTAAAATTGAATTTCAGAAACTCGTTCTGCGTTGAAAAAATAAACGTGGAGTCGTCAATAAAGGATGTTTCGATAGCGATGGCGTTATGGTCGCTATCATACTGGACTTCGTTTTTAAGTTGGAATAAAAGCAACTCATGTCGGAATAGAGCCAATTGATAGCCATTGTCCTCGTTCAAAGTTAAAGTATACAGAGAGTAAAATTTAGCAATTTCACCAGCGTTGTGGTTACTTATTTTGCACCAAACCCTTGAGGTCTTTGGAGACCCCCTCTGGACTGGGGGTAAGTGTTCTTAAACCACATTAACTCTAAATTTTCTCTACACCATAATGCAAACAAATTAGTCCAATACTCTCGAAGTAAGTACATTTAACGGAGAGTCCTCCATCACCCGACAAACCACACGTTACATTAAACGAAGTGGAAAAATGTCGAAATCTCATAACAATAAATGTGAAGCAGTCTAAGAAGCAACCAGTTCACTTGAAGCTTAAATTTTAAATCTGTTCAAAATACACCATTCTCACTGGGAGATGAGAGGCTTTTGACCATCAAATGCCTTTAAATTATTTCCAACCGGCGTTCAAAATCTAGTTCTGCACGTAAACAGCCCAAAGGTATTTCCTTGTTTCTTTCCTCTTCACTCATAAGCCACTCACTCTTACAAGCCCATTACTACCAAATAATTGCGGTCGATGTAGAAATTTCGTACAATACACTTGCCAACAAAAAAACACCCTCAAGGATACTAAGGAATGTTAGAAGCAAATCCTTCAAATGGAAATTCAACAGATACCAAACACTTACGCTTATGGTCGATTGGGTCTTCGAAAACCAATCGCCATATAATTGTAATCGACAACGCCAGAATGCACACGGGTGTGTATCTTTTAGATCTTTTAGCTGAAATTCCTCCTCAGGGTGAGAATAGCAAAAACCCCAAAAAAAGGAAATTCTCATCCTTCCTTAGGCAGAAAATTCAACTATTGAATGGTTGTCGATTTGGTTTCAACCAAAAAGCCATACGCAACTTCACTGACATGTCGACTTTTCTCGTATGCTCTTTTCCAGGCTTTCCCACCCAACCACCAACGACCAACGACGACGACAAACACTTTAGATAAAAACGAAGAAAAAGGATGAGTTCCGTTCCTTCCTTCCTTCCTTTTCTCAGCCCATTCAAGTTTCAAGACGTGCCTCTCCCTTCAGAATAACAGTTTTTGGCGATTTCTGTTGTGTAAATGTTGTGGTTGCCCCTAAGGCTTTGGTTGCAAAAGATTCTCCGAATGTCCTTTCACTTCATCCTGCAAACGGACCAACTTTCGAATGGATTCCGAATTATTTTAGTTATTTTTGCGCAGCACAATTCCGATCCTTATTTGTTTGCTATTTGCCATCGGATATGTATCCTTCGAAGGACGATTGTATGAGTGAGCGCCTTCGGCACAGGACACGGCCGCTGATAAGAGCGCCCGAATGTAGGATGTATGCAATCAATTGTACTGCGCCAGTGAGTATGTATTGTGGCTTCATTTCGATAAGTAGGTGATTTGGCTTTATTGCGCGATAACTTAAGCCTTTCAAGTCAAAAATGACATGCGCCTGTGAGCGGAAAAGGGGGGTCATGACAGGAGGATTGCCATTGATACAATATACAGAAAAGGCTGCCATGATACAGGATGAAGAATGACGACAGGATTAGTAATTTTGTTTGCAAACGGAACCCAAAATATACTCGTACTATAAACCAATGATGCTGATAAAATGTTGCGGCCTTTTTTTTTGTATCCTTTTTTTTACGAAGATCTGAGGGGATGGAAAATGATTTTATGTAATTACGTGTGGTAATCGATTTAAGGAAAATCGAGAGGAAGTTTTCCGCTACACAAAGAACATTGAGGGAAATTGCGTTTCATGGTGATGTATTGAGGAGCATTAGTCCTTGCAAAAAAAACCAGGTGAACCTTTAAGTACGGTGGGTGTCCTTTGGGATGGAATTGGGTTGTAATGTGTGGAAATAAAAGAATGCAACATGTGTTGTTTTCCTCTTTTTAGCCATGAGTGATTTGGAATTTTATTGTTTTATTGACGATTCCCGTTGTTGATGTTTTCAGAAACGAAAACGCACAACAATTTATCCTTTATCTGTGAGGATGTGTATCTATTGTTCCAATGAAGGAGCTTTATGGAATCATGTTATTGAAATGGGATCGAATCAGTTCGCATTTCCGCAGAAGCAATTTGATGTATTGTGTTTTTTCTTTTAAACCCCGAACGATAAGCTGCCTTTTATTTAAGCCACTCTGAACGAGAAACATTTTTCGGGTTTCCTTGGTACAAATGTATGCAACAGATTGTGGGTCAAATATGATAAAGGATCATCAGACCGTCTGACGAATTCTTTTCGAATCACATGCTATTTTAAAATAAATTACTTTTTTTTGCACTCAAAAAATTGTCAGAATTGTCAGAAACAATACGAAATAATGATGAAATAATGCTCCAACTCTGGATGGTGTTTGTGAAGAAAAATCTTCAGGCTTATGAGGCTTAATGACTAAAAAATGATGTCCTTCTGAAGCCCATTCAGACGAAGTTTTTGTTATATAAAAACAAACAATCTGGACGGCTAGGTAAACAACGAAATCGCCGTACTTTGGCTTGGTAAATCATCACGCAATCCAAGGAGATAATGCATCCTCCAATTGGGACTGTTTAGTGTGAATTTTTGAGTGGCGTAGTGATTAAATGGCCGACTGTCCAGAAACCTGCAGCTAGTAACAATAATACGGATTTAACATTATATGCTTCAGAAGACTGGAAATAGGCAGAGAGCATAGAATAAAGACAGCATCTAAGCAAAATAAGCAACCGAGACCAGGAAGCCAATAAATAAGGCTCAAAAGAAAACGGTGCAATTAAAAAAAACTCGATTAGCAATGAATTGGAGCTACCCTGTCCCTCGAAATGTTGAAGGGAATGTGTTAAAAAAAGATATTCAAAGATTACCAAGAGAGCAATAGTGTAACAAAAAAACCCACCTTCAGTCGATGATTTGGCTCTTCCATCCACAGTCGAAAAAATAAGCTGTGGGTTCAGGAACTTTACAAGCTGAATTTTTAAATATGGCGGGAATGTCTTAAAGGGAACTTGTACCAGATCATGTGTCACCTTTGGGTAGACGAAAGCATGGCCAGACATGGACAGTTGCTGAGTATCGTTTTCAAAATAGATCCTATTTAGTGCATATTTTGAATCGTCTATGATCTTTTTGCGACACAATCAGCCAGTACCAGTTTTGATATCGGGTACGCAAATCGACAGCAGACCAAATTTCCAAAACTATGCCAATTCCGGAAAAGTCAAACGAATTTCCATGCGGTACTCATCTTCTGTTTGCCATGCTCTCTAAAATAGAAAGCGGTGGCTGGTTCCTAGAAAACTTAGAAAACTTATCCGATTGGGTCGCATAAAGTTCGAAAACACGTGATGTTATGTGTATTTCGGACTGAATTTTTCACGATTTGCAGAAGATTCCGGGAACGAGATGCACTTAAATTTTGAACAGATATTGTGACTAGTTTCTGGGATACGCAGACTCAATTGAAATCTTCGTTCGCAATCGACTTGCTCTCATTGAAGATGTAAGGGCGAATGTCGAAAAGGCCATAAGAATTGGTCTTCGAATAATGATTAATGTTCAAAAAAATCGGCCAGTAGGCCAGGCTTGGATCTTCCAAGGTTGTAAATAAATAAGTACATATTCAGTTAATGACTTTTCAATAGTTTCTTACACTCGAGGCCGCGAGCATTCATACCTTTGTTATTCGAACTCATGTTTTTTATTACAAAAAAAATTGGTCATTGCTTCTAGATGTGTGTTTATGAGGTTAATTTTCTGCACAAATGGTATTAACCTCTATCGTTTTGCCTAATAATAACGACTACAAAATATGGCAGCTATACACTTCGGATAGAGTATTCTTCGGAAGATAGCCAACTACTCGCGAAAGCTGCTTCAAAAAAGACACATGCATTTACCCGAATTTGAAGGCGGACTTTACGCTTTGTTATCCAACACACTTATGGCAATGGACGCCCACAAATTCCGCGATGCTTCGACTTTACTAGCTCCGAGAATCACTACAGACTGATCCTGTTTTCACAACAGCTGAATAAAAGGGGCTTGATTTTTCCCACGATTCTGCGCAATTTTACCGCAAAGCAATTCTAACTAAGCAATTCCAAAACCAAGGAGTCCTCAAATTCAAATTTATTAAATGTGCTAACCTTAAGCAAAATACAGTTGTACAGGGACTTAGACTCTCAAATTAGTTTGACAAACACGGCACGATTGACTTCATTGTGACTTGGTTCAGCTGCTCCATTCAGCAGCTTTTAAAAATATTTTGATACTTTGCTGGCTTGTCAAGGAAATTTCGAAAATATGAACGTATACACGTCATGCCAAAATTACATTTTCGCTTTCGGATGGTTACGGTACACATCGTAATGATGGCTGCTGTGAATAATTGCGATTTTTGGAAATTTAATTTCCAAGGGAAAAATAATAAAAACGTGCCAAGTGCGAGTCGGACTCGCGCAGCGAAGGTTCCGTACGAACTCATAGGTATTTTAATAGTTCTTCCATCACGGAGTTCGAGTCTCGAAAAAGTTTTCTCGCTTGTATTTGTATGAAGTGCCCTTTAAGTTTTGATTCCCTTCCGAGTATCAAAATATGCGGCATAAGCAGCTGTACATTTTTGGCTGCGTGGATTTTTTACAGCTCGCATGGTGAGAGAAAGACGGATAATTCAAATATATTTATCTGCAAAAACTTACATCCCCTGACTTCATTTAAGTGATGAACAATCTGAATCTCTCTCTTATTCAGACCACGACAATAAATAAAACCCGAAACAAAGCAGCGATTTTAATTAAATCGTTTGATGGGTCTATTATCCCCAGAACAGCATATGCATCCACTTCGGCTACGAGCATTATAATTCACAAAATAAACAGAAAAGCTGGTTAAACAAGTTTATTATGGCCCATCATCCCCACAAGCTGCGTAGGGTCATATAAAAGCAAAACCACTACTATTTTGAAACAAAATCGAGGACTCTCAATGCTTCGATAACGATTTATAGTCCATGCGGTTGGCAGTTTCAATTGCCCGCACATCCTGCAAACCCCACACGCAAATGGCCATTGAACCCTTTGGTTGAGAGGGTTGTCTCCACTCCACTCTCTATCTGACATCTACCATTGTGCGACATCGGTTTAAACGGGTGGCCTGCAAGTGAACAACAGCTGGTGGTTAATATCCAACAAAATAGTAGCTATAAGCCTACCGCCCTTAAATCCCATCGTTGAGAGCGAAGTGGCTACTCCCCCAAACCGAAAGGGGGTTGTTCGACATATGTTGATTTATTCTTATCTTAGGTGAGCAGGTAAAACAATTAAATTAAATCACATGGAATTTTTGTATTACACCAACAGTGGTGGTGGTAAGGACTCCTTCTGTGGTTAATTACAAGTCAATTTATGCTCAGGACAATTCCGATAATGAGTTGCGACTTGGGAGTATCAATTTTTTGCTCTAGTAAACAAGAGACAAAGGGAAACTAGTGAGGTATGATATTTTAATTAAATCCCCTATGAAATTGGCCATGCGGTGGAATTCGCTTGGTTGAGTTGTTCTTGATTCGTGGTTTTACTGGACGGACATCGTCCTTAGATGTCATCTTATATTTTATGTAACTTTGTGTGAGATGATTTGTGATTGTAAGCTTCATCAGCAGGCTTTAGAATAAATATGTTATCATGGATGCTTTCGATATGACAGGTGGTCAAGTGGCACAAAGTAAGGATAATTTTAAGACCTTTGTAGTGATATCAAGCGAGGATATATCAATCAAATTAAATGCTTCCAATGTGTTTGTAATGGTCTGAGAAACTCAGATGTATTTTGGTTTTAATTTTTCCGTGCGTGGAGCCCGAAATGGGAATGAGAACTTGATGACTCATTAGCTTCGGCTTAAGTTAGATGTATTTTGAAAGTTTGGAAAAAAAAATCAACACTCTTCTGTTAGAGTTATGCCTTCACAGAAAAGCCAATAACATCATCTACACAAACAACTGAAGAGTTTTCCAATAAAGATTTGACAACTTTATTATTATTATTGGAGATATTTCAAAAACTTTATTATCAGCTTGAAGTACAATCAAAACATTTATGAATGGAACTCGACTTCGTTCATATGGCCACCACGCGCACGTTTGTAGCGGTCGATTCATTGGACCCAATTTTCAATGATTCAGCTACATATTTCGGCCACAACAGCCGCTGGTTCGCGTTCACTGTTGGGTCTCAGCTCTTCCAACATCGACGGCTTGTTGGCGTAAGCCAATGACTTAATTGAGCCCCAAAGAAAATAATCTAGACTCGTAAAATCACACGAATGAGGCGGCCAATCGACTGGCCCACACGCTCATCAAACTTATGCTTCAATAAATTGATTTTTAGGTATGCTGTGTAGCTTGTGGCACCATCCTGTTGAAAAAACATTTGTCTAAGTCCATAGCGTCGAATTCGGGTCAAAAATAATGGGCAATCATGGCGCGATAACGCTGGCCACTCACAATAATGTGACGAGCGTTATATATTAAACGAAAAAATAAGGCCCAATAACCACGCTGACATGCAAACCGCACCAAACAGTTTTGTTTTGTGAATGAAGTGGTGATTCATGAGGCAAAGGTGGATTTTGCTAATTGACGAACGCATTGAGTTAAAAATGCGCTTCTTCACTGAAGATTCCGCGCGTTCACAAATTAAAGTCAAATTTGTCAAGTCCCTATTTGATAACCTTTTATTTTCGTCAACACGAGCTAAGAATTCCAGCAGCCGATACAGCAACCACGATAACAACCAACTGCGCCAACGAGTCGTGCGAGCAATTCTTGTATCCTTTAGAACTAAGAATTATCTGCCGTTTTAAGGGTTCCGTACCCAAATTGTGTCAAACGTACCTTAATTTAAAGACAACTATGTCCGCCTGTCCGTTCGTTTGTCAAAGGGCTGAATTTTCTTAAATGTAATAGGTAGCCACTTCTAATTTCACAGTATGTGTTCCACAATGTCCATCATAACAATAACAACAAAATTCCATGCTCTTATTTTATAACATCGAAACACAAATTTACGCCTAAAAGTAGTCTATAATTGAAGATAAAAAAAATTGTAATTTATTGTTCGGTGGTACGGAATCCTTCATGAACGTAACCTAGTCGCCCTTTCTTTCGCTTACAACCGCCTGACAGAGAGTCGTCCATGTGATGTTTGTTCCAGAATATGCCATAAAGGGACAAAAACATGCTAAAAATTGCAGGTTTTTTGGCCTTATTTTCATTGTACATAAGGTTCTGGAACGCATTCTTGATACACATATTCGAAAAATTTTAGTACACCCAAAGAGCAATCAAATCAAAAATGCATCTGAGTTGCGAACCACAACATAATTTTTGAATTCATCTTCTTGCTTGGTTCAAAACACAGGTGTATTTTGTATGTGATTGCTGTTTGGTTGTAGTCTGAATAAGAAGAAAGAATTCCAAATCGACTTATTTGCATTCACTCGCCAGTGCCGTTCTTTTGATTCCGCTGATCAATGGGGACTGGACCAGATTCAAAAACAAGAAAGAAGTTCGGGACTTGCTCCTGGACTCGAACGTGAAACCTATGAACTGATCTTATAGAAAGGCATGCGCTTAACAAAGTGCTTCAACCAGTATGGTCCAGATTAGTAGGCTAAGTCGCTAGATATGATTACTCTCATGACCTTCAGAAATACAGAAAGACCCATTGAAGCATTGAAGCTTATCAGCAAGCTATGTAGAGAAAGCTTCACCAGCAGATGGATCTGTTCTTCCGTTTAAGTAGAACCATTCAGTCGAAAACAGGCAGTTCCATATGAAGAAGATCTGTGTATCAAGGATCGCCTAAGGATAGTGTATCCTCTATTAAATGACAAAATTCTAAAAGCCTATCAAAGACCCAAATTGGCATCATATCAGTAAGACATCTTTCTCAATTGTATCGACAGCTTTCAACCATTCGCAGTCGATTACTAAATATTTGTTTCCATCTCGAATGTCTTACATCCCGCTGAAGTTTTGGCTTGGTCAAATTATTTTCAATCATAAAGAATACCTTAATCCTTATTTATTATGTTTGCTTAAGCCTTCAATTAATAAATAAAAAAAAAATGCCTCTGTTCTCGATATATGACCTTTGAGTCATAAAAACTTTTTTTAAGGACCCTTTTAAAACGAAAAAAAAAGAAAATGCATTGAAACATCAAAATGCCTCCCGATTGTTGTGAACATAACAGAATACTCGTAACAGGAAGCGCGTTAAATTGGATTACTATGAAATTGAATGATTGGATTAAGCCCCAATAAAGGGATTGTAAATACAGTTTCCGTTCCGTTTACAACAGAAAATTTGATTAAAAGCAAAAATTCACTCACACACATACACGAACACACACAAGCGCAAACATGGCCTGCTGATTCAATTCGAGGATAAATAAATTATTTATACTTGGATGGACCCCAATAATGGGGCTATTGTTGCGTTGCGTTTAAGCTTCTGCATTGTAATTTATTTATTATTGTTTGAAATCTTTTGTTGTCACTCATCTTTACATTTGAATAGAAGCCGTTTGATTTTCAAAAGCTTTTTTGAATTGCGGTCAAGGAGCATAAATGATGGACAGAAAATGGAACTATTTCACTGAATATTGTAAAAGGTATTAAGTAGGTGAATAGGATTTGATATCAAATCTTCAACCTAGAAGTTAAAGTATCAGACTAGTCTGCTTTGCAAAAATTCTGACAAAATCGCGTTTCGTCAAAAACCTTATATTTCGTGGAAAACGTCTATCGTCAAAATTATTGCGGACACTTTCAAATTCCATTCCATAAACACTGCTTTTGAACGTTTAAAGGAAAAGAAAAAGTAAAGCAAAGTCACTCCTAAGACCCAACATTTGACCCAACATTGACACTGACAACACTTGCAGCAGTTGCCGAAACAATGTAAATTTTGAAAAGAAATTTTAGACAAAATAATGTACCAATTTCAGCAGGTGTTTACAAGTTTTTTGCAGAAAGTTCAAGGGACTGATTTGCTGATTACAGAATATGTTCACGTATTCATTCTATGATCCAAACGGAAATTTTGCAGCCACTGCCGAAGCCTGAGAATAAGTTTGCATAAAAATTAAGGAATATTTCTTTATACTGAGGTTGAGGAACTGAAGCAATGTGACCTCACTGTATCTATCACTACTATGTTTGGCCCAAATATAACAGCTTGAAGTGAACAACAATTTTTTCAAAAACAAAAAAACGTCTTTTCAAATAAACTACCATTTCAAAAAACGTATTTAGGGTTTTAACATTCCACCTGAAAGACAATCCCGAAAGCGTCGTTTCATCAATCCAAATTCAATTTCAAAAATCCAAATTTTTATTCACAGAACCGTGAAACAGGAAATCTCCAATTGTCTCGAAACTCCCAAGATTGAAGCGAAAGGTAAAAGGAAAAAATACAGAAGCGAAAGCTTCAAAGCAAAGGTTGCTTTCAGCTTGGATAAAGAAAAGGATAAAAACGAAACATTTATGCACAATATAAGCAACGCCGCTTTTCTTTATGCACAATAAGTTATTTATTTAAAAATTAAAACAACAATATAACTGCTTAGATTAAGATGAGTCTATCCCACCGCTTTTTTTGTCATCAACTACCTGAAGACTTAAAAATGTTCCAGATATACGAGTACATAAAGAGGAAGAATATAATAATATAATATAATAATAATAATATATTTTAGAAAAGGATCAAATTGTTCGTTCAAAAATTCAAAATAGAGTTAGAGTTTTATTTTTTCATATCGTGCACCCTGTGCATACGGTTGGTAGTACTTTTACTAGTGCGTATTGAAAGTTTTTTATTTTTTAAGATGGACGAAAAAAATATTTTTAACTTCTCATCAGGAAGTTCATATAATCGGGCCGATTTTCGACATTCAAAATTTTTACATATCTCCACGTTTCGAGGTCCCAGTAGTCAGATTCCATTGTTTTAAGAAAGATGTCCGTGTGTGTGTTTGTTCGTATGTACGTTTATGCGGATTTTTTCGTCAAGCATAACTCGAGAATAAATCGTTTCGTTCGAAGCGTTTGTGGGACAATTTCACTTCTTCAATTAAAATCAATTTAGTTTTCCAATAAAAAAAGTTCAAAATTAATAAAATTTAAAGTTTTCAACTGCCTTATCAGATAAAAAAAATGTGTATAAATATATACACTGCCGTTCATAAGTTTCCGTACAAATTCATATACATTTTTTTTGTTCAATTTTACTTCCAAAAGTTTCATCAACATAATGTTTATTTCGTCAATTGACTAAAATAAGTTAGTTATTATTTATAAATAGTAACAAAAAGACTGAAACAGTATTAAATTGAGGCCATTTCATATTTTGATGTGGTCTTTTTTGATCGACATGTCCAAGGTTGTGCTTGGAAGATTGTTTCAGAAGTGTGAATTCTGTAAATCTTTTCCATTTTTCAAGATTCAGAATGACTTCTGACACATTAAAATATCTCAAGAAAATAATGAAGCCACCAGTTTTTCAAAACCTGTTCTTCTGTTGCTTGACGCCGTTTTGTCGTTAAACTATATCAGCAAAAAAAAACTCATGCGACGACATACACGAGGCAATTGATTTTGTTGAAAAACAAATATTAATTACAAAGTTAAAATTCATGGATAAAATTGCATTACTCGTATATTAAACTGTTTCTTATCATGAACGAAAATCTAGAGGTCTTTCAACAACCTGGAAATAACTATCAAAATCTCCAAAGAACACTGGACTGAATGTTATCCTCTCAACTGAAACTATGTATTTTTTTAGCTTAAACGACATTAAGATGATCCTGCTTTAATATTCCAAGCACAACAAGTGCATCGTACAACGTCGTAGAAATTATTTCGAAAATACATTGGACAAGGATTTGACATAAGCAGTCTTTCACAATGTTTATATCGAAATAACGATTTAAATGCCTTGAGAACGAAAAAACTCTTTTCGCTTAATTGGAATTTCTTAAAATCTGCTGGCAATTAAAACGACTGAGCCTTATGTTTCAAAGGTATTTTGCAAATTTCTACATGCTTCTTTGTCCTCTCAAATGGATAAAAAAATACTTTTCAGCCCGTTCATTCGAATTGGAATAGGACGACTTCCAATCTGCATTTCACCTTATAAATGCAGGTATGCCTCAGGGTTCTATACTGTCTTGAATCATTTTTCATCTACATTAATTAACATCTCTTCCCTGCTTTATAAATCTTGTTTTTGCACCGTAGCAGTCGACTCAGTAAAAGTCCTGTTTAACAGGTTACCATCGAGCTCAATTTCTGACCTCATTTCTGATGTATGTTTTTAAGTCGTTCTTATGATCTCCTCGTCCCAATGCAACGTTTGGAAGTTAAAACACAATGCAGGCAAATATTTGCTTTTGATTCCTTCCTTCCAGATCGCAAAACAGTGTTGTGTTAACATTGCAAGAACATTCACACCCCTAATATACTTGCTTCAAGAGGACGAGACTATCGACGTCAAAGTTTTCGGAAATGCTTCGTTTGAATGAGGTGTTATAAAATCTAAAAATCTGCGGAGACTTTGATTAGAAGGATCTCTAAGTTGTTCAAGGTGGCCAAAAATGTATCACCCTATAAGAAGCTGCTACAGTCTTTGCAAATGAGGACAACTGTCGGCTTTGCTTTGATTTCTGTGAGGTAAGTAGATGCGAAACTCACGGCCAAAAACAGCCATCGTGACTTTTCTTCGGAATTTCGGCATTTCGAGTTTCGGAGCAGATTTTCCAAGCGTCTTACTACAAATGAACAAGACTCAAAGAGCGCTGGCGTCCCATGCCATTTCGCCATTACAATTTCATTTCTGTAGCAAATTTTTTCAAAAGAAATCAACCATATTAAGCCTCAGTGAACTAGTGGGCGATTCAAGGATACCCATTTCCTGTGGACTCACATTACATGGGGTTTTATGAAAACAAGTCAAAAGGCGTATGAATACAAGTCACATTTCTGATAAAGCTTTCATCTCTGACAACTCTGAGTTGCTTTAGTGAAAACTACCCAAAAAAGGGTTCCTTTCTAAAGTCATTGAAATCTTACTCAACATCCCTTCAACTTATCCTTATGCCAAGAACGTCACTTTACTAGAAATTATATCTCAGCAAGTAAACCACAAATATTTCCATAAATAATACGAAATATATGCACAAAAGCTTGTCATCCCACATCTACACTAAAGATGTGTTTCATTAAAACTTTTCCCTTATCTGCTGCTCATCTCACACATTTTACTCGAATTTCAAGCCTTTGTTAACCGAACCGCCAAAAAAGAAGTTCCGTCACCCACATCATAAAGCTAGTTTTGATGGACACACACAGAAGCCCACTCTTCCATCATAAACAGGAGCAACTTTCAATCCAACAATAGCAATTATTTTTCCATCAGCTCAAATCTCATATCACAACAGATTTAGTTGCTCCCACTCAGTCAGTTGTGGCCCGATATTGATAAACCCATTCCCAGACGACAACCATCGAAGATTCACAAAGAATTTCTCTTTTTCTATTTGCAGGCTTCAGTGATCCGTATTGTATGCTGGGAATTCAACCAGACGGAGGACCACCCGTATCTCCACAGCCTCTACCACCCACACCGAGGACCCTTTCGTCAGATATCGGTGGTCTGGGCGGAGGCATGGGCGGTGGATATGACAACAATACAGATTCCCCGACACATCGTAAGCACAGCTTTCGTCTGAGTTTCAAACGGAAGGAGGCGACAGGCAGGAGAGAACAAAGGGACTCATTAGGTGGCCCAGTGCCAGCCAAATTCATACGGGCCACATCAATCAAGCCGCACACATTGTGCCCAAAATGGAACGAGAAATTCAAATTGTAAGTCCTTTTCAGAATCGTCCTGAACACATGTGCTCGCATAGGTGCTTCCCACTACTGCTCGTGTGCTCCACTCAAACTCAGTCAACGCCGACGCACCACAAAGACAGCTCGCCTTCAAGGACACATTCATCTCTGGGCCAGTGTCCCGAACGTGATTTCTTCTTCGAAACCAAAAAATTCTCTCGTAAATAATCATCGTCATCATCCCATACGCAGGGTACAGAAATGCGCCTCGCAAATAAGGTAATTTGTTATATTCGTCAGTAGCAGGAGCCGCCCAGGAGCAGGAAACCAATGATTTAATGAGCTACTATCTGCTCGCTTAGTTTTGTCAATCAGGTTTATTTAAATTTCAAATCAATTGGAACATGCATCCCTCTGATGCTGACCGACCAAGCGGGGCTGCCCGACTCTGCAGAGGGGGCTCTACTATATTTCGATTTACAGACAACAGGTTCCCAAAGGAATCCATCGTACCAAGGTGGCGGCGGCAGACTTAATTGGATTACATCAATTGATTGGAATAAAATTCTGTTTGGATACCTCTCCTGAATCTAAATTAAATTTCAATTGAGCTTGCGAGGATTGTTATCTTTGGAGTCTTTTTCGTAATCAAGGACGAATGATGGCACAAAAAAAAAACAGAAAAGGAAACGACTCCAGCCCATTCGTATTGAGATTAACTAAATTGATTTATTCCCTTCACAAGAAATTTTGGAAGTCTTCTTTGGAGTCCTTTTTTTTTTTGTTGTGTCGTGTCTGCCTCGGGTGAAGATATGTTTGATTAGGGACTTTTGGGTAATCTGTCAGAGTACTTACTCGGAATGATCGGTATTTAACATTTGAATTAGGCGACTCATGCCGTTTAATGAAGGAGCTTTAGACGTCTGCAACAAAAAAAAAAACCAAAAAAGTGTACTTTGATGGATGTCATGTCAAGAAGCGAATGCGACTAATGGATGACTTTGTCCTTTGTCACATCAAAAATCATTCATGAGCTGCTCAAAGTCAGAAATTAACTTTAAGGACTTTTAGCTGAGTGTAATGAAGGGGATTTTCAGGACTCTAACACGTATGCTATTCTTATAGGGGAGAACGTAGTGGGCGTTTCGCATGATGTCCTGTTCTAGCCAAACTATAATTTGAAATATAAAATGTAGGCAATACATCCGAGAAGCTTCGAGAAACGGACAGTTTCCTTTTTATGAAAAACAGGCTAAAAATTAATAGACGCAGTGCAAAAAGCCAACTCAGCTGTGATTATAAGCAAAGTGACAGTTCCCAAATATCTCATTTACGTTCCTTTCATTTAGATATCGACTCTGAAGAGTCACTGTCGAAAAAAGCTTTCTGGAGTCCACGATGTCTTGATGATTGAACCGGAGTGGAGGTTCAGTCTCCTGTTTTTTCGCGAGCTGAGAGGCTGAGATTCGAAGACGTTCTTAGCTGGGGCATCGACTTTTTAGTCCGCTCAATATGGCGAAGTCGTTTTTGCTTTCTGGATTAGAACCAAAACCTTTCTAAAGCTCGCACAGTACGTGGTTATTCCTTGTCCAACGTTCGGTCACCTCACAAACAGGACTGTTTATTTGATGAAGAATTTTTCTTTTGAAGTTTCCTAATTGAAGAACTCTACATTGAAGGACTGACGAGACAAATATTTTATAGAGCTTGATTTTGATCCTTCGAGCAAGGAGTTTGGCTAAAAATAAGTACCATAGATTAATATGACAAGCCTCCTAAATCACTCATTTAAGTCCTATGTGACTTCAAACTCGATGAAAATGTGGTGAGCATCATATCGAAATTCTTTTCCAGATTTTGGTTTGGTTTGGTCCGTACGAGTACACTCAAATCTCTTTACGAATGATACATCCATAACAAACAGCACAAAAAAAAGACATGCCTCAAATTGTATAGTGAGGGATATGTTCCAAAATTTTCGAAAAGCTCATAAGATCAAAAAAACGTATAGAAAAATCGAAGATACGATGAGTAAACAATTTTCAGTTAATTTAAATCAAATGCATAAAATTAGTTAATCAAATGCATAAAATAGTTTAATTTAATTTAATTTAATAATGTTAACTAAGACATTATTTTCCCTTCTTGACAATACTCACAACCGTTGGTGAACTGGCGCTAAATCATTATCACCAGTGGAACAGAGAGTAGAGTCAGTTCATTATGTGATGAGATTGCTTCGATATCTGAAGGTTCTGTTGATTTGAAAAGGAAATCATTTGTTAAAGTTTGCGACTCTTTCTGGAATTTTTTGTATAGTTCCTTATACGCAGAAATGCAATTATTCACGCTCACGCTGGAATTTAAATGCAATATCAATAAAATATGTTTCTAATTTTTGCAAAGTTGAAGACCCTCTTCAACTATTTTAGCAGTGAGTGGGGAAGGATTTGTATCTTCTACTTCACCATCCATACCATCCATCATTACTTAAGGGACTATCTATATCCAAGTCATTGATATCAATCCCGTTAAGGGTATCAAAACCTTCGCCTAAAAATATATGTGCGAAAGCAATAATTTCAGCAACGCATTCAGGTAAGACTTCTTTACGGCAGGCAATTAAAGCTGATTGTCTGATTTCACTGGTTGCAGAAGAAGCATTATTAATGCAGTCTTAAATCGAAAACCTTTTTCAAACGTCGGCAACTGTTACTGGTTCACTATCAATTTTTTCTAAAATAAATTGAAAAAAGTACGTTTCACATAATATTTTTTTAACGTAGCAATCACGCCTTGATCCAGTGGTAGAATAAGGTACATTATTTAAACATTGGGATATTTTTAATGCAGAGCAGATGGAGTAATAATAATAATAATAATAAATAAAACTGTAAAATCTACTTGTGTAACAAAGCATTGATTTAAGTAGTCAGTGAAAACAGCAGATGTTAACCATGCCCATTTTATTGGTCATCCTTTCTTTTCTTGTCCTTTTAGTACCCGTGATCTAAGAGATCGACTAATGCTTAAGCATTCGATCATCTGATGCATTGATTAAAAGAAACGTTTTTTCCCGTCCTGTCCCGTTTCATCAGCGTTACTGGTAGAAGCCACCATCTTCGTGGTTTTAGTCAACTTTTCAGGAGCTTTTCGCCTGTAGTCTTCTATTTTGAAAAGCATTTCTTTTTAGAAAACTAGTTAGCCATCTTATGCCAGTTGAAAATTCTGTATCCGAGTGACTGGTTGAAGTGCATTGTTTTCAATTGCTTTAGATACTCGTAAAAGCGAAAAGCTTTTTTTCTATTAAATTACAATCCAAAAGAATCCTTTTTTTAGCTCTTAAATCCAAACTGCCAGCGTTTTTAAATTTTTTTTTCTATTAAAACACTTCTTGTGTATCAAGAAAAATTCTAACTATAATTTGATTCACCGTAGCCAAAATGCTTACCAACATTAGAAGACGTTTTTCCTTTTGCTAAGCGATCAAGAGTTGCAATTTTTATTTCTAAAGAAATTGAAGTTCGTTACTGCTTCTTTCTTTCCATCGTAAAAAAATGTCTTTTTAATCAAATCAAATCTGTTTGTATCAAAATTAATCTTCCTTAGCTAAGTTGAGCTTTTGTACTGCTCATTCTGTAGAGATCAAATATTTAATAAGGGGAATCCCAAACAAAATACAGAAGCAAAAAATCGCATAACTTCAAAAACTTGTAAAAAAAAAACCCGCACAAGAAGAGAATTCAGTGTATTTGTCACTAAGCAGAAATCTACCTCGATAGTTGCTGCAATTCGAAAAAGAGAATGAAGCTATTTTCTGATCTGCTATAAAAAAGGTGAAATTCAAAATCTAATCAAAATTCGGGATCGAATTACTTCACTTCTTCAAGTAAAGCAGGATCTCGATCATGTTCAAAACGCTGGTAAACGTTGAGTCAACAAATTTTAACATTAAAATCTGTTTGCATCTGACCGCAGTTAAGGTAAACATCGATGGTGCTACTCTAAAGATTTTGTCCTTGACCCTGAAAGAGCTTTTACATTCTATAAGTTTTATGGGTCAGATACTGTTTACACCAGATGACATAGAATACCATCATGCTTGACTCGAAAATTCCATCACTTGTGAGTCCATTTGAATACTTCCATTTTGAAGTACCGCTGAAATTTTGTGGCAGCCTCTTCGCCTTGAAAATTACAAAACTTCATTACCCAAAGACCTTTTTCAAAATTATAGAAAAATCATTTCACAATTCCACTTCAAGTCTTACCAATTAGGATCTTTTGTGGAATGATTAGCTGGTGCAATGATGGGGTTGTTAAGTGGATCGACCTCTAAAACATTTAATTTTAGTTGAGGTGTGCCTCAGGGTAGCCACGTTGGTTCTCTATTGCTCATTATATGAACTAACGATGCTGCAAATATTAAAAATATTTAAGGATACTATCACTAACAATGCTTGTCTTGTAAGCAATATTGACAACGTTAAATCCATCGTACAGCCTGTTGGGCTTTTCGTCGAACCTTCGGTCTTACTTTAGTTACGCAAAGGAGACCAAAAATCGTCCGACGAACCTTTTACCCAAAGTTGACTAAGAGCGTTATCATTCGATAAAGTTAATGATCAGACTTCCAGAGATAGCCCGGGATGATGAGTGTCCTATGTTAGATAGGTTTGGTCTTTTGAGATTTAGTGTGATATCTCAGTCGCCTTCTTTGTCTTCATAGAAATAGCGGTTGGTAAAAGTGATTCTTCATTTAATCTCTACGCTCGCGTTGTTCCTCGAATTCAGTGCAGAAAACAAAGTCCTTGACGGAAATTAATTTTACACTTTCATATTTGTCGATACTTTTCCAAATTTTATATCATTTCATACTTAAAATGAAAACTACAGCGCGGGAACAATATGAACTGGAAAATATCGTTTTCATTGCTTTTGAATGGCTTTATTTTCGTCCAAAGTCGGAAATTCCTTCTCGATTTAAATGTCGTCCCACTTCTTGACATTTCATTCGCACCCAACATACACCTGCCATCGACTGTCGTCTGTCAATCACTCCTTTGACGAGTGTTCCACCTGAATCTGGCAATTTCATTTGATTTTCTTGCGACCTTTGCTCCCTGAGTCAGATCCAATTTCAAAAAGTTAATCATCGTAAATTCCAGGCCTTGACGCTACAGGTTATCAAATTATTTTATGGCAACAAATTCTGTCATTTACACAAATTGATTTGCTTCCAGGCTACTGGCTCAAAGTGTACCAACCAAAATGCCGCTGTTGCCTTAAGTCCATCCACTCAAATTTGATTTCCAAATATTTTTGAGTGGGTTTTTATAGCATTACGCCAACACACCCCCGCCCCCTTGGCTTTTTAATTCCATCTTAATCTAAAAATAGAGAGACCAACAAAAATAGCAACGAAAAACATGTCACCCATTCTGAAAATCATAAGGGCACAGCTCTCTCCGACTGCCTGTCCATTAAAATGACTGTGCTGAAATACGACCTCTAAACAAAAAGCCCATCTGTCAATCCACGAGGAATTTATGACATTACGCCCAAGAATATGATTTATGATTGAGTACCTTTGTATGTAATGTTGTATTACTGTGCTGCCCTTGTTGTTCCCCAAACGAGACACCATCGACCAAACAACAAGAGCAGAAATGAATTAATAACTCGTGTCCCAGACCGGGCGCCAGTTAAGACATTTTGAGTTTGTCCGACGACAGATTTCAAAATGACATTGATTTAATAAATATGAATTTTCCGTCTTTGCAGTGACATCGATGACATAAACACCGATACCTTCCATTTGGACATATGGGACCACGATGACGAGAGCTGTGTCATGGATGCAGTGTCTCGCCTAAACGAGGTGCGCGGTGTTCGTGGCTTGGGGCGATTCTTTAAACAAGTCTGCCAGTCAGCACGTCAAGGTTCTCAGGATGATTTCCTTGGCTGTGTGAACATTCCCATCGCTGATATTCCATCAACCGGATTGGATGGTTGGTTCAAATTAGAGGCACGTAGCCAACGAAGCACTGTACAGGGACGGATACGCTTGAAATTATGGCTATCGACACGCGAGGATCATGGCACATCCGAAGAGGATAACGAAATCGAAATTAGTAAAATTGAAAAACTCCAAATGGTCTTCATGGCACACGAAGTGTCTGCCCATGAACCGACATGGACGTGGCCTGGCGACCTACCCGGACCAGCCCTCACTATACTCCATCAAATGGCTGTGCAAGGGGATTTGGTTGAGCTGCATTGTGCACTGGCGAGGTGAGTTAAATTCATCGAAAGCAAATTTTTGCGCTCCTTGATTGTCCTTCCCTTCCTGGTTATGTGTAGGTTTGTGGCTGCTGTGAAATTGAACCGCACCACTCCCATCGATCCGAAGTTCATCCATCGACTGCTGATAGATGTGGACAAGCAGTGGAATCAGCCTAATCAGGAGGCACTTACACGGGAGCTAGAGCAGTGGTTGGCCGAGGCAATGACCAGTATGGTGGAGCGGTCACTTAATCAAATCCGGCGACATCGAGACATCTTCCCGTCGCTGCATCCACCCTCGTTGATACGTTTGGAATTCCTGTTGCGATGCCTTGGTCTATTGAGCACTATGAAGGCATTCCGGCAGGTATGCCCGTTCAATAAGGGTGTGCGAGGCGAGATTGTGGGCTCGTTGCGGAAGGGATCCATACAATGGGGCCAGCTGGTGTTGCGCGACTCACAGCGCTCACCAAATCCTTTAGTCAATTTCACCTCAACATTGATAGCGGATATTCAGCTGGGACTTACCTACTATCATTCGCTATTCGATACGTAAGTATGCGGGTGGGCAGGGGCTGTATATGTATGTACGTAATGTCCTTCTTTGGTGGCTTTTGTGGCCACCTTAATCGAATGCGTATCCAAGCACGATTCAGCAATAAATGAGCGGTGAGCCAGGCATGCAACTATTCAACGTAGTGTCCTTGTTAAGGATGCAGTCGGTTGGATTGGATAGACTCCCTGCGGTCGGATTATTTGGTTCATAAATTGCAGCACGTTGTATTGGGGCACAAGTTGTGTTCCTTTGTTGCGTTGTAGGTGGGTATTAATTTGGATGGCCGGGGCCTTCAAATTAATGCTGCTGTTGCGAGAAAACGTTGCCTTAAATGGTTTTTACATCCCAAACGGATTTCGTTTTAATTGTGAGATAAAAATAAGCTAAAGAGGATTTCAGACAAAGTAAGTTTCACAACAAGGACGACAACATACTAAGCTCATTTGCTGCTGAAATTGGATTAGAGGTGCATGTTGAGTTAAGGTGCTTTATGCTTAAAGAAATTTATAACAATGTTTTATTAAGCTTTTATATTTTGCTGACGGCGTCTCAAATCTGCTTCATTGCCTTTGATTTCGTTTTTCATTCACCAGCTTTATTTGAGATCGACTGTTAGTAAAAATTAACCCACTCTCGGTTTGAGTATTTTTTTTATTTATGAATAACGAAATCGGATTTTTATTAGTGATCCAGGAGCACCAAATGCGACCCATCCGTTTATCCGTTCATCCGTCCATTCCTTGACCGCGGCATCCATTCATCTCTTTATCTGTCCATCGGTTCATCCGTTCATTCGTCTGAGCGTTAATCCGTCTGTCCGTGCATCCGTCTGTTCGTTTATACTTTTTCGCCTGTCCGTTCGTCCGTGTGTCTGTACATACCTCCGTCAGTCACACTTTCACAGAATGTGTGCTACTATAGACGGTATAATAAAAATTATATAAAGTCAAAAATACCGGGGGATCCACATACAAAATAATGTTTTTAAAATCGAAACCTTAATTTAACGCCAAGAAGTAGGCTATGAGAAATTTCAAATTTTAAAATATTTGGTGTTGCATGTACTGTAGTATGATTGTACGGCCGATGAATCACTTTTTAAGACACAATCTTTAACATGAATAGTAGATAAGCAACAAATTAAGTCTCAAGAAACTCGGTACTTTTACATTTTTATTTTGCAGCGTTCGAAAATGTTCGGAAAATATGATTTTGACTTATTTGCATTCACTTAGTTCACAGTATATTTTTTTTCTTAAAACTTGAAGAGAACACCACTACCTTGTCTGTGCTTTGTTTTTATAAAACGCCGATTGAGAAATCATTTTAGTACAACTGACCACTATCGTTGGGCCAACATTCAAGTGGAAATAAGATAAAGGTTCAGGTCTTACCCGAACAAGCGACCTTAAAATTGATCCAATACAACACAGGCACAGTTTCTTAATTTAGGTGATTTCTGCGGGGTGTCTTAATGACAACTTGTCAAGTTTACTCCGATATTTATTCGCGGCTTGTTACGGTGAGATTGCCTGAACTCAAATCTGAAGTTTTTATTCAACGTTATTCAACGCTTACAGTAGGCAGGTTGTCGGTGCCACAAGGGCCTCTAATTGGGGAAATGTCTGATTCACCTTCGGAAGGATAGGCGGCAGAGATGTATAGATGTATAGTATGTTGTGTCAAATTCACGAGGACCTAAGTGCTTGTTCTATTTATCGTCATACTCGGTCTGAATGTTCTTGAAGTGATACATGAATCTCTGATTATTCGAACCTCTTCTCTCGAGTTCATCTACACTTTCACTGTACTTGATGGTGACCGGAGTCCCAGATGTTGTCAACTTTGTAATGTTCATCGATGTAATTTTGAACTTTATTGCAGTTGGGTACTGCCTTTGATTTTATTTCGTGTTTCGTCAGGACAGAAATGTTTTTTTTTTTTACTCATTTGCTCGCTGCTACTGTTTTAATGGCTTATTTAGAAGACCATTTAACACATTTATTAGCAATGCCATTATTTCCATCTTCAGTCTATTGGTAGAGATCTGAATATCGTGATTAGACCGCTGAATGCCAAGTCTTTTCACCTTAGTATAAGGAGGCACTTTTTCCTCGTGAGTTGCGATAAGGGTCGCCTCAAAGTTTCAGAATTTGGATGCATATCCGCCGAAACTATGATGCTTTAGAAAAAATAGTGCCCTTTGCTACAGTGCACTTCAAGTTCTTAATGATGTTGCAAAAGTTGAGTATGATCCACTTGTGCCATTGATCTTATTGTTAATGCGATTTTATTAAAACTTTGCGCAATACTGATGGGGCACACCACCTTTATACTTAATTACAGAGTGCCTCATTAGCACTTTAGATTTTTTCTATATAAGATTCAAAAATGTAAAAGGGCTTCCTTTTAATTTTGGCTCCAAGTTTTCCTCTTCCTGGTGCAGAGAAGAAGATCCGTTTTTTCGGACTGTTGCCACACTATGGAAAAGTTGCGCTCAAATGCCAGATTGACTGTTTTTCCAAAATCATTTCCTGCCGAAAGGTATAAATCTGTAAAAGCATTTGGAAATTGGTACTCCATCGATGTTCAATATTTGCTGAACTTACACTGTTTCAAAGGCAACATGCCTTGTAAGTTTAGGGCAGGAGGAAGACTTTGAATTTAATTCTTTTTAGATGCGACCTAATTTACATGTGTGCACCTATTAGCATCGATGCTAGAATTTTCAAACGATTTATATTTTCTCGTTCCGAACGGTTTTTAAGGGGGTATTCTAATCTAGAGGCATGAATTTCATGTAATTTTTAATGTGTCATAAAAAAGGGTAATTAATATTTTTAATATCCGTGTAACCACACCGACGATTTCAACCCTCCTAGCCTTCTGAAAAGAAAAAAAAATAAAAGATTATTAATCTAGAATAATGTCGCAATGTCAGGAACTACGTAAAGATTTTTTTTCACAAAATGGCGACTGCCTGAAAAAAAAACAATTTGTGTACCACTTTTTTGTCTGTTTCGAATTTTTTTTTGGTGATGGGGATAGTTCCAGACATAGACAAGTCTATAAAGAAGACTTTCTTAAAATTTCAGGTAAATCGGTAAATCTAGTAGAACCTGAGAAATCGTGGGAATTGTTTTGAAAAAGAGAGTTTCGAGAAAAACTTATTTTAAGTTTCGCGTAAAGTTTTTCGCAGTCTAAATGATATTTTAGACTTACATTTATTCATTCTGCCATTCCTGCTTCATACATCGGACCTTCCTCGACTTCGAAAAAACTATTTTCTGCGTTTCTCTCTTCATATCGAGCAGTTCTGGCCTCCTTTGATGCACTCGTAAAACTAATGTCCCTGTGCCATGAATCTATTGGCGTGAAATCGCCTTTTTGTTTGTCGATCTGGATGCGTAATCCTTTGCGCTGAGGATTTTTTATCCAATTTATTAGAAAAAATATTTCACAATATTTTTATATCACTCACAGCGTGCTTTGAAGGTTAGAATTCAACTGGTAGCTAGACGTAGGTGAACACTAAATATAAAAGATACAAGCCAGCTTGGGTTTTTGTAAAACAATTTATATACAAAGAACAAAAGGTTTTACTGAGAAATATGGATTCAGGTAGATGGAGAATCCCTAATGTCTTTTGTTCGATTAGTTCCGGCCGAACCAGCAAAACACGTATATCTCCGAAAATAATTTGAATTTTGAAAAATCCTCTCGTAGATGTATTCTTGAATAGTTAGATTTTTTAGAATAGATTTTTTTAAATTTCTAGACTCGAATACCCCTTAAAATGCCGTACCTCAAAGGGAAAACGGAACCCTTACTTACGACTTAAAGTATCAAGCTTTTGAATTGACAAAGTCAAAAGATGCGACTAGGAACTATAACTTTTGGGAAAAATCTTCGAGACACAATTTCCGTGACGGTCAAACTATTTACATACCTGCAAGTTTGTACGGAATTTTCTTTGCGCTAGTCAGACTCGAATTTGGACGATTTTTTTAGTTCTTTAATGCATGTGTGTAGTTTCTATTGAGTGAATCGCACTCCTTAGTTTTTATGCTGCTCTTAAAGAGGGCTAAGCCACGTTCCATTGGCTAGATGGAACTTAGCCCCATAGAGGCGGCATCTCGAATAGGATAAGTGTTGTCTGCATTTGACGCTGCAGACATGACCGTTATTATGGTTGGCAATCTCATGTGAATGCAGCCCAAAGAGGTTTTTGAATCCGGGTAATCCTCGCACTGCATTTGAATCCTGAATATAGCTTACCAGTAGTCAATGTTGGCTCCTCTGATTATCCGTTGCCTTCTTCTCAGTCAGGTGGAAAAAATCTGTCTTCACACGTTCCTGTAAATATGTAAACGTTTCAGTTAATTTCAGAGACGACTGTTCCTGTCCTCAGTTTCCCAAAGACCAGTGAATAAAATAATCAAGTGTTAAAATGAGACTGAATATTGAATAATACGACTCGGAATATGCACAGCATATAATGTGATGATGTAAAATCTGAACCAATTCTCAAGTCTCCCTTGCTTAGTTACTCCACGTTTAAATCGGTTCATTAAAAACCATGCGATTAAATTTCACTGATATGCATGCCATTATCCTTCGTCCTATTGACAATAATCGTTTAATTAAGCTACAACCGGATTTGAGGACAAACTTGTGCATAAATTATTTGCACAAGTGCCAACCTCTTTACTCCACATCCATCAACAGTCACTCCGGCTTTTAGTACAAAGTCTTCAAAGACTTCATTACCTGTCCCAAGTGTAAACAGGTCCTCGCTTTACAGTAGCACGCCTCCTGTTCTCCCCTATACCCGGAACACATCGTGGCTTTCGCATACAAAGGCAACACGACAATTATTTCATTAATATTCCACCCCGCTTTGCACATTAGGGAACGAACGATGTGGCATGGCCCTTAGAGCGCTTCTCGTCTGATATGAAACATTTCAGCTTAGGGGTTACAGTTGACAGGTGAAGGGCTTCTTTTGGTGTATTTTTGATGTCGTTCCGAGAAGAGGATACTCGTACCGCCTCCTCACCGTCCGGCGCCACAAGGGATCGTTTAGTCCAGTAAACTTAATAAATTGACAGTTTATGGGCATCGGACTTGCACCCGACATTGTTTGGCTCCTTTTTGTGTGAGATTTCTCAGAGATCCTCGGGGCGATGGAAGGACTTTTTGGACAACAATTCGTTTAATAGATCCATTAAATTTAAATGGATTAGCTAAGGTCGTTGGTTGTTTTATTCGGAGGACTTGTGGCACTGACCCAGAGGTCTTCAGTTTAGTATGTTGTAGAACTTTTGTCATTCCTTGCTTAAGTTTTTATATCCCTTTTCTAGGACAAATGGCATACAATACTTCAGCATTATCTACAAGCAGTTCGATGCGATGCTAGCCGAAGAGGTACTGTCACGCATGGAGACGGGCCAGGTGCCCGGCGTTCAAACCCTTAGTCAATTTGCAGTCTTAGAAGGAGACAAGGAACCGGTAGATATTCGACCCTTCGAATTGTTCCTCGCCTTACAAGAGTTCGCTGCCTTGAAGCAGCATCTTTCCGTGATGCCACAACCCCCGGAGAAGCCGTTAGCCCTTCAACTTTACCACGAGTGGTTCATACCAATAGTGGAGCGCTGGATGATGGTGAGTAAGGCCCGAGCTCTTCAGCGAGTTCGCGCCGCTATTGGCATGGACGCCATCTGTGAGGGCGAGCGAATAGTGCGGTACAGCACCTCGTCAATTGACACCGCGTCGTGTTTCTATCAAATCAAGGAATTTTGGAAAATGCTGCAATGGCCGGACTACAACAGTGCCCCACACTTCGAGGCACAACTGATTGATGTCGTCTGCTCGGCGGCGATGCACTACAGTGACTTGATTCATCAGGCATTGGCCGACAGTGGTTACTATGAGCAACAAGGACCTTTCCGGTGCTCTGATGACATGTGTGTGACTGTCAATAATTTGGAATACGTACGACGATCTCTGTCCGAGTTCAGACCCGATGGACAACTTCTGCACGACAATGCCGAGGCTCTATTGGAGTCCAGTTTAGCCCAATTGGAAACGCGAGCTGAACGCGTACTCTCTAAATTGGCACCCCTTATGCAGGTTCCTCTTCAAAAAGCTGTGTTTCATTTGGCCTGGTCACCGGACTCGCTGCCAGCTAACCAGGCTATCGTTCCCCTTCTAGAGTATCTCGATGTCCACCTTTCTGCCTTAAATAGCGCCTTGCTAACTAAAAATTTCAATCGAGCTTTGAATCTTATCTGGAGTACAGTTCTGTGTGAGTTGTCACGTCAAATGGACACTGGAGCTGAGGGTGATCGGCCATCGAACTTCCACAATCGACTCTATGAGGCCTTGCAGCTGTTGGTGGACTTCTTTCATGCCGAAGGTCTTGGGCTCTCAATGGAGAATCTTCATTCGGGCGAGTTTTGGAGGGTGGAGCAACGCTTGCAGTATCACAAGACCGAATCGGAAAAGCTGATCGATATGTTTTATATGCAAAGGCTGCAGGAGCAGCTGATGACCATACCACCGGGACCGTATGGTATGCTATCGGTGCGGGCCTATTTCAATCATGACTCGCTGTGTGTTGAGGTGCTACATGCGAGAGATATCATTCCATTGGATCCAAACGGTTTCAGTGATCCTTTTGTCATAATCGAATTGCTTCCAAGGAGGGTGTTTGCTCATTGTACGGAACAGCAGACTAATGTGCATAAGGTGGATAGATGGATACTCTTAAGGCAGCTCAAACCTTGACTAATTTTCTGTATTTCTTTCTTCTTGCTTTTATTTTTCTTAGAAAACCCTGAATCCTATATTTGATGAGTGTTTTGAGTTCTCGGTCACGCTAGAACAATGCCAGACGGAGGGTGCAATGATTGCGTTCACTGCTATGGATCATGATGTCCTGACGGCCAATGATTTTGCAGGAGAGGCTTTCTTGGCTTTGGGAACAATACCTGGCGTTGCGGAGTACACGACTAGTGTTGAAAACTTTCACGGCCTAAAGCAGGTCGAGCTTGCATTGATGCAGCAATACGATAAATGTAAGTATGAGTATGACTCTGAATATCATTTACATAATAGGGAAAGACTTTTCAAAAATTTAACTATTTTACTTGCAATTTTTTTAATAGAAATGTATATTTTATTTATTCTAGCTTTTTAAGTTATATTCAAATATAATCAATGGCGAAAAAATATGATTTTAATTTGTTCTAATTATTTTACATATTTACCCAATTAACTGGCGCCCGACACTTGCACTCCCGAGCGAACGAACTCGTTCCTTTATTTTTTTTCGAAATTGTTTAATATATAATCTGTTAATCCGATGGGATAGGTTACTTCCTTAACCGCTTCGGAACGACATTAAGAATTATGCAGTAAATGGAGCCTTTCCTGATCCTGAGTTGTTAAAGAAAAATTAAAGTCTTTTGGGAATAACATAGTACTGCTTTCACCAGAATGATTTGAAGTCATTTTGCCAAAATAGACTGGGATTTTAAAATTCTAAGTCCCCAATCTTTTGAAATCAATAATTGATGCATTTAATTGCAGCACATCTACTGACATTAAATGAATTCAAACAAATTTTATTGAATTCGCTGACTTCAAAAATGAGTTCACTGATGACTTCAATGAGAAGTATGAATTCACCACTGACTTAACTTAAGTGAATTCAATTGATTTTTGAAAATGATTTCAATTTTATAATTGCTAAAACTTGAATTCACCAGTTATAAGTTTCAAGAGATTTGTGATATAATTCTTTTTTGAATTCAATCGCATCAATCAAAACTTTGAGATGCATTTCCAAAAGCTTGTTCCTCATTTGACATAAAACATTTAAGGTGACGAGCTTATAGGTGGATCAGTTTTGCTGAGATTTCGACAATCGCCTTGATAAGCTCAAGACTATGAATGCTGTCTTATAGAGTCTTCAAATCGGTGAATAGATGCCAAGTTGTGACTTGGATTTTGTTGGTCCTTTCTAGGATTTTCATTGAAAATTTGTTCTACGTATCAAGGAAATACTCAAGATGTTTACGGGCCACATTAGATGGAATCTTTAAATGCAACGTTATGCAGAGATGCCTCGGTAGTCCTAACGAAACATAGGATCGCCGTTTTTCATCAAAGAGAGCCTATAATCCAATCATCGGACATGGCTTCATCCACCCATATGTTGTTGACGATTTGGTTCACCATCCAAACTAGATCATCTCTACGATGAAAAGAACGTAGCTGGTAGCCCATCAGAGTCAGCGGACTTGTTGTTCTTCATCTTTTTGAAGGCTGAGTCAACCTCTTCAAAATTGAGAGGTGGATATCTTCTTCACGAACGGGACACGGGTTATTTCATGTCATATCACTCTCTGTACTAGTTTACCCTTTAGTAGCTACTGGAACTGTTGAAATGTTGCTTAAACACATCTGCTATACGCTTCAACGAATAGGTTTCCATCAATGTTTTGAAGGAATAGGATTCCCGGCTTGAAGCTTTTAGCGGGATTCGTCGATATCTTTGAGCTTGAAGATCCCTTAGGCTCTATTTTCAACAGAATCTTATTCTCCTTCCTTCCTCTGGCTCAATTTTCTTTCCGTATAATGAGTTTGTATTTTCCGTCATCTCTTTGCCGCTTAAGATGGATGTTGATAACCTATGGTGGTCTCGGCTACCTTGTGATACCGGTACAAATGTTGAACCAGTTCGGGGTTTACGAATTACGCTATTAAAGTATAGAGTCTTTCGCTTGGGAGCTCTCTGTGGTCTCCGGCGACTCCAAAACTTAAAAGTTGAATTTCTTTTATCGGGTGGTTTGCATCTTCCTTCCGTTGAACAAAAGAACTTAACTTTATTGAGAAGGTGGTTAGAGTCTTCCGAGTTTCCCTCTTTGAACGTTTACACAGTCAGACTTTTAGATGCGAGGTGGCTTTAGTTGGTGGAACGTCCATTTGGAAAGCACCAGGTTGCAGCTTTGCTATTATTATTATTCATGTACATTCCAAAGACTCGTTAGCATTAAAGTCTTTAAATATTATTATGACGTCTTACTTCGGACACGCAAGAATTCGTAGGATTCCCAATTTATTGAGTCTTGAACTTGAGTTACATGATTCCAATTTACGAGTACCTTCGAGCATTTTTAAGCTGTAACTTTTTGATTCAATTTTTTTTTTACAAACATCGCAACACTTAAAAATTTATAACGACTTGCTGCTTTAAATCTTCGTTTCAGGTCATCCCATTTTGCAAATTTTAGAATCTAGAGCCTTGGACAAGCAGGCTATTGACTTTGTGCGAAAGCAAAAAGCAAGACTATCATCATAATCACACAGGATAAGGCTGCAAATGATACCAGGACACACCCAAATAAGCTGCGTAAAACTAACTTCAATTTTATTTTTTTCCTTTTTTTTCGAATTCAAGAATTTATTTATATGTATGAGGAGCTCCGTATGTGTGTTTATCCTGCTGAAAGATTTTCATTGTAAAATTTTATCTACGCATTTATTTAAAATCAAATCAATAAAGTGAGTAATAAAATTCAATTATTATTAATCTCTCTATCGAATTTCATTGTTATTTCATTTAAATTTATATTTTTTTTAAATTAAAATTTAGCAAGAATTTAAGACTATCAATTTTGTAAAATATAAAAAAAAATAGCGTAAATTTACTTAACAAATACAACTGAGTCTATATAAATATATATAAATAAATATTATAAAACTATCATGTATGATCGATGTATAAAAAAAATGTACTTTATGATAAATCGCCGTCAATTTCTCTCACTACCGCACATATATTTATTTTCTAAATAAAAATATATGTAAATAAATATTAAAATAAACAACTATGATTAAATATTTTTGTAAAAAGCAAAAAAAAAACTAACTAGTCTCCACCAATCATTGCTTTTTGATATATCATTAAGTAAACAAAAAAGAAAAAGAATTTTATAATCTGTGAAATGAGCTTTCAAAAAAAAAAAAATTTAATTAATTTGTATTGTTTTAAAATCAGTGAGTGTTTACTAACTTCACAATGCGTGCTGTGCGGATGGGTATGCTTACCGATAGTGATCTTTAAGGTTTGTGTCTTTTAAGCAGTAGAAATTCGAGCTTTCGAAACTGATTATGACGAAATAGTTTTAATTTTAATAGAATGTCAGGTTTTTCGAAGCACGCTTCTTTTTAAACATTAAATCTGCCCTCGGAGGACCTGAGCCTGAGTTGCAGCTTCTCTCCCCAATCACAGACTCGGGTATATTGACTCAAGTTAGTTTTGCCAAATTTCCTGGTATCGGCGATTGCTTGACCAATGAACCGAAGGTTTGGTCTTTTCGCTCTTTGTGAATATGGTGAGTGATATTCTTAGACGGTCTCAATTTGGCTTTTGTGGTAAGAAAGAAGTGTTCGCAATTGCACTTTCCTTTCAATGGCCAGAAAAGGAACGTATATCCATGGGCAAAGTTTTCTTTCAAAGATTTCTTATCGACTAACATTTGGCTTAAGAACAACTGGTAAGATTTTTTTCATATCGTGCTTATCTACCCGTCATTGTTTATGTGGTCATTTCATAAGTATGAGCTACAGCACATCCTCTTCATTCTCATTAAATTCTAGCTCAAAAGCTATGATAAAGGAGTCACATGAAGTCCAGGATCTATCTGCAATCTGTAAACCGGATCAGTTCTCCGAAATTCCTAATTTATCTGACAAAATCGTTCCAGAATCTCTTTTCGACACGTAAACTGTTCGATGCTGGCTCGATTCTAAGTGTTATTTATGAGTTCAACAAAGTATTTTTGGCAAAAGAGAGCAAGGGGTAGATTTTTGACAACTTTTGTATTTCACACCTCTAAGTTTGACACTTTTGTAACACTTTTTTGAGACCCCAGCATTCCCTGTTTCCTGACATATTAAACACAGACAAAATCTGTAAACTGCTTTCCAGGATATTCCTCAGTGAAATAAATATTCATCCGTATACAGCTCTCCTATATGCATTCTATCTATGAACTTAGAACAATCGTAAACTTACAATTATATAAAAAAAAAAATAAAATCACTTGTATAGCTTAAAACTTTTATACCTTTCTAACGGACATATATACACCCTTACTACATAATAATGAATAGATGAAAAAAATAAACACTGCTCCTTTGTCCACACAGTAAACGTAAAACTATTATTTGCTTCGCTATTATTGTAACAAAAAAATAATCAAAAAAATCAAACTGCACTGTACAGTTCCTTTGAAAAACACGAATAATCAAAATACAATTCACAAAATATATATGTATAAAGCTTGAACTAAATGTACCAATAACTGAAATACAAAACGTCTTATAAAAAAAAATACCACCATCAAAAAAAATATCTACTATACAACTGCTTTAAATATTTTGTATTTAAAATAATTTTACAATTAAACTACTTTTAAAACAGTTTTTCGTTTTTTGTTCTTATACAAAATTTGCTAACAATTTATGAGTACATAACAACAGACCAGAACCCTCCTGCAAAAATCAAATTTACAAAACAATATAAGTATAATATATATATTTTTGAAAAGAATTTATTTATACACAAGTTAATTTTATTATTCTTTTTTTGATATACATATATATATAAAAAATAAAAAAACACTTGCATAAATAAACATATAAAAATTTATTAGGGAATTTCACAAGACAAAATGTTTCTATACATGTACACTATCAAACCAGTTACTATAAAAAATGTGGTCATAGGGAAAATTAAAACTAAAAAATAAACAACTTTAAAAATAAATAAACTTAAATAAAAGTTGCTTCGTGGATTTCCTTAAAACTAAATGCAGAATATGAAATGTAAACCAAAAATGCTAATTGTGAACCAACAGATAAACTATAATTATATTCAAATATACACTGCTGCTTATACAAGAGCTAAAAAACAAAAAAAAAAACTTAAAAAAAATAAATATATATTGTTGTTTTGTTAATTTTTATTGTTTTAAGTGAGAAAAGAATAAAAAAAATCATACACATGTCGACAAGAAGGAACAAAAATCAATCTATTTGTATATTATATGATAAATGTGAATATTTAAACAAACAATGAAAACAAAAACAAATGCAAGTATATCAAAGTAAAGATAATGAAATTTAAGAAAATAAATAAAATGACTAATGAAGATAATCATCTAAATGTGATTTGGTATTTTTATTTTTCATTGGAAAAGAATGGGTCACTTGAATGGGTAGCTCCTTATCTGAGTGATGCACCGTTAAAGGATTACAGAACAAATTAAACAACAAACTTATTCCTCATGTAAGTCTTTATAATGATTCAAAAGCATACTGTGGATAATACAAGAATATGGGTCATTTTTTTTATGGTTCCTCGAGGTAATTAAATCAAAACAAATTTATGTTTTTGCTTACTTTTTTATTTCAATACAACACTATTCAAATATGCTTCCAAGAGAGTTCTTGGAGGATTCGATTCTGCCAAGGTTCTTTTAGATATCTTTTTGACACATCGGGCAAGTATGTGTCTGTAACTTGACTAATATTCATTTTTGAAGCGCATATAATTGTCCGATTATGTGAATTAACACAAAATTTTTCTTAAAGTAAAGCTGAAAAAAGGTCCTGTTGAGTGAGGTGTGAGATCATGTTCATATCTTTAATTTAAGACCAACAAAATTGGATTAGCATTTGGCTATAATTATGAGATCTTCTCATTTACGAACCAATGACACCGCGAAACTGAATTGCAAATCATACAGTGATTTTTTGAGGATCAATAGTCTTTCGAACATTTGTTCGACCATTGGATTTTCACGCAATGGATTTTCAAGCATGAAAATGGGTTCTCTAAGCGCTGATGCTGAAGTACTCAATCGGTATATGCCGTATGTGACAAATGTTGGAAAATATGGTACGTTAATTTCAGTTAACCAAGAAAACACTTTTTTCTGTCTGACGAGTTTTCACCGGGATGTTGGCGAACAATTTGCACCTTCTGCTCAGAATTACGAACTGCCGTTTCACCATTTGCAAGCTTCTCTTGGAAATATTAACTAAATTTCATGAGAGCACCAAACAATTTTGGAAACCATCGATCTGATTTGAGAAATAAGATACGTTGGCATCTCGGGACAAGTATCGAACCTGAACTAACAAAGAGGTCAGGCAAACGAACTTCATATAAGCGGTCAATAAAAAAGGACATGTTACTAAGACGGAAAATATATAAAACTAGTAGCCTGTCGTACGACAGGAAAAATGTCGTGCACATTTTTTGATTAATTTTATTCAAATATTTTTTAAGATTAAAATATATAATAAATTATAAGGTGAAATTTTAATTTATTATTATTATTTATTTATTTAAATTAATTGTAGATAAAAACTAGGATTAGATACCCTATTATTTAAAATATAAATTAAGTTATTTCAGTAGTAGAAGATATGTTCTTGAAACTTAAAAATTTAGCGGTATTTTAGTCTATTCAGAGGAACTTGTTTTTTAATCGATAATCCACGATGTACCTTACTTAAATTTGTTGATCAATTTATATACAATATAATTTATAAGATTAAATTTGATGTAACATATATATGGCAGAAGCGTTCGCTGAATGCTTAAAAGAGTATAAATCCACGGAAAGGGACCTGGGCTCTCTTCCGTAGCTTGCTTATTATTATTATATTGAATCATTTTTAATATTCTCTTAAAAATATATTTTTTAAGCTAAAGGCAATTTTCCTTGATGTGGACCCTGTATAATTTTTAATTTTCAAGTCACGTCTAAATAAATAAATAATAAATAAATAAATACCAGAAAAATATTTGCCCTTAGGGCTTATTGATTTTCATAGCAAATGCTTGTTATACTTATATGATAAAGATGTCCAGTATGATGATAAGTGTCACTGCCAATTTTGAAAAGGTAGGACCCATATACAGCTAGTGGTGCAATATGTTAAAAAACCTGATATTTTTATAAAAATTATTGAAAGCGGGTGAGTATTTTTTAATTGTTCAATCAAGCGCGATACTCTTACTTTTCCCTTTTAATAACACTGTGTTAATTCACTTGTTGGACTGTATTGCTCTGATATTTTTAATTCTATTGCGAGGTCCGGCATCTCATAGTTCAGAAAAATTTTGGTGTACCCTTTTTCGATCTTAAGCAGTCCATTTTTGTGTTCTCAAATTTGCAATTATGTTGCGATTATTTTTAAATGATACACGTATAATGGTAAAAATTTAAAAAATAAATTACAGCACAACTGCACGTCCGAATGCGTCACTGTAAAAAGTGACTGTAAAAATATTTTCAAGAACTCTCCAATTACGGCATAACTCATTTTAACCAACTACCTGGAATACAGTCTTCCATCACATTAATTTAGCATATAAAAATTCATTAATCACATTAATTTAGCATATAAAAATGCATAAATCTCTGCAAAAACTACATGTTTTCAAGGTTGATTGAAAATCAGATTGCAAAACTGCAGTATGCTGTGTCTGAGCAGGATACCTAATGGCAAGTAGTTATTCGACTTGCCATTAAGGTGACCTTTTTTATTACCCCGATCCTTTTTTTACTTGGGTTTCTTTTTAGCACTATCATCTAGGGTTTTAAAGAAAATCCCACGATCGAATTTTGCAATACTGTGGCAAAAATCACGGGAAAATTATGCTTGCCTAGTAAGCTGGATTAGCACTAAGCTTAGGGCCAAGTGATCATAAGTGTTTGCACATTGCACATTGAATATTTTCGAATACAGAGTATTGCGCATTAAAAAAGAAAAACAAAAGAAGAAGAAGTGCTAGCAGCTTGATTCGAACCCTGCAAATTGCAAGAAAACGTCAGCAACGACTCAATCGATTACGCCAAGGAATTCGATAAAGTTCAATGTATCTGTTTCGTTCACATTCGGTTTAGGTGTGACATACTTACATACATTCGCGCTTTATTGAATAAGGATGCCTTGTTGGTCAAGAGCTTCGTCTAATTGTAGATAAATTGCAGAAAATTCGTCTAGCTTTTGTAAGAGACAATGTATGAGACAGTATCTTCCAATCCGAAATTAATCCATTAAGGCGAATGTAAATGTTCTTGGTTGTTTTGCATTTATATGTATATTTATTTCGTACAATAATTAGAGTTTTAAAGGCCAGCTACCGATCAATTAATAATACAGAGATACGATAAAATAGCATATCTTTAAACTGAAAAAAATTGAGACAATAAGTTATAAAAACCAATAGGCTTAGATAAAAATCACTTAGCCGTGCTTACACTTCTTGATTTCTCGAATGCCTTTGACACAGTAAATTACCCGATCTTGTGCAACAAGCTTAGAACACAGCTTAAGTTTTCAACTTTCGCAACGAAGCTCATTTCTTCCTATTTGAGTGATAGACAACAATGTGTAATCGCAGCAGAAAAATCTTCCGGTTTTCTAGAAGTCCAAAGTGGAGTGCCTAAAGGATCAATCCTTGGACCTCTACTCTTTTTGATATATATGAACGAATTACATAACGTTATTAAATACTATTCAATTCACATCTACGCAGACGATGTACAACTTAACTTAAGCTGTCCTCTCGAAATGGTAAAGGAAACCGTTAGCTAGCTTAACGAAGACCTCGCAAGTATATTTGAATGGTCCACTGCACATGATGCACAAGTAACGCGACTCTGGAACTCTTTGCCCGCAACCCTCAGTAGAATGGCGAATACGAAAAATTTCAAAAGATGTCTTCATCAATACTTGGCCTCTGATTAGTTTCTCTTCACTTTAATTACATATGTTAATTTTTTTTTGTATTTATATTATATTATATTATTAGTTATCTTTTTATATTATTATATTATCATTTTTATTTTATTTGTTTTTATATGATATTTTGCATGTATTTATTATGCATGTATTTTGTTTCTAAAGTTTGTTCAAGTCTTGCAATATTAATAAGATTAACATAATCTTCATTTCTAAGTTAATAGAAATAAATAAATCAAATCAAATCAAAATCAAATAGGCTTATGAGTCATATGCAAGAGGGAAAGTACGAGTAAAACCCTCCATTTAGAGAAAAAAAAATATTACAATAGTTTAATACTAAATAAATAAATGAGTAAAAACAATTAAATTAATAAAAAAGGGATATATAAATAAATAAATAAATTAACAAATAAGGATATGTGTATGCACATAGATAAAAATAATACGTCTGTGTTACACGATACTTTTAACAAAACAAAACAAAAAAAAAGATATTTAATTATGTATGCGTCAATAGTTAATTGCATTAAGTTGGTTTATTAGGGGGTTTTCGGAAAAGTCACATCTTATAAGAATCGTTTGGTTGAGTTTCTTTACTCTATTAGAGATTAATTCAACATTGGCTATCTTTTGCAACTCTGTCGTGGAATAATGCTAAGGGAGATTTAGAATATCTTTAAGTAACTTATTTTGCGTTACTTGTAACTTCTTCATATAACATTTAGCACAATTACACCATACTGGACAACCATACAAAAGATTTGCTTGAAATATTACCTTAAAGATTATCAGTTTATTTTCAGCTAATAATCGCGATTTTCTGTTAATAAAAGGGTACATAAATTTGACAGCAACATTACATTTTTTAATCGAATTTGCAGTGTGTACGTTGAGCTTTAATTTCGGATCCAGATGGAAACTCAAATATTTAACGGAATATTCCCATTGTACTAGATTTCCATGTAAACTAAGTTTTCTTTTCCGAGTGAAAAAAATAGCTTGGGTTTTTTTCTGTATTTAATATTATCTTCGATTTTTTGAAATAGTTTTAAATGATATTGGCCGAATTTATGCGAGAAAAATATCACGGTCTCGTCAGCGTACATTGCTGATTTGCATTCTAGCAAATTTCGGAAGTCAGACGTAAACAAATTTTATAAATCAAGAGATAGAACCTCACCTTGGGGTAGACCATCAGCAAAATGAATAAAGTTTGAGGCACTATTATTGACACGTGCTTCGAAACAACGATTGGACATAAAACTTTGGATAATTTTATATAAAAATGGAGAAAAGTTATATGATATCATTTTGAATATAAGGCCATCATGCTAAACTGAATCAAAGGCCTTTTCGATGTCAAGTGGCTGAGCTAACGAGGCTAAGTGTTTGTTTATTTTTGTTCTTAATAATTTTGATTACACACAGAAAGGCTTAGTCACTATATCTAGGGAATTAAGCTTTTGATTCCAATGCTGGTTACGCTCAGTCTGGATATTATTCAAAATATTTTTGTTGAGGACATTGACAATAGAATTAAAAAAAGGTTGACGTTATCTTTGCCAAATTCTTCCATGTTTGTTTCTCAGACTTATGAGGTACAAGATATGGGTTGACATTTTCAAAGATAGATATTTGCTGGGAATCTTAGGAACACTTTTCTCTACAGAAAGTAGAATTATAAATTGCAGAAAATTCCACTAAGTCTTGTCAACCGATGTTCCTTGGGATGCCCACAGAGACAATGTATAAGATCCTTTCTTCCAATTCGAAATTAATTCATTAAGACGAATGAAAATGTTCTTGGTTGTTTTGATACAAAAAATCCTTGGGACAATTTTTCCTCCCCTTTGCATAGAAAGAGTATGAATGATCTGTATACCGCACTGCTTAAGATCAAACTGGCTGAGTAGATTCTCGATGTAAGCTTATAAACCGAAATAAACTATCCAGAGATTCGAACCCGATATCAAGGTTGCTTTTAGTTGGCGAGAGCCATAAAATTTACGAAAAAATAAGTTGAATTTTAGACTTACAGACTTTACTGTCTTAAAAGCAGCCAATCTTTTCAAAAACATAATTTTCGTGATCTGAACTTTCTGAACTCTTGATTATCTGACCAAAAAATTGTATTCTTGATAGAAAATCTCTTGGCTCACTTTCTGATTTCTGTCACAAGCTCAACTTTTGATTGAATGAGTTGCTGTTTGATCACAGTCAATCATAAGAAAATACTTTTTAAAACTGTCTACCGTCGTCTATACCTTCCGGGCACCGTCGATTTCAGGGGCAGTCGAAAACAGCTATTCGGCGAATTGCCGTCACCGTCTAAATGGGAAAGGTGCAATGCTAGCCTTCACGCAACTAAAAACAATTTCACAATTTCGTTTTTGCCGTCCGTTCGGAAACGGATTGTGTGAAAAGAGCCTAAAGCTTCTATGTTTTCCCCTTTTGGCTTTGACACTCATAACATTCGTTGACTCTATGATTTTTGAATACATACTCGAATAACATTTCCAAAATGGTGCTCATTCAAAAGTATGATTTGATTGCTTTGGCGAATACGTAACTTTTTTTATGAAACGCGATTTCAAATTAAAAATATTTTGAATAAGTCTCGTATTTAACCAATTAAGCTTAATTTTTTGAACCTCCTTGACACAGCAAACGACGATTAATGCCCTCTTCAACACGAGGAAAAAAAAATTCAACTGCTCTCAATTTACTTAATTTTAATGACGTCTTGTTGAAGGCAGCGCCGCAGGTTGTTCCCGGGTTATATACAATTAACAACTCATATAGTGGAAACAGCATGTGCTAACTAAAGACTCTTACATCGCAGCACCCCCCGCAATGAGGCAGTGTAACCAACTCAATTAAACTACCATCAAACTTCATAAATTACGACAGCCAACAAACCATCAAAATCTCATATCACTATGTAAACACAAACTTAATGAACGCATAAATTAATGACTGACTGCGTGTCACCTTTAAATCATCCCCGTCCCCCTCTCCGAGCCGCAGCGCAAAACATTCCCGAATTATTAAATACAAATCAAATGAATTTACATAAATTCCACATACGCCCCCGAAGCACGCATGCAATCACAACTCACACGAGAGCTGATGGTTAACATACCACCACCCAAGTGCGTAGGGGTAGTTAATAACAGCGTGAATGTGTATACGAGCCAGGAGCAATTGCGTTTTATAGATTCCATGGGTGCTGACACAGGAGAAAATCTGTTTTCATTCTTTGGATCTACGACAGACGCGACGACAGCCGCTTGGCAGAATTCTGGTCACGTTCGGTAGGCGCATCGCATTCGACTGTTCCGGAGTGTGTTCCGCAAAATGACAATATTAAGGAAATTTCCAGCGATAACAAACAGGCCTCTATTCGAGGACAACTTCTGTCGAAGCTTTCGTGGATTTATTGATTGGAGGATGTGCGAGCTATTTCTAGGATGCGAGTGCGACGATAGCTACACGCATTGTGGGACAATGTAGATATCACTTTATTCAAACATTGTCACAGGATTAGCTGTGAGGGAATATACTAAATGTCCTTGTCTCATTGTCAGTGTAGAGTACAACACACTGAGGAAAATCTATCTCGTACAACTACTTGCTATTTTGAGTCTTGGAAGCTATTTCGGGACTCGAATAACATAGTTTTTACGTCTGGCTGTTTCGGCTTGCTATGGCTATACTCGGATGTTTCCTTTTCTGAAGGGATTTTGTCTGAACGTTCATTGCATTTATTAAGGGATTTACCTCAGGAGAATTGTGCCTCTTTGGTTCTAGAAAGTGATTTGACTAAGTTTTTCATTATTCATTTCTCTTTTATTGTCTTCAGGATTGCTTTTAAATAAGACTGGAAAACATCTGAATGGACAAGGATTACTTGTTTATTTATTTAGAATGCTAATAATCTAGTGTTTACAATTGTACATTAGTTATATGGTAAAAGAACGTTTTACAATTCAAAAGGTGTGAATATTTATTAAAGACAAGTAATACTAAGAAGAAGGCGTATCTTCCTCAAAGAGATATGCTCCCCATTGGGCATCAGACAATTCAATGCTAAAAACATTCTGACTTTCATCAGAAGGATGGAATGTCTGTTAGCCTAAAAAATACTCCCCAAGATACAAAAGGTCTTTTCCTTCAGACCGTAGTGTTCGCCACTTGGGCAGGGGCGGATATTTAAAAAAAAAATCTGAAGCTGTTGAACTTTTCCTGGTCAAGATACAAGAATGTATTCATAAATTGGTTTGACAGGGTGGCCGAGTGTTAAGCCAGCCAAAAAAGTCATTTGTATGAAAAAATATTTTCTAATTAATCGGAGTGCTTACTCTTTTTAAAAAAGCAGTTCTTAAAAAATTATTGAAGAGTGTTTTTTTTATACATTCAGGGATCTGCCCTTCAGCACTTGCCGGTAGGGGAGGTTTTCATCTCACTACATGCAGTTCAGGCTATTATATCCTCATACTTCCTTGAAGCAACAAACCTTAGATGGGCCAGTCTGACGAACTGTGCAAAAACGAAGAAAATATGGAATGAATACAAACAATCAAAAACAAAAGATCTCCTTCAGCGACTTCGTCTTGATATTGCTAGACTAGTGGCGGTCTGCACAGGACAATGGCCGATTGGAGATCATGGCGTTAAGCCACATAATTAACACTGTCGCAGCTGCAAAAACACAGCTGATAGGGAAACGCTAACACACTTCTTTTGCGCATGTCCGGCCCTTGCTAGTGCTAGACAGCGAGCACTTGGTAGACCCTTCTTCAATTCAATTGATGAGATTTCTGCTAAGGACTTTAAGCAACTAATGTCCTTCTTAAATACCCCAGGCTGGATTAAGAGATATCTTAAGTACACCTCATAAATAAGGCAGCAGAGCTGCGCCATTAAAACGGCATACGATATTGACATCATAGCATCGCATCCAATATGCTCTCATTGGAGGTTTTAAGCCGATAAAAGAAGAAGCCAGAATAACTAGCTGGTCATCAAATAAATGAGTAACAAACAAAGTACAAGCTGTCGACAAGAAATCGATCCATCGAACACACCATCATAATCGACACCTATAATATTGATGTAGTGAAGGAGCTCATCTAACTGAGGACTCCACAAACAACACCTTAGTGAAGATCTGTCGGGGACTTATCCCACGTAATTAATACTTCTTCGATTAGTCCAAACAATAAGAATCTAAACTCCTAACTCGAAAGACCAAATTCATACTCTACAAAATGCTCATTTTGCCAGTTTTATTTTTTTGTAGATTCAAATATTGGACGACTGGCAAGACACCCAATCGAAAAAAAAATTCTAGGTTAGATAAACAGTCTTGTTGAGCTGTATAAAAATGTGACTCAAGTCCGGAACGTAAAAATCGGTCGAATGCAATGATTCGGCCACATTGAAAAAATATAGTCCACTGCTCCAGATTAGATTATCTTCGAATAGCAGACACCAGGTTCACGAAAATTGGAAGGCCGATCCTCCTGTTCAGAGAAAGCGTATGCCAGGAAGCTCGGTCCAACCAACTGGCAGAAGTACGACTTTGTATGCTTGGTGCATAAATGTGTCTTAACAACAGAGTTTGAGATATGAACCTGGAATATTCAGATCAAGGACATCGTCTACCTCGGATCCGCAGTAAGTTCAAGTAACTACTATATATTATTAAAAGGAGAAAACCGCTCTAGGTTAGGTAAGGTTAGGTTTATAGGTTAGGCTATGAAGTGCTTCATAAGACATAAGGCACCATATTGAGCATATTGAGCCCATTGCGATCCCTGATACGAAGCAACAGCCTTAATACTTTCCTCGAGACAATTAATTTCCCAAAAAAAAGTTTTTGTTGTTGGTGCGTTCTCCTTCCTCTAGGGCTTTAAAAAAGTAGTTGCCAAAACGTTTTCTACGGCTTCTAGCTTACATTCACATAATAAATGAGTAATATCCTCTTCGACATTCAAATCACCGCAGTATCTGCATTCGTCCGTGATGCCTTTAGCATTGTCTGGCAGTTTCTGACAATTTCCGATTTCGTTTCACACAATTCAAGTGCCTTAAGCGCAGCTCGAATGTCGATGTAGATAGCGATATCCCGGCCGGATACAGATTTCATTTCTTGAAGCTCTGCAGCCTTAAAACTTGCTAGAGCCTCTGCCTGAAAAACGCTACAGGCATCCGGTAGTCTAAAAAGATACTCTTAGTTCTTGGTTTGTCTCTCTATGGTCTTAGAGCCATCAGTGTATACTTCAATTTCGTTTTGCTGTAATACTTCTTTTGCTTGCCATTCTTCTCTTCCAGGATACCGCCCAAAGTTGGTACGATGTTGAGATACTGAGAATAGAATGGTTACAATGTGAAAAATCGTTGCGATACAAAGAATTCAATACGAGACAAGAGGTACAGAAAAGTTAGCTGCTTCCCAGGTTAGGCAAATCTATAAGATTAAGTCTACTTGTATTGTTCTTGCCATCCCGATCCTCTCAAAGTAAATCTCAAAAATCAGGTCAGGAGACTGCACTTGACAAGCATATTCGAGGATGGGACGGATAAATGTTATAAACAATTATTTAACTGTTTAGATCTGTGGAATGATGGCAAAGATAAATTTTTTTAAATTTTTATAAATTTTTTAAGAAAGCAATTTCAGCTAGCCCTCAAAAATCGAAAAATGCTTTTACATTGTTTTTTTTCGCTAGCGAAGTGCAGTAACTACTGCGTATGATGCCCTATTATTGTAGAAATGTATGAGATGCTATAATAAGATACCGATTTAAAAAAAAGCGACATATCATACTTTCCAATCTTTCCACAGAATTGATTAAGCCAACCAAGTTTTGAGCTAAATTTATTGAAAATTGTCTTTATTTGCTCATTAAACTAACTCTCTGATCCATGCGTATGCGAAAGATACTGACGCAACTTTTCGTTAAAAATTTATTATAAAACACTTGTTGACATTAACGCTGCAGATCATAATAGTCTCCAATGTTATGAACAATATCTTTATAACGAAAGTAACATCGCCAACATAAATAAGATATTGTGAGCTTAATTGTAAAAAGTAGCCAGCTTCTCGGTGCCTGTTAATTAAAAAAAAATGCACTCAAACGGCTAAAATGGCCAAATCTGAGTGCTTTGATTTAGAGACTAAAGTTTTATACAGCTTTAGTGATCCGCAGTGTTTTTGTATGTATTTGATATAAATTTCAACTTAACAGACAGGCAGACAAAAAAGTGATCATATAATGGTTATAATAATTTTTTTTATTATGATTTTTTTTTTTTGTACAAAAATGAAACCTGAAAAAGATCAGAACAATGCCAACGAAGTACCGGCAAATGTTTTTGTTTTAATTAAGAGAATTAGTTATTGTCTACCTTGTTCTTGTCCTTCTACAATAGAGAACACCGCGTCACATCTCATCGGTGCGAAATAATATTTGGCAATAAGTTACAAAGATGAAAATTACAAATCACACCAGTTTCTTTCCAATCATTTTCTATTCGTAAAAGTTTAACTAGTTTATTCTGCAGGAGCTATCAGAAGAAGCTAAAAGAAGAAGGTATTATCGGTTGTTGTTAACCGATTACGGATACAGAATCACATGCGAAATTGAGCTCCATTTTGACAAGCGTTCACCACATCCCTTTTTTAACGCAATGTCTTAATCTTCATTTTCAAACATTAATTCTTTAGAAGTGGATGTCAGTTAACTCCTCCTTAAGGGGGACTTTGTCTTTGAAATTTTCAAAAAATAAATTTTTTTTTGTTAGGGATTCTTAATCTCTCGAAGCTTTTCCGGGATTTCGAATGTTTATGATATTTTAAGCGCATTTGAAATTGACAACGTCAACGCGCTCTGACCATTCACGGAACAAAGCAAGGATCGAGCGCGCGGAGAGGCAGGTGACCGACGCAGCAAAAAGAGGGCTGGATTGAGCAGCGGGAGATGTTAGCGGCTCAACATGAGCAGCTGGACGAAGAAGTGGGATTCCTCTATGGACCTGGCATTGCCGATAGGCGGTAATAATGTTTTAAACATTAATACAACGAAAAACCCATCCGTGTTTCCATTACCAGAGGGTCAGAGATTTAAAATATTTTTAATTTTTTTTTTTATATGTGGCTCGCTCTTCAAGAGGATATGAATAGTCTTATAATGCATGTAGCACAGAATTAGCGGAAGAATAAGGAGAAGAATGAAAAGTAATGTAGTGGTTTGAAAACTCAGACGTATCTGGTTTCAACTGACTTCCGTGGGTGGAGCCCGAAACGGGACGAAGGTTTTGTCGTATCGACCTATAAGCTTTCACCTAATTTGCAGGATTTTATTCGACAATTAGTTTGATGTATGTACTTTGAAAGTTTGGAAGATGCAGCTAGACAACTCTACACACAATCTACGCAAACTATTTTTGACAACACGAACTAGGAATTAAGCCGATACAACAACCGCTACAACAACGCCACCCACTTAGTCAGACTACTACCCAGTGATCCCAATGGCCAATGGTGACTGAACCAGATTCAAAAAACTATACCACTGTGGCTTTGAATTTGTGTGTCAGATCAACAAAGCAAGGGCAGTGATGTCAGCCGTTTACCTCCCGCGATTTGAGCACCTGTTTTTAACGTTCTGTATAACATGAACAAAAGCAAGAAAAAAATGCACTCAAAAAGCTCAACTCGTTTCCTTTAAAAAAATAAAATGTAAACACCTGAAATATGGTACTCCAAGGACAAAGTCTCCCTTAACGGCTGGACAGAGTTTGATGCTATCGATTGTATGAGTTAATACGGATGTCTGGATAGTTAAGACACACACCAATATTTTTTCTTGAATACTTGATAGTCATATATTGACCTTCCGAGAATAGTTCGTAGTTATACTTGTGCATCAGATTTATTGCTGATTTTTCTTATAGCTCACCGAAGGTAAAATATAAAACTCATTGTTCAATATCGGAGAGGAACACTTGCTGCACCCGCTAAAAGTCAGAAAGCCTAATCGCGGCCCTGTATGGTGCTTCCAATTGGTAAGAGCCAACTTCAGGCCATCTCTGATTTCTTGATCTGTGAACCAGAGTTCCGCCTTCTCTTTTTGAATTCGAAGACGCTTTTTGCTGCATATTGTTCAATATTCGGCTCCATATAGAAGAACTGAAGATCACCATAAGCCTCATGTCAATATCGTCTTCATCTCAGCTACGCAGACTTAAAGAAAATATTACCTTCCATGTGGGAAACTTCTCATCGCAACAAAAATAATTTTGAAGAAATCAAATGACAGCGTATCTCTACAGGGCTACAGACAAAAATCGTATCCTGATTTTATGCTGCGGTTGTTGGTGGCAAACCATAAAAATTGGAGAAAATCAAAAACTGGTTAGAGAAGATGAATGGCTACTTTTTTCAACACTAGTGCTCTCCGTTCCATTCGACTAGGGCGTATGTAATACTTCTGAACACGCAGCTTTGGCGTTTCGAGCTATTTTCTTTGATGCACCAACTTATTCAACCAAGCATCCTTTAACAGTTCTGTTGAAACTCGAGTAGCACGGTTGGAAATTCAATAACCATTACCGTAGCTGTTTCTGAACATGGACGCAATAAGGCGACTGAGAGTGGTCATAGGACACTCCAAAATCATGCACCAGGCACGCTTACGAATCTGTCCTAAAAGCCACTTCGTCTAATATTAAACCTAAGCTCATTTTTAAATTAAAAAAAAAAAAAGATTGTCATTTTTCAAATATACCGATTTTCCGATTTTCGTGGAAGGATGTATTTTAAACAAATCCCCTCAAGGCTTGAGAACTCCTCCCAAGAAAGGCGTACACCACCATTTACCTTCTCACCTAAGCTCTTTGTTTATCCAAACACACGACACGACAAAAAAAAATCTCCTTTGTAATTACGGAGTGACTTAGCACAACGCACAACTCGTCCTTCACAAAAAGAACACATCTCTTTCGAGCTATAGCTTAAGTCTCCAGTGTGTTCAATCTCCTCCACCCCTCAACGTTGCCTCTGGCTTCGTTCATTAAAATCTGAGATAGATTTCATTATGCGGGGCTGCTATGGTTCCATTGAGTTAGCATCCTGGGCTGCGGGAACGGATACGGATTATGAAACTCTCGCAATCTCTTGACGAATATCGATTTCTGAAACACAACCCATGAGATACATAGTAACTGCGTGTGTCTGTATTTGAATGGATGGATTATGAGTTCATTTTATGAGCAGATTTGACTACAGGCCGACATCGATTTGATATTCAATATTCTACTTGGTCTTTTGGGGGCAGCCAAAAAGATTAGTTTCGCAAACTAATCGAACAAGTTTGTGGTTATCGACAGTAGGTTGGGCGATGCCAGTCAAAAGGATTAAACTTTCAGTAACTGGGATCATGTATGAGACGTTTTGGGATATATATATTTTTTTTGGCAACGAGGGGAGTGGGAACCCATTTAAGGAAATTCAAAGTTAGCAATTGCTGAAGTTTAACAGATCTCATTCGGACGGTGTTCACATGTGTTGAACATAAAATATACAAATTTTTTTTGTTTTTGGTTTTTAAAATATTTATTAGTTAAAAAAACTTTTTTTAACAATTCATCAACTTAAGTATATCAAAATATATTAATATTTCTTTGCATTTTAATATTTAAATCTAGGTTTTTAAACAGCTGCGTTCCTTTATACAAAATATTATTCTGAGAACTAGTTCTTCGACATAATGGTAAACAGAAATCTCCATTTCTTAAATTACAATAGTTACCAACATGTTACAAATTTCTTTAGAGATACATTGGGACATTCCATTCTTTTAATAGTTTTAATAAATTTTTCATTTCATTCTTTGTCTGATTATCATCCATTTTGACTCATTCAACATATCAATGATATGGGTTCTCCATCCGCACTGCATTTCACATCTCATAGCTCGGTTTTGTAAAATTTGTATATTGTCGATTTAATTTCGCTACACAAATTGAAAATAGATGAGCAATAATTTAAAATTTGTTTTCTTATTCTAACAGGTTGGCAACTAAGTAATTGCGGATTTTTTTAGAAAATAAGACACAGTTTTTTTATTGGAACGAAATTACTTTATTCTGTAATGTATTGCCCATTTTCAGCAATGACCTTTTGCCATCTTTCAGGTAGCATCATAACTCCACGTTCATACAACTTTTGCTTTTTATCAGCAAAAAGGTGAACCAGGTATGATTTGACATCATCATTATTATTGAAATTTTTACCATTCAAGGAGCTTTCCAAAGATCGAAATAAAAAGTAATCAGATAGTGCAAGGTTAGAACTTTGTGGTGGATGTGGCAAAATATCCCAACCAAGCTCCAATAATTTTTGCCAAGTGACCAAAGATGTGTCTTGTCATGATGGAATACAAAACCTTTTCGATTTGTCAATTCGGGCCGCTTTTCTTCAACTGCATTGTTCAATGTAGACATCTGAGTTGATCGTTCGATTGGGTGGTAAAAGTTCAAAGTAGACAATTCCTTTGGAATCCCACAAGACTGATAACATAACTTTCTTTTGATGAATATCAGCTTTTGATGTTGTTTGAACTGGTTCACCAGGCTTGCTCCATGATCTTTTCTGATTGACATTGTTCTAAACAACCCATTTTTCGTCACCAGTTATCAATCGTTTTAAAAATGTATCATTTTCATTACGTTTCTTCAACAAATTACATATGTTAATGCGTTGTGTTAAATGATTTTCGTTCAGTTCATGAGAACCCATATATCGAGTTTTCGTACATAGCAAAGTTGTTTTAAGAGATTTCCAATGCACCTATATGATACATGAAGCTTCTCTGCAATCTCACGTGTTGTACTGTTGCTATGATTTGGTCGTCATCAACTTCAACTGGACGACCATTAGGTGAAAGCCTCCTATCAATTTTTACACCCAAATATTTAATTTGATTAACACATTCAATATCACAGTCATCTATTTTTAGGTCAATTTCATAACTCTTATTGCCGATACAACTACTTTCGGTTTTTGGAATATTTAATTTAAATTTATTTTTACATAGCCATTTATACGAACAATAGGCATCTAAATTGAGTTTATTTTCATTGCCTTTTAAATTTGTTCCACTAATGTTTATGAAGGAGACCTTTGAAAATTTAACACAATATTTCATGTCATTTATGTAAATTAGGAAAAGTATAACCCAAGAATTGTTCCTCGCGGAACACCCAATTTTACCGCTTTACCGATGAATATACTTCTCCTAGTTTTACCCTTTGAGTCCTTGTAGATAGGTAAGATTCAAACCATCGAAACTCTTTCTGCTGAATTTTATATAAAGATAATTTGAGCAATAGAATTTTTCTGTCTACCGTCTCAATTCCTTTTTTCAGATCCAGGAAAAGTACCAGCACAGAGTTTTCCGAATCAAGATCTCTTTTCTACTCATTTGACACCCAAGCCAAAGCCGTTTCCATCGAATAACCTTTCCGAAAACCAGATTGCTCCTCTCAAAGAATTCCGTTTTGAATAAAGTAAGTCTCCAACTGGTCATAGACAACTTTCTCCAAGATCTTTTCATAAACATATCATATTTATGGGACGAAATTGATGTAGGTTTCTTGCATTAATTGCCTTCTCAACTGGTATCACTATCGACTCCTTCCAAGAGCTTGGAAACGCCCCTTCAATCATTGATGTGTTTATAATATTTATTAATACCGGTAAGATTTCTTACTAACAATCCAATATGATTTTTGTTCCACCAATTTCCACCACACTATTGACAAAGTATTCATTTACTGGTGTTACTGATTATAACATCATTCACTTTAATTTCACACAGATCTTGGTGCGATTGTGTTAAAAGATCCTTTTTGATTCTCCACAAAGTTTTTTGGTTTCCTGCATTTTCTGCAATTTTCCCTTCAATAAACTAATGTTGAATTTACTAAGACTTAAACCTTAAAAAATTTGTTTGAAAATTTAACAAAAGCACTGAAAATTCGTATATAATCGACGTCTGTCATTGGTTAAAGCAGAAATTCTACTGTCGACTTCTTAATGACGATGTGATAGATCCTGTTCGCTGGGGTCCAAATCCGAAAATGGGAACGCTTCGCAACTTCGACTCCACCAACTCAAAGTGATCTACGTCTAAGAAAGCATTTGTTTTGATATCCCCAAAAACGAACGCCTTAAACTTTTGTGCTGAACTTGCGATGTTGAATTTCTGAGAAGTCGATGAAGAATCTTTTTCTCCAGGTCATAGCATTTTGTTTCTTCACAGGTTCAGAGTGGTTGATTAGGGTCTCTTCTATGGCTATTAATTGTCTTAAAAATCTGTGTGCATCAGCTTGTTATGATATTTCTCAAGATTTGCTCCTAAAAAATCAAAACGTTCATTCTTTTGCTCGGCGAAGTTCGCTGCGAAGGATCCTCTGGGCCTAACCCTTTTACCTTTTTCCTACGTGCGGATCTTCTGGATTATAATGAAAGACGCTTGCAATTTGTCACAGAATTTTTACTGATTGAAGATGAATCAATAAATTTATCAATGATTGCAAGAATCGATTTGGTTTTAATTTCGATGGAGGACCAGCACCCAGATTAGAAGTCAAATCCAATGGAACGAGGAACTGAGAAAAATTTATGAAGCAACTTATAAACTTAACTTTAATACAATTTGAAAACAATAGCATCATAGGCTAGAGAAATAAGAAAGAGAGTGAGTGTAACAACTAGGTATGAAAATCTTGAACTTGAAAAGAATTTTGCAACTATAAAATGAGAATGAAAATAAAAACTTACATTATAAATGTTTGGCAAGAAAAATTTAAAGAAATAAGTTGAGATTAATAAAAAGTTAAAATAATATAAAAGCCAATCAAAATTAAAGTCAGTACATTTTATTCCAACACAGGTACTATTATATAAAATAACAATAAGTTGAGGTCCATATATAACAAACCAATTTTTTAAAATACCAACTTACGACAAAATGTTGGCAAAGAAATTTAAAATAAAATTTCATAATCAACTTTATTTTAAGTGCGAAAAAGAAAATCAAAATTTATTTAAAAAGCAACTCAATTTTACGCCGATATATTGGCTTGGTCATGAGTTTAAGGACCCCTTCGTGTGCAAGTCCGACTCGCATTTGTCCGTTTTTTATTAAATATTTCCCCCACTGTCCTGTCCATGGCCACGCTTGTCTTTTGTGAATGCTCTTACTAGCTAAAATTAATTGTAAAATATGGATGAATTGAGCCTCAAATGTTTCACACAGTAGCAAAAAAGATATTTGATGTCGGTCCTGACTTTTTTTGAATGAAACGTCCAGAACGTACTCTTGCGTCTGAATAAATAAGGCTCCGGAAAGTTGTATGCCCATTCTGATGAATCAAAGGGTGATAAATACTCACCCACACGGCACAGGTAGAAAAGCTCCACTGATCTTTGAATAGCCAAGACAAAATAGCGATTTTTACCCATCCAGCTTTGGGTGTAACTGACACCATTATTGGCGGTCAGTAGCATAGGAAGCTAAAGTATGACGATAAAAATAGAAGAATGGTTTTCATCACAGTCAAAATAACTTCCGCAAATTTGGACTGAAGGTTATAGGGTTCCAACAGAACTGTCGCTCACCCGACAAAGGATATTTTAATGGATGCATTTATAGATCACATATTCTCGGCAATATCATGCTATATTAATCCTCCAGACTATTTTCTTCCTATCTGCCCAATTATACGTTCAACGACATTAAGTCAATGACATTGCATATAGAAAGATAATATCTGAAAATGATGCGCGAACATATCGACCGGAAAAATGCGGCCAAGTGTGAGTCGGACATGCACACGAAGGTTCTGATACCACTTACCGTAAAATGGCCTTTTTTCAGAGGGACATTTGTTTGGAACGCAATCGTTGCGCTCAAAAATATGACTAAATATTTAAGAAGAAAAATAAATGATGTTTGATAGATTTCCTTGCATTGCGAAGAAAATTTTGCAAAATTTACTTAATAAATATCCCTTAAATTTCCCCCCTAGTAACGCGCTACCCTTAGTTATATTTAACTACGCTTTCAACGCAGAACAAGAGTTTACAAATACGATTTAGAAAAAACAGCCTTAAAACAGACGGAAAACGGATGAACGGACGATCGGACTGACAGCGGAGCCTTATTAATGTGGTTCCGATGGTAGTCTTGGGGTACGAAACCCCAACAAGTCATGCTGGTCAGTTGACAAGATGTGGTACCACAGCCAACAATACATGCAAGAATAATCGGATATCTACATCAGAGAGAGACGGACACACAATAAGGTAGCTCTAGCTTAGGTAAAATTAAATTTTCTTCTTGGAGATGATGTCGTATTCCATGCATACCTCTGTTTCTTTCCTCTATCTCTACCAAAGTCCTTTAGTGATTTTTTTTTTCTTCCTCTTCATCTGAACCATAATAAAGCATGAAAGGAGTTAAATCTCTGCACACCTTTTCCGACGTCAATGCCATTCTATTCATGAAGCATGAACCAAAACCCACAAATCAAAATCAACGTGCCATGATATGTGATTGAGTGGCACAACGTATACATACCGAACGGTACTCTTTGTCGCAGTACATGTACTTCAACGTTCCACATGAACGACCCAAATTCTAGTCACCGAAATCTTTTCAGCCCTCCAACTCTGGGACATATCGATTTTGCCAACCAAAATGACAACAATTGCCTGCTATAGGAGCAGGTTTCTATCACTCGGTTGCAGCAAATAGCAACGACTGCATAATGAACATCAGGAAGGACATCTCCATCATTTTCAGGATTGAGTTTCGTGCATCATTTTGGAGGAAACAGAAGTCCCAAAAAAAAAAACAAATACGCTCATACGAATCACATTCATTAGCCCGTGAAACGTGTCACATTTCGTGCAGTCATTTTTGTCTTTCAAAAATATCTGTTACTTGAGAGAGGTGTCGTACCAGGAGATAAAACCAAATGTTGGAAGAGTCCTTACGTAGGCTGCTAAATATATTTCTGGCCTAATAATTCAAATGCGAATTTTTGTCATCAAAAGTGGGTTTATTGTTTTTCAAAGTATTCTCCAGCATGATTTAAACACCTTTGCATGCGCTCAAACCAATTGTCGAAACACTTTTTCCACTCCGATTGAGACACCTCCAAAACATGGATTTTGAACGTTTCAACAGTATGTTCTGGCGACGAAAATCGTTGACATCGCATTTTTTTCTTGATGTGCGGGAATAAAAAGAAGTCATTGGGTGCCAAGTCAGGGCTATACGGTGGATGACTCATCAATTCGGCGTTTTGGCCTGTCAAAAAGGAGCTTTTGAAGCACCGCGATCGTATTTTTTAAAATTTCTTTGCACCAAGCCTTATTTGAGCGATTGTAAAATTGTGAGAGATCCAACGAGAACAAATCTTTTTTACGGCCAGGTGTTCATGCAATATTGAATGTATGCTGGTGGGAGTAATGCCCAAGGATGCGCCTATCTCACGGTGTCTCACATGACGTGTCAATGTTCTCTGGCACAACGGCCGTTTTTGGACGACCTTCACGGAATTCGTCTTTGAGCGAGCGTCGGACATGACTGAATTCATTAAACCAGTTTTTCACAGTGCTATAGGACGGTGCTTCATCGCCGTACAAAGATTTAAGTTCATCAATGCACTCTTGTCGTGATAATCCACGTCGAAAGTTGTGAAAAATCATCGCACGAAAGTGTTCACGAGTTAATTAAATTTTTTTTGCCGAGACGAATTTTTCAAGTCTCTGTAAATAAAACAATTCACGATTAAATGACAACACGTTCTGAGTGATGTTATGTTAAAAAACGTCAAACTTTCCAATGGAAATGTCAGATTGTACCCGGCAACACTTAGTGTTGCCTAGGCTAGAAATATATCTAGCAGCCTTCAAGATTTTTTATTGAGTCTTCCAAAATTCTGTCAAATTGGCTGTCATTTATTTGCATAGTCTGTTTTGCTAATTCACCATGAATGGACAAAGCATTCAGCAACACGTGCAAATAATAAAATTGTTTTATCAAAATGGATGTTCTGTTCAGGCAATATTTCGCACCCATTTTGCAGTCCCCATAATCGTTCTTACGAGCAGTAAGTCCAATGGTTCAATTAATGGGTCAACCAACACACGTACGTTGACGAAATGCAAGATCAGCTGAAAGCGTCGCCGCCATCCTCGGCAGTGTGCAGGATAATCTGAGGTAATCGTTTTCGCTGGAACTCGGCCATTCGCAGACCCGAACTTGGCAAATCTTGCGTAATGATTTGAACATGCATCCGAACAAAATTCAACTGACCCAGGAGCTGAAGGTAAAGGACCAGAGACAACGACTTTTGTTCGCTGAATGGGCTCTGGAGGAAAATGACCCTTATTTTCATCCAAAGGCACATTTCTGGATGAATGGGAACGTCAACAAACCAAATTGAAGAATTTGGGACGATACCAATCTACATGAGATCCCCGAGCATCCAATGAATCCCGAAGAGTCACTGCTTGATGTGGATTTTGAGCTGGCGGCGTCTTCAGTCCATATTTCTTTGAGAACGACATTGGCCGGGAATTGATAGACCTTTCAAATGAATATAAAATTTTCGATGATATCTCACAAACACTTTGTTCTATTCAAATTAAAAGCTAGGAAGCGCTTAATGGAAGACCCTCTTAGCTTGTTTTCCCTTATTTTTCAGTCGGAAGGAGCTTCGAATACATTGTTTTATGTATGAATAGGCCGTACAGATAGTATTTTTATAACCTTCTAAAGTATGGTTGGCTTGTATGAGCAAAATGTGTCATCACAACAATCTTATTCTAGGGAATTCTAGTCTAGAAATTTAAAATTTTTTGTAATGAAATGGATAAAAACTCCTCAGCGCACAGGATAACGTGTCCAGATCGGAAAACAAAAAGGCGGTTTCACGCCCATAGATTCACAGCACAGGAAGTTTTACGAGTGCATCAGAGAAGGCCAGAACTGCTCGATATATAGAGAGAAATGCGGAAAATAGTTTTTTCGAAATCGAGGAAGGTCCGATGTATGTAGCAGGGATGGCAGATTGAATAAATGTAAATCTTCAATATCATTTCATAGCTTAGACTGCGAAAAGCTTTACACGAAACTTTAAATGCGTTTTTCTCGAAACTGTCTTTCTCAAAACAATACCCACGATTTCTCAGGTTCTACTGAACCGATTTACCTGAAATTTTTAGAGAGTCTTTTTAAAAGTCTTGTCGTTGTCTGGAACTATCCCCAAATTTCCATGACTTTTTTTTTTAAATTCGAAACAGTCAAAAAAAATGCTACAAAAACTGTTTTTTTTCAGACAGTTGCCATTTTGTGAAAAAAAATCTTTCCAACTTTTCCGTAGTTGCAGACATTGCGACATTATTCTAGATTAATAATCTTTTCTTTTTTTTGGTTTCAGATTGCAAGGAGGCTTGAAATCGTGGGAATGGTTACGCTCCAATCTTTTGAGACCCCCACAACTTTTTTTATTTTTTGATTTTTTTCTGCATTCTTGTTATGTTAATAAATAACTAATAAAAAAATGGAAAGTAAAAATATTGATTGCCTTTTTTTATGACACTTCAAAAATTACATGAAATTCGTGCCTCTAGACCCTCTTAAATACAGCCGTTGACAGCTAATTAGAAACGATCAAGACTAATTCTTAATAATCCTAATTGTCTGATTTATACCCGAAAATTTTAGGAAGTATTTATTATTTGTGTTTGAATAAATACAAATTTTACAAAAAATTGTATTAGTAAGCTGTTTATAAAATGGGCAAACGCAAAAGTTGCACACCAGCGTTGCGAAAGGCCATTGTTGAGCTGAACCATGCTGGATTCTCATATCAAGGCATTGCAAGTCAGTTGAATTTTTTCTAAAAAGATGGTATTCAATGCAATTTCTCATTTTCGTAAATATGAGACCACAGAAAATGTTGCACGTCGCAAGAGGCCGCGTAAAACCACAGTCCACATTGATAAAAAAATTGTCCGATTGTCGAAAGCAGACCGTAGGAAAAGTGCCAAAGGAATTCAGCGGGAAATTTTGAATATGACTGACATCAGAATATCAACGAGAACCGTGGCACGTCGTTTGGTGGAAGCTGGACTTCACGGAAAACTCGCACGCACAAAACCGTTGGTTAAATCGACCAATAGAAAACAGCGCATTCAGTTTGCTAAAACACTTATCGGTTGGATGTCAAACCAATGGAAATTTATATTGTGGAGCGACGAGACAAAGATAAATCGTATTGGCCCGATGGCAGAAAGTACGTCTGACGCCCAAAAGGTAAGGAACTCGATCCCAGATACAACTCACCAGTAGTCAAACATGGTGGCGGATCAATTTTTGTTTGGGGATGCTTCTCATGGAACGCCTTTGGTCCAATTCATCGTATTGAGGGAACTATGAGAACAGATCAATACGTCGGTAGCATTATATTGGAAAATGAAATGCTACCGTGGGCCGAAGAAAACATGCCGGTTATTTGGTCATTCCAGCAAGACAATGACCCCAAACATACCGCCAAAAGGACAAAATAGTTTTTTGATCGAAATGACATGCGAGTACTTGAGTGGCCATCGCAAAGTCCCGACCTGAATCCCATCGAAAATTTATGGGCCGATATTAAAAATGCCATCAGCATACAAAATATCACGAATTTAAACGATTTGTTTGATAGAGTGAAGGAAGCCTGGTACGTGATTCCAGTGGAACGATGCCGAAACCTGATCAAATCAATGCAAAGACGATGTGGATCAGTGCTGAAGCAAAAATGATTTCCGACAAATTATTAGGCACTATACCACACATGTTTGTAAGTTCCTCTATTTTTTTTAAGTTTTTCTTCCATTTTCTTTATTTTTTACTTGCGTTTCTAATTAGGTGTCTCAGTCAAATGTGGAGTCGTTTTATAAAAGGACATTTAAAACTACATTTAAATGTAAAAACATCATAACTTTTTGTTATTTTTGTCAAAAAGACTATCAATAGCTATGTACAAAACAAATAAATATGAATAGTTAGTGGAATAAGAAAAGAAGTACACAACATTGAAATAAAAAATATCGTTTCTAATTAGTTGTCAACGGCTGTATGTCATGACCTTTTTTGATTTCAAAAATATCCCCCGCGAATATGCAGTTTTTAAGGAACCGCCTCTATATGTGAATAAAATTTTAATTTAAAATAACGTTGATTTCAGTTACAAAAAAATGTCAGTGATTTGAAAAACTGACAGTATTCTTAGTTTAATTTGTAAAAGAATGTTCCGCTTCTCTTGCTTTGGTCCAATCTTAATTTCATCAGTAAGCATTTAGGGTGACTTGCTCTCTGGAACTCGCGGCGCTACCAAAACTTTCATATAACGAATTGAAGAATTTTACAAGAAGCATAAAGTTGGCTTAATAAGCCACTGAAAATAATTCCCTCGTAAACTATGTTTTGGGTTAACCACAGAGGATCTTACAGGCGACCATGTTTTCTCATCCTTTTAAGGAGCACGACAATTCCAACAAAACTTAACCACTGGCCTCACAAAAATGAAATAAAATGCTTCCAAAGAAATAAAGAACCCACAACTCTTTTTAAAAAAAGGTTGTCAAGTGCGAGTCGAACATGCGTACAAAGGGTTCCGTACCACCGTTCACTTCTTCGCGTAAATTTGTGTTGCGATTTTTTAAATAATATTTGTTTGTGATGTAAATACAAGTTTACGGTTTTTAGATATTTCTCTTTTCTTGTGCTATAAGACATTGGTTCTTGATTAATTTCATGAAGCTGGGTCAATGGAAAGTATCCTATAAGCATTCGTACGCTTGCGAATCAAATCAAAATATGCGGCTTAAGCGGTCCTACTTGAAAATGCATCGTCGTTAGGATTTGGCATTAATTTAAACTCTTAACCTAAACACGAGAAGAAAAATTTACTTGACAGATAGACAGACTAACTTGCCGTTTCTCAAAAAGGTTTAACATCTTATTTTTTAAGGTGTAACGCACTCCAAAAGTGATGTCACGCCCCGAACGGTCATCGATTGGTTGTGAAGACAATCCACTACAAATTCGAAGATTCATCTTCTGATTAATTAGTGAAATGATTAAGAAATCCCTGTAAACCTGAAAGATATTTGAAGGCGAAACACGGACTAAGGTAAATTCATTCCATTACCCCACATCTACTCAGTGACAATGATGGCCTGAAGCTTCTTTCCAACTGTCAAAAATCAAAAATAACTTTTCCAATGCATTCTGAGCTCAATTAAATGCAGTTCAAATTGCAATAGCTGCTCGCATCCTAGCAGCACTCCTGCGTATTACAAAATTACAAAAATTGTGCCCTATTTTTTTTTTCACTTCCATTAGAAGAATTCCAGGAAACCCAACCAACAACCACAAATTCAAGCATGGAATCGCTTTAATTTGCCGCACAATATCGCTTTATGACTTAATGCCCCATTTAACCAGCTGCACATCATCCGCCATCACCCTCTTACAATTTGCGGTTACGTGCCCTCTTCCTTCACACCGACACATCACCAGAATCAACTCCCTGCCACAGCAGCAAGGCAAATTATTACAGTGTTGCCACGGACTGTCTAAATCAGTGCGCCTGCCACTTACCACAAAAATAGAGGCCCTCTAGTGAAAAGCCCCGTTAAGACAATCCAACAAGAACATACCAATCCATCCATCCACCCATCCAATCATCACCTAACAACAATACGCACAAAGGCTTCAGCATCTGGCCTGGAATAGCAGTCATTTGCATAATTTCATTGCGCCAAGCCATCATGTGCAATCCCCTCGCCTTGACTGGGTCACTCCACAGCGGCAAAGCTAAAGTGAGGGGGAATCGGTAAGTGCTCCAGAGAAAGAGCATAGCCCAACCAAGATACTTAGAATCCGGAATTCGCTAGTCGCGAGCACTTAAGCACGCTCTGCGTCTGTTCTGAAGCACGATGCTGCTCTGGTGTTGGCCTGGCCCATGGCCCTGGCCCTGGACATAATCGTAAAACAACACGGATAAGTGTCTCTCGGAATGGTTAAATGATTTCTCAAATTGGTAGGTGGGAAAATGGGAACATGGAACATGACGAGAGTCCCCGCCCGCACGTCCAGCCACAAAGTAGAACGCGAGTTTTTAGACCTGGAGAAGGCCCGGTAACATCGAGTTAACATAATCATAGATGTTGTTACGGTTCAGGATTCGGTTAGGCTCGAATCTGGATGCGAGTACTTTGGAGGTTGCAATAATTTCACTGCTCATCTGCAGCGAGTGTTGCTAAACCAGGCGCGCGATGGCAAATTGTAAAGTGGCACATTTGGCGAGCGTAATTTTGTTTCAGTGCTGCTCCCGCAACGCCAAAGGCTGCTAATGATAATGGAACTGCACGCTTGTGATTCCTGGAGCTAGGGCGCAATTAGATGTCAGAAGTGTGAGTGAGGATTTTCCAATGAAAAGTGCAGATGTGATCGGACGTTTAATTGGACTGTAACGGAATGGTCTAGGATTATAATTTCCTGTCAAGCATGATTAAAGGACTCATTTCTTTAAACGTCAACAAAAAATGTTATATCAAAATTAAAAGGGTTGCTCGTTACTTTTTGACTTAAATGTTTTTTTGACACTGACAGCTATAACGGATTTACAGTGACTCATTTCCTGGTGCAAAATGGATCGAAATGGGCGTTGGGAAATCGGGGGATCAGGAAAACAAGTCCAGAGAGATAAGTGACAGCTTGTGTATTTTCAAAGCACTCGACCTTTCTTTTCTAAGCTGTTGTGTTAGGTTGTCTCTTATCTGAGATGGTCTTTTTAACCAGCTCATCTGAATCTTTGGACAAGCGCTCTTACGGATGAAGCGCAACAAGAATTGTGCTTACCTCGATTCGCGTGGTTTTGAAACTAGAGCCAGATAAAATATTAACCCAAATACTGACAAAAATAGGTTTGGCTGGTTGGTGTCTATGACAAAAATCGTTGGTTGGTTTGTGTCTATGACTATTTAGGCTTAAATTCGGGTTTATTGCGTTCATAAATATATTTGGAGGTTCGAGTATCTTAACAGAGTTCTCGGATGATCTTAGACTCATCCAGACAAGAGTTCGGATATCAGAAAGCTCCAAGCTTCACATTATGAAGGTCCCCTAGTCAAATCAAAAAATTAGTGGCTATGGATAGACTCTATGAACTCTTTGTCTATGCACCTTTCTCAAAAGTATAAAAATCACTAACAGACTAACGCCACGAACATTTCGTGACGATCATTTTGTGACTTAAAACTTGTGGAATAGCATTTTGGTGAACTTCAGAAGGTCATTTTAGGCCAAATGCGGGTTTGTGAAAAAAGGGGCCTAAAAAACATTTACTTTAGCCCACATAAATTTTGTGACGAAAAAGATGATTTTTTATATGTTTGGGTTGATTATATTTCGACAGTTTAATGGACTGCATTAGACAAGTGCATCGTGTGAGCAAGTCGAAACTCATGCAAACCATTATTCATTTATGGGATGCCATGAATGGTCGATGATATGCGAACAGTCCAGAGACCATTCAGGCATTCAAGAGCAATATTAGTCAGGCTATATATACAATAATATCACAGTCAGTAAAATATAAGTAAAAACAATGAATAAATAATAAAACAAAACAGAAAAAAAAAATAAAGAACAATTAAATGAACAAATAAATATCTTAATATAAATATAATTTAAATTAATTAATAACTATATGATTATATAAGAAAATAATTGCTTTATATAAATAAATAAATTATTAAACAAAACCATAATAAATAAATTGGAAAATAATAAATTTCATACACGACTTAAAAGATAAACACACAATAACAGCAAATGAATTAATAAATAATAATAAATAAATAGAGCAACAAACGAAAAAAATAAAAAAAAACAAATTACAAATGACGATTTAAAGGAAAGATTTGATTTTTAAGATCGTTATCTGCGATTGAACACGGCACAATGAACTTATCGGTAAGTTTCTAGATTCTTTCAGAGACCAATTCAACTTGCACTTTATTATTGAGGTCGGATGTAGAATGATGCCAAGGTAGATCAAGCTACATTTTTATAAGCTTATTTTCTACAACTTGCAGTTTTTTAAGTGAAATTTCGCGCCACCATCCCAGATTTGACATCCTTAAAGGAGTATCGCTGGGAAAAAAAACTTTATAAATCAATATTTTGTAATCAATTGACAATGGAAGTGAATTGAAAAGTTTACATGAGACAATGTTATAAAAGTCTCTATAGCTTGTTGTGTTGAAGGATGGAATATTTACAATGGACATGGAGTTTCTTTGAAGGTTCCTTGCATTAGAAATAGGGCTCTGCAAATAACCACCATGGAAAACACTTTTAAGACTTTGAAGTAATATAAATGTCGCAGTGCAAGAATTTTTAAATATAATTTACATACATAAAAAGATCTTTTGTATGAGCATATCGATAAGTCTAACAGATTTTTCTGATTACGGATTTTTGGATGATTGAGAGTGGTTGGAGCCTATTTAAATGAGCACCACCCCAGCAGCAGAGACCGTACTGTAGCTTTGATTGAAAGATGCCATAACAGATTTATAGAGCAATATTTTTGCAGCCTGTAAAAGCAACGAGTAGTATTGAGCAGATATTGTTTTAAGTTTAAAATATGTGCGGACCATTTCATATTTCGGTCTAAAGTATCACCGAGGTATTTAAACTCATAAAAACATTCGATATTAAAACAGCTGTCACTGCAGATGGCGTTGCTATTGAACGATTGAACGCGATGTGAACTGCATTGACTATTAATGAGAATAAAATTTTTAAAGAATGCAATTTTATATCGAAATGTGGATATTCAGCGCCCACTAGGTTAAAAAACATTACTTAAGTCTTATTACTAACAAAAAGTTCGTGTTCGGAAAACCAATAACTCAACAAGTGAACATCATGATTTAACTCTGCAATAAGATTCAATTTACTATCAGAGCTGTAGGCAATTCTAAGGTCATCTGCAAAAGCTTTAATCCTACCAAAAAATGGAAGCTTAAACAGAGAGTTGATAAATATGAGGAATGTTTGCAAAATTTGTTCCTTTAACGTCAATTTTGAAACAAATTCAATTCCTTAATATTTCACGGATGATTGCCATTCGAGCTTCGTATTGTTAACCCGAAACTGCATTGTTAGGAAAAAAAGATAGCGTGCAATTTATCTTTGCTGACTTTGATTTTCCATTTATTAAAATATTCTAAATTTATTTTAATGGAATTGTTTAAATTGTTGTCAATGGTGAGAGCAAGCTCATGCGATAATAGCTGATATGCATCTTGCGATATGGGGAAAATCAGTTGTATATATATACATATACAGAACGGGACTAATGACAGAACCTTGTGGAACATCAATATCAAAATATCACAAATTTGAATATGAATTATTGACGTATATTCGAAAACAACACTTAGACAGGAAACTTTCTAATATTTAGCACAAATAAACAGGGAAGTCAAACTCTAACATTTTCAATATAAAGCCGTTGTGCCAAACCGAGTCGAATGCCTTCCTTTTTATCCAGCAGAAACATTCCTGTAGATTTGCCTATATCTCGGTTATCTTTGACTTGACTGTGCTATGAGATGGTCTAAAGCCGAATAGATCATCAGGAAGAATTTCAAAATCAGAAGCAATTTTTTAACTTTTTTGTGAAGTTTGCACAAATTGCTTAGCAGGCTGATCGGTTGATAGCTTAATGGACTATCAGGCGGCTTTTTCGATTTCAAATTATCACCATTCTCCACGACTTGGAGCAATATTGTCTTTTAAGACACGCATTTATATAAAAGCTACGTATTTATTTGCTTTTTTTGTAGTTCCCTTGGATATATATTTTTTATGCCATCTAGACCCACAGCCTTTTTAAACTTCAAGCCATAAAAAGATCAGATAAATAAGCATGTGAACCCGCAGCTTTGTTGTTTTAAAGCTTTCTGGTGACGATACTATCTTCTGGTCAGTATCATTAAGAAGCTGCATAGAGACCATCACAATAAACGTATCCAATTCTTTTAAATTTCATTTGACACTAAAAGATCTCTGGGCGATCATTAAACCTTAAAGTTGTGCTTGAAATTTGTAAAAACAAAAAGAGAAAACCAACGAAAGTAAAGTCTGAAATTCAACTTTTTTTTTGATGCAGTCAGAAAAAGGACAGCAAAATAACAATTAATCAAAAGAAAGTTACAAAGGTCATCTGCTCCAGATATACCATCTCGAAAACTGCAGTGTCCTTCTCGCCCAGCCGCACACTATCATTTTCTCAAAATATTGTCATTAATCGTAAGCAACTGTCGTCGGTCGGAAGCAACACCTGTCCAATGGCTCCACAGAGACTTGTGCGTTTCGTAATCATTTACAAACACTCCCATGGCGACGCTTTGCATAAATTGCATCTTAGCCACGTGTCAGGACCGCTTTTATTCATATATCAACGTTAAACAAGCGAACGTGTGCTTCCGTGCCCCTGCTATGTCATATCGCACCACATTGACACAACTCGACAAAGGCTTCCACTTCCAGTGACATGTCCTTCAAGCACCGCAATATAATTTGTATAAAACCACCTTCGCCTGTGCCACCAAAGTCGTCTTCAATTTACTTAAGTGAACATGTTACGTTGCCTCGAAATGCCTCTGTCAGGTCATGATAAACAATAAAGGAGCCTCCAAGGCGCTCACCAACTGTCTACACTGGCAACCATTCAACCACGTGAATGTGCTTTGTGTTCCAACTCCAACGAACCGATGTATAGCCTCACGTCCTGTGACATTGACTGATAATAATCTTCAGAGATAAAAGAAGTATTTGGAAAGGAGTTCCGCGGCAGCCATGCCGACTATCGTCACCGTCATTATTTATTTTCTAAGCTTGTTCGAGGGGGGCCTCGCGGTCTGTGGTATTAATAGACAGTTGCGCCGCAATATCACCACCAGAATCATCTGCCACTTGACAACAGTTAAGCACACAACCGGCGGTGGCGGAACTGGTGACAGAACTTGGAAACAGTTGCACTTTTCAAGTGATGCTTCCGGCGATAGTAAGTATCTTTTGTATGACATTGCCTTGGATTCGCCTTTTACATTCTGAAGACCTTCAGATTTGCTGGTGTAAAGATACACGATACACGATAAATCGGATCCAATGTGCGGGGTTAACACGGATTTTTCTTCCTATCATTCTGAGGGAAACAATTCCTTTACTAAATCGATATAAAGACACTCGAGGAATTGACTAATGGTTTGGTTTAATTTAGATAAAAGCTTTGCAGGAATTCGCATCCATTTTAATTTACTTCCGTCTCGTGGGAGTCCTTTTTTTTGTCCTTTGATGCACTCTGCTGGGTTTATTGGTTGTATTGGGTACGAAAATAAACCAAGTGATAATGGATGGATTTTTTCAAAAGGATTTTCAAAAAAAAACCCACTGACGCTATCGATGGATGCATTTATGCATGAAGTTGGGTCGTGAGTTTAGAAGTTTGACTAAAGTTATTAAAAGCTATTAACTCGTATCTGCAGTCGTAAAACATGAATTGGTTTCAGTTTAATTTTGGGCACTGAACAAACCTCAATTGTATTTTGGTCATAACCATATTCTTAACCGTGAGCAGATACCGGGAAGTTTGTCTTTCTTTCAGTGGTTAGTGAGTTTCACTCAAAGACTGTGGCTTTAAGGATATCGAAGTGGTGCTAATTTTCAAAAGAAATTTCGGTCAAAATGATGCATCAAGTACAGCTACTAACGGAAATTTTTGATGGAATGTTTTCCTGTGTTTTTCCTCTGGAGAATATTGCAGCAGTTGCCAAAAGTTTGCAGGTAAGGCTGAGCACCTCAATGTGTGTAAGCAACTGAACACGAGTCGCAAAAAGATCTCGTATTATACGTTTACAAGATCCATTTAACTCAAAAATTGAGGCAAAGCGACCACCCAACCAACTTTGCAATCGGTTCTCTGTTTTGGACTTTTGCTTACAAAATTCGTCTTCAGATGAGGCCTTTACGAGCGAAGTCACCGCTACACAAGTTGTCATTGAGATCCCAAACAAAAATTGATCATCAAACGAAAGGAACCAGTTTTGGAACACCTAGGAGGGTCTTAGTCGCCCAAGAAAGCTCTTGGAACGAAACTATAATACCGAACGACCCACAGAAGCTCTAGAGCTTTATGAAGCTGACTTGAGAGTGCTATCTGGACATCGAGCATGTAATTATGAAAACATACGAACGGGGAAAGATTTTCGAGAAATCCGATCTAGGGATGTTGTCAAATTTCTGATGGCAGCACTTATATGCTAGATCAAAAAAAAGGGGTACAAAATATCTTTATGGTCGCACTACTAGTGTTTTCTTGTGACACACCCCGATTCAATTCAGTTCAGGGATCCCAATGAATTATTTATGTTAAAAATGGGTTTTTCGACTATTATTTTGAACTTGCAAGAACTATGGCTCAAGCAAGTTGTGGCTAAGTACCAGTCAAAGTCATCCATCAATCGAGCCTGCAGAAATTGAAGCCATTGAACATTTTCTGTGAGGTGCCATGAAAAATCGTTGGCATGCGATCAATCCAAAAACGATTCGGGTATGGGTCAAGCTATTCGTGAAAAGAATGTATTAAAAAATTAGACTGACAGGATAACCAACTGTTAAGCTAGCCGAGGCAGTCATTTGAATGAAATAATATATCATAAATAATATGAGGGTGTACTCTTTTCAAAAAACGCAGCCAATTGCGAGTCGAAGTTGCACACGAAGGGTTTCGAACCAACGTACAAAGGAACTTGTCAAAATGTTTTGGTGTAAGTGCGAATTTAATTGTTTTCTACCCAACCGAACTAAGTGTCGCCTCTATTCATATGTGTTTTGCTTACGTGGCGACATTTTTTTCAATTCGAAAAAATTAATAACAAAGCCATTTTTTAAAAGGAAATTATCAAAAAATGTATTTTGATGTGTCTTTAAGTTAAAATTACAATAAATCACTTTAAACAGAGGGTTGAAAAAGAAGAAAAAGGTAAACATTGAATAACATTGTATGTGTTGTTTACGCATTTAAGGCACACAAGAAAATTCAATATTAATTTTTTTTTTTTATTTTTCAATATTTTCCAATCACCCTTCTTTAAAACAATTTCTTGAATACGTTGACAACTTTACCTTTAACGCGCTCCAGAATCACATGATACGCATATGATGCGCGGAACCCTTCGTGTGAGAGTCTTTTTTTTGTACACCCGACAAGCTTGAGGTGCACAGCAAAGTAAACCAAGTGACACACGATAATTTAAAGAATTCTAGACTTATTATGTAGAAGGTTTGAAGAGCTAATCGAGAAGCTTGAAGAAAAACTCCCCTCTCCCGGATTATCAATTAAAGTTCCAGGACAAAATTTTCGATAAATCAAAGACAAAATAAGTAGAACCTTCCTTAGAGTTTCTCAAGCCTTCGGTATATAGTGCGATACTAGAGTCATAGGCTATTAATCAACGAAGTGATAACTCAGCGTTCAAAGTTGTGCACTGCCGCTAGAGTACCATAAGAAAGTGTCTTTGGCACGGTATTCTACTTGCTATACAAGAGAAATATCCCTCTCGAAAATGGCACCACTACATCCACGTTAGCGGACGATAAGGCAATTTTAGGTGGCGATACTTAAGTCGTATCAGCAACTATTAATATACAAAATCCTTGAACACACTATGCGAATGGACATAGATATGGTTAGTCCTTCTTAACGAGACTTAGTCAACGCATGTTAACGTCAATGTTAATAAGAAAAAAAAATTATCGATTGGAAAATTGGAAATCGTTCCGAGCTAAGTATTCCTGCTAAACTGCAACCTACTAAATTACTAAACGGGCTCCCGAACCCTGAAGAATCTCTGTCTTAGAAACGTCGGCCTTCCACTCTTTGTCGGTCCCGGGAATGCTGCTTCTAAATAGTTATCTAGACAAAGCGATCTGGCATCCGCGTTCGCTTGGACTTGGACTTGGACTTGGCTGTGATTCGAAGATCATCTTTGCTGGAGAATTAATGTCCATTCGCTCGATGTGGCCAAGCTAGTTGAGTAGCAGTATTTTGACCGTCCAGCACTCGGCTCCGTTTAGCAAAATTGGCAGGATCAAAGTTTTGTACAGCAAACATTTCGTCTTCCGAGTTTGGAGCTTTGAACTCATCTGTTTCGCAAAACCGAAATAGCAGCGGTGTTTCTTAGGTTGAGTCTTCGCCGAATCTCAACTAAAGTGTCTTTCGTGGAATTGATATTTATTCCGACTTGGGGAAGCCCCTTAACCAGTTCGAAATTACTTTTGCCAACAGTGACATTTTGTACTATGCGGTGGATGGATGTTTCTTTGTCTGTTGTCAAAATGTACTTGGTTTTGTCCTCGTTTACTCGAAGACCAACTCATTTCACTAGCCGATGATGTCACCTGCACATCCCAGCATCTAGACAGATTTGTTGTTTGTCTTCCTTGCTTACACCTGCCTGGGCGCTCACGAAATTGAAGAAGTCACATGATAACGCATCTCCTTGCTGAAATTCGGCATTTGGATCGTGCGTTTCCAGCATCACGCGGCATAGTTAGATCACTTTTGCCGGGATTCCAAATTCGGCCATCTCTTTATGGAGTTCAAGACGATGAATGAAATCATATGCGGCTTTAACGTCGAGAAAGAGGTGGTGAGTTTTCGTTTGCCTTTTCTAGGGGTTGTAAAACTGTAAGCAACTCACGCATAATTTAAACTTTCGCTAGTTAAGTTCTTCGTTTTATTGTATTGAAAAAGAAAGAAAGAAAGTTTACCCAGCCTTTGAGAAATAGTTAAATTTGATTTAGAATGTTATTTGAAATCAAATCAAACAATGCTTAGCGTTCACACGTTATCAATATTGTTATTCAAAACTGAGCTCGTCTGAAGTCAACGAAACGCCCCTTAACGACAGTATTCAGTTCTGAAACCATTTCATTCAATGCTCAAACCATAGAGCTTTCAACCTGAGCTAACTTACTCTCTCTTAAGCTCGAAAATAACTCCGATTCAACTGCTTGGCGAATCGACTTAGTTCTCCACACCAACAACAACCTGTCAGACTATAATCCTCTCTTTCACCACAGCAGAGAACCCCATCAGCCAAACAAACCCGAACCGTGGCTATCTGAGTCTAAGCCGCCGCTGATCTCAACCACGGCTTCAGTCTTCGTTTAACACTCGTGTCGGTCGAATCATAACGCAGATTTCGTTGCACAGGTGCGGTTGTTTGGGAAACCAATTTCGCGGTTTCAATTTTACGAAAAAAATAAAAAAAATAATTTTTTTCTTCACCAATTCATTTCCTGAAACCATTCTGTCGCCGCAGAAACAAACGACTTCGTTTCATCCAAGTACGAGTATCTTCCAAAAGTACCTCAAATTTTACACTTCCTCAAAAGAAAAAAATCTAATTTATTGCATAAAGAATGAAATGAAAAGTTATTTCGGTTAACAAAGCTGAGAAAATCCCAGTAAAAAAGGCAAAGTGTGGTGAAAGAAGAGCGAAAAATAAATAAAAAAAAAAGCAATTGAAAAAAAAAGTATCTGTATCTGTGCTATTATATCATCTTGTGTCAATTCCATAAAAAAAAAATAATAAGATTGCAATCGTACCGCAGTCTAGAGTGTGCATGCTTTAGCGCTGTAGATGCTGGAGTGAGCCGCACTTATTCGGTTACAATAGGCTCGTGGTGGGCGGTGTTGTTGCTGCTGCTTTTGCAAGGGGAGTTAGTCGGGGGAAGCACCTTAAAGCCGGACAGGTAAGTTGGAGAGATACATAGATACTTTTAGATTATGAAGTAGTACCCACTGGCTTGTTGTGTGTATGCGTATCGATGTGGACCGAGTCTGCGTAGCGAAATTTTTTTTTAAAATAGACATGTAGGTACGCTGACACAACAATCGAACGACCGCAGAAGGTGAACAACTTTAAACTTCTTTACGTTTTTATTTTGTTTATTTTTTCTCCTTTATTTTGATTTTCAATTCGCCTATATTTTTTATTAGTATCTATTTTTTTTTTTGTTTTTTTGCGTCTTTCTATCTCTTCAAGGATTCGTTCGAATTTATGTTCCTCCTCGACGTTTGACGTTTGTTATTATTACACAACGGTAATTGGGTTTCTTTTTATTGATTCCGCGAAACCACTAAATAGCCAGCGAATGGTTATTGCAGAGACGGACTGTAATGAAAAGTTAGTCAAGTGGGGTCGGAACGTTTTGAAGTGGCCTCTTCAAATTGTTATACGCCTTTGGGGAGTTTTTAATTATAGAAATTACTAAAGATAGGCTTAGGCTATTAGAAATTGCCGTGGATGCCAGTCTATTGGACCAATTTAAATTGTAATTGCTTTGAACTGATTGCAACGTTTGAGGAAGTTACTAAAGATATACAAAAGATGAAACTCTTCATTTAATTGCGAGCAAGTTACGTATTCGTATGGAAGCCAGAAGACAGTTCTTTAACAATGACTTTGTTAAAGTATGGAAGCTAGAAGCTAAAGGACGATTCTCAAAATTGCTTTAATCTATTCTGTGTCTTAACCTAATCAAAATGGAAAAGCTACGATATGTTGTCAATCAAACTACTATAAGGACACAATGGAATAAACGATATAATAGGTGTCTTAAAATTAGTTTTCAAGCCTGCGATATGTGAAAAAAGATGCTGATGTAAAATTTGAGGCCCAGAAAAATACATTGGCTTGTTAAAATTAAATTAAATTTCTTTTAAAGTACTGAGCTAAGGCTATCTTCCATTCTTTACTGACCAGGCATTCTAGTTCCTGTTGGTTTGGCTAAGCTTTCTGGTATCCGCGATTGCTGGATTATTGAACTGGAGGTTCGGTCTTCCTTTTTTTTCGAAATCCAGTGACAGGGAGTCGCAGACACTCTAAAAGCATTGTTGTTCATTCGCTCGATATTTGCTTCCGGACTAGATCCACATCAACGAGGAGCTTGTGGTTATTCATGGTCCTATATTGGCCCTCCTCGCAGACAAAGAATCGCCTCGGAACCAATGTTTCAATATTTTTGTCATTAAAAGGTTCTCAGACCTAAATTTTGGAATTTGTGTCCAGTTTGAGATTCTCGTGGCTATCAATATCTCAGAAAACGATATTTGCGATTTCGCAAAAAAAGTGAATTTCGAAATCATGGGCTATAGTCCAGCAGAATTTTGCAAAAAAGCCTCGGAACCCATGTCTCAATATTTTTGTCATTAAAAGGTTCTCAGACCTAAATTTTGGAATTTGTGTTCAGTTTGAGATTCTCGTGGTTACCAATTCCACAGATCGCGATATTTGCGATTTCGTTGCATTTCTTATCAACCCACACTCGGCTCTATGTAGAAAGGCTGACAAGATGACTTTTCTTTAGACCATAACTTTGGGGCTTCGAGTTAGAACTTTCGATCCGAAATAGTATTAATTGCGTGGTTGAGCCTTCATCGAACCTACTGAGGGATACTTTCGGAGGACGTGTAAGCCTCTTTATTACCTCAAATCTGAAGCAGTTGATGTTTCATTGAAGTTGGTGTATTTTGTTTCATTAATTTTGCTTAATCCTTATCCAATTCTTGGGTCTATAACGCCTCGTCTGAATATACAATTTGGATTGAAGAAATCATATTACAGCGAATCCCAAATTCTAGTTGTGCCTTTTTTCAATCCCGAAGCACTTTAAATGTGAGGTTTTTGTATGGCCTTGAGCTCTTCCGGCGATGGGTTTTTTGAATCCTCAATTTTTTCAACTTTGGAAATAGGACAAATTCGAAGGGGTCCAAGTGCAGTGAATACGGTGGCTGAAGCACTACTTTGTTGGTTTTGAACAAACAATCACGAAAAAGTGAGCAGGTGCATTATCGTCTTGCAAAAGTCATTAATTGTTGTGCCAAAAATTCATGCTTTATCTCTGTATTTTTGAGATTTGAAAGTTAATAAGAGTGCAGGTTTTGATGGCATTAAGAATATATATCTCAAGCAATTACCTCGAAGTGGAATAAGACTTATAAATGCGTGCCTTAAAATACAATATTGTCCTTTGAAAATGGCCAAAGTTATAAAAATACTGAAAGCTGCGAAGTCACCTGAGGACCCTAATAATTACGGATCAATAAGTTTGCTGAGTGGTGTAAGTAAATTAAACGAAAAAATCATTGAAGAAAAGATTACGAAAATTATTGAAGAAAGAAACTTATACCCGGGTATAGAATTGGGTTTTAGGCCAAATCATAGCACATCGCACCAAGTGCTCCGAATATGGAACTCCGAGTACAAGGAAAATCAACAGGCATGATTCTCCTTGGCATTCGATTCCGTTTGGCATAATGGTCTTTTATATAAAATGATAAGTCTTTATTTTCCTCCGTATTAATGTAAAATAGTTTCAAGTTTTTTGTCTGGTCGTTGCTTTAAAATCTTTGTCAATAGTGCGTTATCTAATCTTATTTATTTTAGACTGGGAGTTCCTCAAGGCTCTGTCTTAGGACCTCCTTTATACATTCTATTCACATCTGACTTTCCGAGTCTGAGTGAGTGTGAGGCGGCTATTTTTTGCAGATGATATCGCTTTATTTTCATCTCATAAGTTTCCTCAAAACGTTGAAACAAACTTAAAGGATGCGATGAAAATTATCGAAAGCTATTACAACAAATGGAAAATTAAGCTCAACGGTACTAAACCAGAAAAATAAGTCCTTGCCTCCTCCCGAACAGCAGCATACAAATCTGTAGAGCCGCAGTTCGTGGAGTGGAGCAACTGTGTGAAATATTTAGGAATTAATCTTGACACAAAACTTACCTTTAGTGAACATATCTCTAAGACCCTTCACAAAGTTAGAATTGCAACAAAACAAAATCATATTCAATAAGGTCATTTTCCAATCGATACTTCTTTACGGTTGCCAAGTATGGGGTAGTTGTGTACAGTGTTACATCAAAAAATTACAAATGTCACAAAACAAACTACTTAAAATGATGCTTTAACTTCCCTGGCATCACTCCACGTTAAGCCTGCATAAAACTTACAGAAGGATTCATAAATAAATGTGCTTTTGTAGAAAATACTCTTATATCGAATTTGTGCTCTTAAAAAAAATGTTGTTAAATATTCTGTAAAATCCTTTTTTAATTAAATAATTAATTATTTATCTATTCAGTCACTTTTATTACTTATTTATTAGCTTATTAAATAAATAAATTTATATAAATGTTTGTTTCTTTACTTATAATTATACTTTCTTGTTTTTTTCTTTTTTTCATTTATTTTAATTTATTTATTTATATTTATATTTATTATTTTGTTTATTTATTTATTTATTTATTTATTTATCACTTTATTAATTGTTTATTAATTTATTCATTTTATTTTCCATTTACTCATTTATTTATTTAATCAATTCCTTAATGAGCGTACGATCTTGTCGTAAGATGCCATTATAGTCGAAGAAAGGATTGACCATAATGTTCATATTTGACCGAACTTGGCGAACCTTTTGTCTACTTTTTCGATCTGGGCCGCTTCCATTCAGCCTACGATTGACGATTGAGCCTAGTGCCTACGTGTCGACGTCATCACCATGTACCCATTATTCGTCAAATGCCACAGTCAATGGCATTATCTTCATCGATTATCTGCAGAAGGGAAGTACAATCAAGTCACAAGACAGTATTATGCAGCGTTATTGGACAAACTGAACGGCAAAATAAAAAAAAACGGCCTCATAAAGAAAAAAGAAAGAAAAAAGGTTCTGTACCATAATGCTCACGCACCGGCACACACGTCTTTGAAAGCGATGGCAAAATAGAACCAACTTCGACTTGGCTTTCAGCGACTCCTCCCAAACCTTAGCCGGTGACTCCTCGGGAAAGAGATTAAGCTCGAATAAGGAAGTCATTGCGGAAAACCGAGGCGTATTTTGAAAGCATACCAAGCGTATTGCTCTTGAAGGAAGAACACTTTGTTGAAGAACAAATATTACTTACAAAGGACTTAAATTGCGAAACATTGCAAAAGACAAGATTTTGGGTGCTGAGTTTGACTCAATATTTATTTGTTACCTGGTGATTTGCAACTACACAAAGTTATAAGAACCAAAATTAAAACGTATTACAATAAGGAGTCCAGTAAATGCTTTCCTGGGCCTGATGTACTTGAGCCCCACAAACTAATTCTTTCCGCGCATCATGATGTCAGAGAAGCGACAAACCAAAGCACGTGCCAATAACAAACTCTGCTGTCCACCAAAACAAAGGAAATGGTTTTTCCTCATTATCTGAAAATGATCTGTTTCTCTTTTGATTCCAAGTGCACGAGAAGCTAACAGTGCTGACGCACAAGTAGGGTTCACCACTCATGACTTTTTAAGGCTATTAACATTCATTTGTTGAATTGTCACAGCGCATTAAGTTACAGTGTATGAGTGCTTCTTTTTTTTTATTACACTCGAAAGACCTTTTCCGTGTGTGCATAAAACTTTGATGTGCTCGTAGTCTTCACCTGTCAGACAGACTTACCCAATTCATCATTTGATAATGATTAAATTTAACGATCGCGTAATCGATTGAAGCTTTGAAAACAAAAGTACTTGAGTAATACACTAGAGGCTTACATATTTGTAATATTTGTCTTAATGAAACATCGATATGAAGCTATTGTTTATTCGGCTAGGTTGGGCTTGGCTTAGAGCTAATGCAATCGTTCAACACTTGAATACTTATTTGATGCTTCGTGTTTGTACTTTGTATTTGGTCAGCACAGTGTATTACAAATACTTGAAAAACTAAGCTTGAAATAGTTTGCGTCTTTATGCAAATTTGTATCTTCAAACTTGAAAGAAAAAATAAAATCGCATTTATCTTGTTCGAGTAAGCTCAATAAACTTTAATTGGTTTGCAGCTAAACGCTGGAGATGCTTGTAAAAGGGTGTCGATTAAGGATATAAGTCTTTTATGAGTTTTTCATTTCAAGTGTCGTGATCCTTTTCGAATAAACTGGCAGATTAAACGAATAACAAAGGAGCTCGCCTAAGACCAAATCAGTTATGCTATTGCATACAACTGGAACTTGCAGACCCCCCACGACCCCCCATGATGGATAAGATTTCGTCACGATATGTAGATAATGAAATCAAAATGCCGAGAATCAACATTCAAAAACTCCAATCTAAGGTCGAAATGTAACCGAAAGACACTTTTTAAACTATCAAAAGGTGGCCCAAAATCTATCGCCCCTATCGTTGACAGATGCTATAACTTTTGCAAACGACTGCAGTTGTCGGTTTTGTTTTAATATTTTTCGAGCAATTTAATGCAGAAAACAACTTGTGTTGTTACGGAATACTTTACCTCGCAGACCGTTGTCACTATTTTTTTATTTTACGGACTAAGTCGTCAGTAATAATAATAAGAAAATAAAGATAATAAAATTCCAAGCCTCAAAAGTGCATCTGGTGTTCTATATTCGGATTCGGATATGGCTAACGCGTTTGCAGCAACTTTTGCTGAAAACCATAAAGGAACTCAGAACATTGGGGAGCCTCTATACGGCCCTCATTCGGCATGTGCTTGCATATGGATATCCCGTGTGGTTCAACGTGGGAGCAAGCTTGATGGAAAAAATTCGAGTTTTGGAGAGACAATGTCTTAGAGCTTGTCTCCATTTGTATAGAACTCCAGAGTCTCAGTACAAAAAATTTTATTCTAATGAAGTCTTGTACAACGGGGCCAACCTAATCCGAGAGGATAACTTTCTTATTAAACTTATTCGGAGACACGTTGCAAGAGCAATGACCTCAAACAGTGCGTCTTAACGGCTTTTCTCCACCAGAGGCTTTCCTCTATTTAGACCTTAACGGACTGATCCAGGATAAACATGCGGTACCGTTAATCTTCAACGTTGCCCGTAAAAGTGTAGATAGGCGACTAGCCTACAACAGAGACATCGCAAGCAGCTCAGGGTTAAACCTCCGGTTCTGTAGGGCGGTATCAGTTCACGACAAGGAGGATGTTACTTGGCAGCACCAAGTGGTTAAAAGAAAGAGTGGAGGTTTCATCATCGTGGTCTTCTTCTCCTATTGAAATAGCTGAATAAGGGCCTAGCAATTTCTCTAAAGCCTGGCCGGCTTACATAGATTTTAAGATATGTTTATCCCCCGTAGATTAAGTTAGGTAAATAGCACAACACAGCATACTTTTTTTAGTTTGTTAGTTTAAGTTAGTTAAGTACATATGTATGTAGGTAGAAAGAGGTATTTTTTAAACTTTATTTTAAGGTAAGTTTTAAGATCCAAACAAAACCGTTCTTTTACTAAGATTTCTTTAATATTTTTTTCTTAATTCTAATATGTAATTTAGTTCTCGTTTTGTAGGTTTAGTTCGTTAACGTCGAAAGACACATTTAAGAATAAGGTTTAGCTTAGAGCGCACGCATAGGGCCAGTTGGTTAATTAAGAATTGTACTTGTTAATTGTAAGGCTAGTTTTAAGCATTTTGTCTAGGATTTAAGTTTTTTTTTCTGAATTATAAAAATAAGAAGCAAAAAAAAAAACATTGGGGATACTTATTAAAATATTGCTGTTAATAATGCTGTCAATTTCATAAAAAAAGACCAACGAGCAGAAACACCACATGATTCCTTTGTTTCTCTAGAATACATAACTGGCATTGTGAAAAGCTTAAGACTTAGGAAAGCAGGTGGAATAGATGGGGTAAAAAATATATATTTAAAGTATTTACCTAAAGCTTGATTACGATTCCTAACATTTCTTAAAATAAGATACTTTCCCGACGCGTGGAAAACAGCTAAAGTGGTACCCTTTTTAAAACCTGGCAAGGATAGGGAATCTTCAAATAGCTACAGACCTATTAGCCTCTTGAGTTGTCTTAGCAAAGTCTTTGAAAGACTCGTAAAAGAGAAGCTTCAGGAATACATTGACGAAAAGTCCATATATCCTCATGAAAAATTCGGACTAAGAAGTGGATATAACGCCTTCATCAAGTTTTAAGACTATGTCAGCATATCCAAAAAAAACCGTGCATTAGAAAATTCAACTGGTATGGTGCTCTTAGACATTGAAAAGGCATTTCGCTCGGTATGGCACGATGGGCTTATTTGCAAAATGTTTAATTTGGGATCTCCTCTTTATTTGGTTCACGTAATACAAGATTTTTTGTCAAGCAGAAGCTTTGTCAATAGTGGTGTTTCAGTGTTAACGCAATATCATGCTGGCCTTCCCCAAGGTTCAGTTAAAAGTCCTATTTTGTTCAATTTGTTCACGTCCGACTTTCCACATCTTCCAAACTGTTTTTGAGTTTTTTCATCCCATTCATTCAGTCTCAGTGTTAAGACGAATTTGCAGAATGCGTTCAGACTGTTGAATAACTATTTGAATAAGTGGAAAACAAAACTAAACGCTGGAAAAATGCAAGCTATCTTTTTAAGCAGAAAAATAAAGCATTGTTTCATTCCAAGTGGTCCATTAAATTTGAATGGTGTCGACATATACTGGGATAGCAACGTCAAATACCTTGGAATCCATCTCGACAAGAGGCTTACTTTTAAACACCATGTGGCCAAAGTTATTCAAAAGAGTAAAATTGCCACCAATCGTTAATACGTGAGGAGAACAAAATTATATTACATAAAGTCTTATTCCAATCCAAACTCCTCTATGGATGCCATCCGTGGAGAAACTGTGTAAGTTGTTATATTCTAAGACTGCAAATCAAGCAGAATGAACTCTTAAAAATGATGCTCAATTTGCCCAGATATTATTCTACTCATGATCCACATTAACAAGCGAACGTTGAATTAATCTCCGACCGTATTTCGAAGCTTAGACAAAACTTCTTGAGTAAATGTAAAGGGTTTTTCAGTAAAAGCGCTACAAAAGTTTTCTTAAATAAAATAAAAAAGGTTTTGGATATCAATGAAATTCTTTATTCCTGTGAAAGTACGTTCGATGCCATTATGTATGAAACTCGATTTCTTTTGCATGGCCACCACGGGCACGCTTGCAGAAGTCCAGACGCTGAACCCAATTTTCGACGGTTTTCATGCATAAATCGGCCGATACTGCTGCAATTTCACGTACGAAGTTCATCAATCGTCGCTGGCTTGTTGGAATAGAACATAGACTTGACGTAGCCCCACAGAAAATAGTCTAACGGCGTCAAATCGCACGACCGAGGGGGCCAAGCGACTGGAACATTTCGTGAGATTATACGTTCTCCAAACTTGGTTTCCAATAATTTGATTGTGACATTCGCTGTGTAGCTTCTGGCACCGTCCTGTTGGAACCACATGTCCTCCAAGTCCATATCATCCAATTGGGGCCAAAAATATTCAGTTATCATTGAACGGTAGCGATCCCCATTCACAGTAACGTGCTGGTCTTGATCATCACGGAAGAAGTACGGCCCAATGACGCCGTCGGCCCATAAACCACGCTAAGCCGTAATTTTTTCGGGATGCAATGATGACTCATCGAGTACGTGTGGATTGCTGGCTGACCAATACCGCATATTTTGTTTATTGACGGAGCCATTCAGCCAGAAATGAGCCTCATCGCTGAAGATGATTTTTCGATGAAAATCCGAATAATTTTCAAGTTGTTGCTCAGCCCAAATCACGAACATACGACGCTTCTGGTGGTCAAGCGGCTTCAGTTCTTGCATCAATTTAATCTTGTAAGGGTGTAGGCCAAGATCTTTTCGCAAAATTCGCCACAACGACGTCACAGAGATGCCCAACGCTTGAGTACGACGTGTGAGAGACACATTTGGGCTTTCTGCAACTGAAGCCTCAGCGGCAGCAATATTTTCGACGCTACGGGCACTTCTTTGTCTCACTGGCATGGGAACATTTCGTACTGTGCCTGTGGACTCAAATTTTTCCACTAGACGCTCAATTGTTGATCTGCTAGGACGATTATGACGACCATAAATTTGACGTAGTGCTCTTAATGTTGAGGCCACTGACTCCGAATTTCGGTAGTAAATTTTAATAATTTCGACCCGTTGTTGGCTCGTTTATCTTTCCATCATGAAATGGCAAACCTTACTGAAGAGACAAAAGAGCCTCGCTTGCTGTCCCTGTCTCTCTACTTTTGTAGCTTCCCTGTTGAAAACCCCTTTATATGCAAAGACTTCCCGGTCATCCTATGGCAACTGCTCAACAACTTAGGGGCATTTAGTCACATACTAAGAAATTCCTTGATGACTTACTACTCCATACTACTACAGATCGTCAATTTAAAATGCGAATCAGTCGCGAGAAAACCAAACCAAAAACCACCATCTCTGGTTTCAACGAGAGGAATCATTTCGAATATCCAACCAACAACATCATCTTGAAATTAAGTTTGTCTAGAAAACCTGAAGATGTCCTGCTGTATGCCGGTACGACAACACACTGTAGGAAGTGAACGACTTCCATCAACTCACTCAAAATCTAGAAAATTTTGCTTGTTCAAGTAGCCGCCGATATGGAAATGTACCTCGTCCGAAAATATGATTTTTTTAAAACAAAATTATCGTCAATTTCGAGTTCTTCTAAGGCCTCAACAGAAAAGTGATAACGAAGAGGTAGTCACATCAGGCTTCAATTCTGATTCAAATAGATGTCAACAGATGGCCCACCCTTTTTTGACTAATCATGCATTGGCCAGGGTTGAAGTCTTCGAAATAATTCGCTCCAATGTCCCAGTTTGTTCAAGACTTTCGTACAACAGAAAGCAGATCTGTCCTAAGGACTCTATGATCTTTGGGTGCCTTGTTTCTCAAAAGTCTATATGGAACTTCCTCCTCATCTATCTAGTTTAATGTAAATTTCACTTTTCACACCGGACCTCCACGGAGTTTCACCTTCGCAAATATTCATATTAAAAATCTTTATTCAGATATGTGTACCCTCTTCGGTCAGAGTAGCTTTCGGTCATTGGTCCAGTGCCGCCGGACGACCATTCTCCATGCTTTACATCTGTGAGCTGTGAAATGTGGTGAATGCGAAGCAAGTTGTGTAAATTATTTTAACAATTCGGCAAAACTCGTTCCAACCCAAGTCTCAGGCTATTGTTCCATTTTAGTTAGCAGCGAGGTTAAACAAGCCGCAGCACAGCAATCAATTCATTATTTTAACCAGTTTCCAACTGTTTTTCGACATCCATTCAACCTGTCCAACAAAACAAAATTTCACTCCGCACTCAATTTGCTAACTTTTTTAATTATTCATAAACTCACGTTTAGTGGTGAAAAGATCGACCATAGAAAGTACACCTTAGCCAAGAAGAACACCACGACACATGACCCTGAACTGAAGACCTTGAATTCTGCCGAAAAAAAAGGTGTGCTTGGATGCCTATCGCTTTTTTGTTTAGAGGGCTTCCATAAAAATTTGGCGGTTCAACGAAAAAAAAAAAGAAATCTTGTTCTCAATGCACCTCGGAATTCAAGCTTCATCAGAGAAAAAAAAAAAACCCACCAAACCACCAAAAGATACAAAACAGAAAAAAAAACAGATAAAAGATACTCAAACCTGCTGCGCATTTCAAGGCAAAAATATCTCCAAAGGTGATGTCATCCATCGCCGAGAATTCGTTTGGCTCTGACTCTTACGGCGACGTACCAAATTTACGGGCCCTCTTTGTGCAGCCCAAAAACATTTGCCAAATGAATTTCCCTAGAGGTAGTTTCCAAATTGATGCTAATGTCACGATCCGGTCGTAAACCTACACGAAAACTGTGCCGAGTTTCCGCTTTGCTAGTTGTTAATGGGCCTCGACGGTGACGCGAGCGATGACAGCGCAGCAGAGGGGAAATGAGGAAACATGCAAGTCGCGATCTCGACGAGTTCCAGTTGTAGGGAAAAGCTGATTACGAAACCATCTTGTGAGGCGATTGGGAAGATCTTAATATGGGAAGAGAGTAACTCAAGTCATGCAGTGAAAGTGAAATCTTGGCTCAAGATGTTTGTTGTTTTGTTTTTTTTTTTTTTGTGCTGGGATTGCACCAGATTTGTGTTGGACATGAGTGTTCAGAACTGGATTGCGGCGATGTGGTGCGCTAATTCGATGTTGGTCTACCAAATTGGGATTGAGAGCTGGGCATAGGCTGCTGCCGGTTCGGATTTGTGGTCCAACGAGAGTGGTTCCACGGAAATGGGCATATTAATTGCCGTTGGAGTGGAAGTTGTTGATTGCGTCGAGCGTGTTTGTTTTTTTTTTTGGGCAAGAAGGATGCACATTAGTTGGGTGCAACGACTTTGGAAAATTTAGGAGAGGAATTTCTTGGAGTTTGGATATTTGGATGTGCTCCTGAAAAGAGTGGTAATCGCTTTTCTGCTGAATTGAAAATGGAAAAAGAGAGCTGTTTACTCAGCAACTCCGTTTGAGTCCTAAAAGAGATTCCATGCACGAAAAGAAGGGCAAATTCTTCACATGTTTTCGAACTGGATAAAACGAAATCATCTGAAGCGAAATTACATCCTTGCTGTCGTGGTTATGTCTCTGTAACGAACTTCTGGCATAAGAAGTAAACACGTAGATGTTGTTTTGGATGCAACCATCGCAACGACAATGATAATTTTCGACAACCAACTCCATGCAAGGATAAAGGTGATAAGGTACATGACCCAAGTTAAGTCGCTACTCGCTCATGTGTGTTACATTTGATAGAAATGTTTGAATTCGAAAGAGGTGATTCCGTTTCTTGAAAGACATTGTCTTAAGGCTCATTCTCCTTTCGACCATTCCACAATACATTGGAGCTTACCTAATCAGAGTGGAAACTTTCCTCATTTAGCTTACTAGAAGACATCTTTCAAGGCCCTTGACTTCATTCAACATCCAGATTCCGGAGAATTTCTTCCCCAGTTACATATTATACAAAAGGATGCTCGCATTCCTCGATCTGATGCAGAATAGTTTAACAGTTCCGCTTACCTTCTTCGTTTTATTTTCAAGTTTAGATGGAAGACTCACATTCAGTCGTCGCCGGTGTAATAGAAAGCGTCAAAGCCTCATCAGTCCGCGACTAGCACAAATTATTTAGGGAACTCCTAAGCTGATGTTCTTTGCAAAAAGGTTCCGGATAGGGCAACATTTATAAATTTCCTTTAAGCTTACAAATCCTCGACGGGCTTACATAGGCGTAGAATTTGTTTTTTTATGTAAAAAGCTAAACAAGTGACTTTGCTATTTTTTCTCTTATGGTTAATATTCATCCAACAAGAGGTGCGGCACAGAAGAAGCTATAACCTTTATATAGGTGTGTATGATCAAGGAATTTGCTCCCTCTCAACTCTCAAAAACAATCACTTCACCACGGTTTTTGTCAACTTTGACAAATTTTTTTTTTAATAAAATGACTCTAATTGTTTATCTGTATAATTTATCTTTCAGTTTTATTTGTAGTTTTGATAATCTAAATAGTATCCTGAATATTAAAGTCAGAATCTATCTTAGCCCAATGCAATCGAGCCGGGGACATTCCATAAACAAAGCACCAGAAAAAAACCTTCACAAAAATGTTAAAGAAAACATCCCGCAAATTATCATGACTGCAGAACTATTTTAGATGAGACTGAAATCGATTCAAGAATGAAACTCAATAAACAAAGTTCGCCGATTCGTAAGCCTCATCGCGAGCTTACTAAGTTCAGTAAAAATTCATTTGACTCATCTTCCATTCACACTGACATGCAATCTATTGGCTCTGTAAATGCGATTCAGTTCTGGCACACTTTGGTCTTAGTCCAACGGTTTAAACCTATATTTTTAACCTTTCCATTGAAACCATCTTAGACAGTTGCAAAACTTCGCTTCACCATATTAATTCTGGCATGCCACAGGGCTCCGTGTTGTCACCAACTCATTTTATTTATTTTTTTTTTAATTGATCTCTTGTATGCGATATCAAATAGAATTACCTCTTCCGCTGGTGATAGTAAACTCAGCAAGGGACGAAAAGACTCATATTCAATACTTTTCTTCTGATATCAAGAACTTCTTATGTCGATATTTTGAAACTAAGTATCCAATTGATGAAGGAATTGTCTTCTTTTTACAAAGTACTTGCGTCGACACATTTTTAAAAGTTATTCTGAGAAAAAAATGGCATCATGAAGTCGGAGTATGTTTAAAGAATGTCTAATGTGTGATGCTTGAAATATGGACGGAAATCATGAATGAAAAGAGGTTCTTCAGACAACTTACCAGTTCCACCATGACACTCCATATAAACCAAATATTTGGTGATATTCTTAAATACTTATCCAGTCCGAAACAATACAAAAACAGACTTCTTTCATGCAATATTTTCGTATTACTTTCACTATGTGATGGGTAGTGTTTTTTGCACCGTAAATCGTTAAAAAGAAGTCATAACCATCCGGTGTATATAAATTAATTTTTTTATACTCGGCCTATAGCTATGTGATTTAAGTCGAAGCTTGGCACCAAGAGTCACACTCCGATCAGTGGACTTGCTGGCATTTTACCACACTCTCGGAAATAGTTTTTGATTTGGAATGGCTGGACTGCGAGACGTAACCTCTAGCAGCTAATGAAACCACTGTTAATGTCCTTCCCTTAAAATGTGTTTATAAGAATCAGGATATTTTAAATAATTGTCAATATTATTATTATTATTATTATTATTATTATTATTATTATTATTATTATTATTATTATTATTATTATTATTATCGAGTTTGGACATTCTCAGCGTTTGCTGGAATTCACCTACCCGGGTATTATATACCAAAGGGATTAGGCTCGGACTATCGTTATTAATGTTATTCGGCATTGTGGTTAAGAAACTTGCGGGCTGTTTTAAGCAGAATTGCCTTTTGGATTTGTGAGTATAGACAGGGTTCTATTTCTATAGTCTTTAGGTGATGTTGGAAGTTTTTAGTTGTAAGACGTGTAGCTGAGATGACTATTGGTATTATTTTAACTGATTTCTGTTTCCATATTTCTTTTATTTCCATTGCAAGTGGCTGGTATTTGGTTATCTTTTCTTCTTCCTTATGTACAGTTTTGTGATCGTTCGGGACTGCTTTGTCTATAATATATGTTCTTCTGTCTATTTTGTTTACTAGTGTTATATCTGGTCTGTTGTGTTGTGTAAATGTATCTGTTAAAATACTGACGTCCCAGTACAGCTTATAGCTGTTATTCTCCAGAACTTTTTCGGGGATGTATTGGTAGTATGGAATTTGTATCGGTATAAGTTTATGCCTTATAGCTAATTTCTGAGGTAATATTTCCGCGGCCGTATCGTGTCTGTCGGTGTATTCCGTTCCTACAAGAATTTTACAGCTTCCTATAATGTGCTCTATTATTTCTTTCTGTTGATAGCATCTCCTACATAAATCTGATTCTATGTTTTCTTTTAGGATATGTTTCCTGTAGTTTTTTGTGGCAATAACTTAGTCTTGCATGGCCAGTAAGAACCCTTCAGTCTCTGGTCGTAGCTGTCCTTTGGTCAGCCATACATAAGACAGGTTGCTACTGATCTTTGTGTTTTCGACCAGGCTAAAGTGTTTTCCGTGGATAGCTTTGGATGCCCAGTTCTGTTGTCTATTTTATTTATTGCTGCGTGTATTGGTGTGGTTTTACTGTGGAAGTAGTTTCTCATTTGGTCTATTTGTGCATTGTGTAGAGACTGTAGGTCGATTAACCCTCTACCAACTTCGTTTCTGGCTATTGTTATCCTTTCAATGCATGATTTGGGGTGTAGGTGACGATATTGAGTGAGCATTTTTCTATTTAGTCTATTCTGGTTTTCAAGGTCTGTATCTGTCCATTTTATGATTCCGAATGTGTATGTTAGGACGGGGATGGCAAATGTGTTTATAGCTTTAAAAAGATTTTTGGAGTATAGTTGTGTTTTGAGGATGGCTTTGAGTCTGCTTGTATATTTGGTTCGTATTTGGGATTTATTATTATTATTATTATTATTATTATTATTATTATTATTATTATTATTAGTATTATTATTATTATTATTATTATTATTATTATTATTATTATTATTATTATTATTATTATTATTATTATTATTATTATTATTATTATTATTATTATTATTATTATTATTATTATTATTATTATTATTATTATTATTATTATTATTTTGCAATGTAACAGTTGCTATAACTTTCCAAGTGGTAAACGTATAATTCTTGTTTTTCCGTTGTAGTTAAAATTTTTTTCTCTCTCTATTTTTAGTCACATTTTTCCCGTCTCCATTTTTGGCCACATTATATAATTTTAACCCTGTCCTTCATCAATTCTCAAGTGGAATTTCGGAATACAAAAATTTCATCAACAAATATTCACGTATGCAATTTATTTCAAAAGTGCCTTGATTCATGCGAACTTATTTTATTGCTTAATTTTCCGACCAGCAAACTGATCCAGTGTGTTCTCTGGAGATGGTCTGAAATTTTGTTTTCACTTTAAAATTGCAGTTGTGCATGGAACTAACGATATTAAGACACTCTATCGTTGCCTTTATTCAAGTGATGATGATGTTTCTACATCAAAAAACAGTTTCAAAATTTGTTTCTGTTTCTCTTTATCCTAAATCATTAAAAAAAAATCAATCGATACAGGTACTCGTATGTTTAGATATCAAACAATTATTGATGTATTACAACCGATACTGTATCGAGTAATAGTGTCAATACCTTAGTATTTTCGTGTCATCTCCACCCAGAGCTTTTCGTACTCGTTCCGAGATTCAAACATGAATTTAAAGGCGAAAAAATAATCAAATTTTAGCTGCAAAATTTGCATAAGGCTTACAAGAAAGTGTGGAATTAAACGCACGTAAAATCTAATACTGCCTAAGTTTGATTCATAGCTCAGTCCTAATTTATGATTATAATACGCATCACTGAACCGAAGGACTTTCAGTCTCTCTCATCAAAACACACCTGCTAAAAATAGAACGCATGATTTAAAAATCCTTAATCATCTCATCAAAGCTTCAACAATTGCTTCCTGGTTTGGTTACAGCATTTAATTTAAATGCCTGGAAGCTGTCTTGCCTGTCACTCAACAACTTCTCATAGGCAATGATCCCTTTTCCGCCTTAACAAGTCATCATTATTCTAAACTTCCTATTGGAAGATGCCGCAATGAACTAGCTCATCCAACTGGTCACTCATCTAATCATTCCGTTCCCATGACCAATGCCTTAAGCTGATATCACATGTAGAGACAAAGTGATCGTCATTGTAGGCATAGGCACATAAAAATTTAAACGATTCCCTTGGACTTCCTTTGGATTTAAAAGCCTCGCTATCCATCTGTTTCCAACAACAATGAATTATCTCAATCGTATTCTTAAGTATCTGTAGCTGCATCCAAAGGAATACCCTCAAAACGACCATCGGAAGCGCGGGATAATCACTCATCTATATCGCATGTATTTGCAGCAGCCATTCAATCGATTAATCGCGGTACTTGTGTCTTGAGATTGCGTATAAATCAGTTATTGACTGATTAATTGGGATTTTAATTCCCGTGCTCGCGGGCATCTTTTGTCGGCGCTTGAAGGAAGGAGTAATGAGTGATGTCCTTCCTGCAGCCGCGCGATTATACAATCAAGTATAATTGCTTTGTCGCTTAAGTACCGTAAATAATGTGATAGGTTTATTCTCAACCGTCCTTAAGATTTATACCCGCCATAAATGTCCTCCCATGTAAGCGAGTATGTATAAGTCGGAACATGTGTACTCTTTGGACGGATGTACGGAACAACCATGCAAATTGATGTTGAGCGCTAATTTAGGGGAGCCTTTGTGCAAAGGAGAACGTTAAATGCATGATTTAAGAGACGTGGGAAAGGTGTGTTCCCACGGCCAGATGGTGCCAAAAGTTAAACTTTTGTGTTAGGATTCTTAATTAAAGGAAATGAATGATTACCGCCGCACGCTCCCACTCCGGGTCATCAAACACACAACAATGGCAATTAATTTAAGGGAACTTTCAAGCTCTCTTAGGTTGAATTGTTTTTCGCTGATTTGTATATTTCAAAGAAGCCTTAAAAACATGTTTCAAAATAAATTAAATCTGTGCCTGACTTTTAGAAGTTCAGACTAAGCTTCTTGACACCATTGCTGCCTTATGCGTTAAGTTGTCGATTATTGACGGCTTATCATGCTGAAACTCGAGGTTCGCATCTAATACGGCGTAATAAAACATTTTGAAGAGAACACAATCATTTGTTGTTAATCATAATTTAAATACTGCGAATCGTAGCAAGTGCAATGGTGCAATGATGTTATACGGATATAACCCATACAGCAACCGAAACCCAAACACATCTAAGCTTCAAACCATTTCGTACATATTTAGATGTGAGCTGCTTTTCAGCATTGATGTTCCTGTGCATCCTACTTTCACTCAGTAAAACTGAGCTTACGAGGATCCATTTTTCGTGTAGCTTGTAGTTGGGACTCGAAGACTCTTTACTGGAGAATTTTCGTCCATGATGCCCTCAATGTGGCCGAGCTATTGTAGTCGAAAAATTTTTGACTTTCGGACTAAATCCACAACCTTGCATAGCTCGAATAGTTCAAAGCTGTTCGCAGATCTCAGGGACTTTCGATGAAAAAAATTCTCCAGCCCATAATTTCTACATCGAAAGTCCCTGAGATCCTGTTCTGCTGTCATGTTTATAGACAAGAGAATAACTAGCAAGATGAGCCTTTTGAGGAGCATGGGTTTTCTCCTTCGAGTTTGGAGTTTTCATCCAAGCTGTTTGGCAAATCGTAGCATCATCAATTAAATAGGATAATTTTTCGTCATATCCCGAGATTTCCAAACTTCTATGAAGCCTTGTTGCCCAACTCGTGGCACAACCACCTCGAACCAGCTGATGTTTATATTTGTATCTAGCGAAAGCATTAGGCAAGTTTAAGTTTACAAATTAAAAACCTAAAGGTTAATTGTTTCTGACTCCTCTCAGTTCACGGGACAGGGGGTTCCTTTGTGACTGACAGAGGCTATATATATAAATGGCGACCGATTTTATCGTACGCTAATTGAGCTTCCTTTTACTAATAAGGTGAACTTTTCCAAAATCTCGCACCCATGTAGTAGCCACAAAGGGGACAATTTCTCGCCCAAGCCTTATTGGTAGCAGGGTAGTCAAGCCCTGGGTTTTCCTGCATTTTACAGAAAGTTAGGTTGAGCGCAGAGAAGGATATTGTCCAACTCTTCGTTAATCTGCGTAACGATTCGGACTCAGGAAATAATATTGCCACCCAGAATTAAATTGGCATCATCGGCTTACATGTTTATTAGGCATCGTAGCATAAAGAATTTAATATATCCAGAAAAGAGGACAGGTCCAAGAATTTACCCTTGATGTACTCCACTTGATACTTTAAGAAAGCTTGCGAACTTGTTGTTGACCACAACCCATTGCTGTCTATCTGCTAAATAGGAATACATCTGCTTTGAAGATTCTCTTGAGAAATTGTGCATATTCTTCAGTTTTTGGTTAAGGACCTTCTAGTGTCTTCAACTGCTGACAGCAATGCTTTTTTGAGCAGAGTGACAACTGCTAAGTAGCTTGTTCATGGACAAATGAGCTGAGACTAACTTTGACAGCACTTTTTTTCAAATAACTTTTTTAAGAAGGAATGACTGTAGCCCTTTTCGATTCACTTGGATAAATGGTTATAATACTATTTAAAATATGAGTTATGGAAGGAAGAATCTAAGGAAGGAGATGTTTGGGTCAAAACCGTAGATGCCGATTGCATTTCGACATAACCGCTTCAAAAGCTCCTTCAGAAGACTCATTTGCGATGGCATTGTCTGACGGCTAAAATGTATTATTTAAGACTTCAGTGGTGAAAGAAGATGTTTTTTGTAAAAAAAAAATTCGAATATAGAGAACCCAAGTCAATGTTCTATTGACAACTTTTGTTTTAAATGAAAATTTATATTCAACAGGTCTCTGATCTGCTCTTCAAAAAACTCAACTTTGTCGTTAACAGAATGATTATACCTCACTTACTCGTGATTTGCGAACATATTTTGTTGAAAGGCAAACATTAGTGAGGCGACTTTCCATTTTCGAAATAAAGAAATCTCTGGATGTGGTCATTTATTTGGAATCAGAAACCGGCCGGAGAGCTGGGGTGTTCAGTTTTACTGTATGTAACGACATTCGGGTCAGATGTAAATAATATATTTTAATTTTGAAAAAACTTTTGATGCTGAAATTCAACCCCATTTACAGCTCTTACGAAACACCCACAAACTTACCTAATCCGACATAAATAGACTATTCAAATTTGGTATTCTGACAAACAAATAGAAACAGTCCGAAACTTCGCTTTTGATGATAAAAGAAGTAAGAGGATACTTAAAGCAAATTCACTTAATGTTGAAAGGACTTCAACAACATTACATGAATTCAAACAATTTAAGTTGAATTCACTAATGACTTCAATATTGAATTCACTAGTTACAAGTATTCCCTGTTGACTTCGACTCTTATGAAGTGAATTCACTTGATTTCGAAAACTGCAATTGCAAGAAATTAAATGAAACAGTCACTGAATGGTGATTTAAGTCATTTGAATTCGCAGTCTTTTTTAAAATCAATTGAATCAATCAAAAGTTAGAGTTCTGTTAAAGGATTCTTTTTCGGGTTTTGTTTTTTTCTTTAAACATTTCCTGATTAACTTAAAGAAACGTACTCTATTTTTAAACTATCTACATCGAGAGATTATACGGTGTACATAGAGAAATTAGCATTTTTATTTATGTTGCCAAAATACTGAAACTCATTTTCTGACATCCTAACTTACCCATGCATTCAACTAATCCTACACTTCGAAAGCAATCCTCTGGATTAAATTCATTTCAAGTCCCCAGCTTATATAAAAAAACACACAATTTTAATTGAATGTGCATAAGCTGGAGGTGTTCCTGCTTCCATGGATAGCTAACTGAACTACAACAGACTGAAATTGAAATTAATTCATCAGCAGCAAACATTTGCACAGCTCGAATAAATTGAAACTCAATTTTCGTTGTCGTCGTCGGTCGATTCAACTGGCAAAGATACTGCTAGAATGCATTCGGCTATATCTACGAGTATGACATCAACCAATTGCGCAACTGAATGTCTGCTTGGATAGATAGATACCAAACTCAAAGATCGATTGGAATGTTTTCGGTCTTGAATGTTCAAATCATGTGGAAAAACATTCGCTCATCTACGAAAGTATCTTTTGGCTCCCTCATGGGACAACACTTTACCACATACCTCTGGCACAGCCAAAACCACACTTTGGCATCCACTATTGTTATTTATATCGATGGCATTCGTTGAAGTCCTAGATGTCATCAATATCTGACGCACTGTAACCCCTGTAAGCCATCTGTGCCAGCACTGGTGGCGGTGCGGATGTGCGGTGTGACAAACAGACGTCAATCTGGCTCGAGGGATTCATGTCTCGGCGATAGTTTCGTAATGATGACACAATTCTGCAGCTATACGATGACAGAAGCCCATTGGCATCATTTCCAACAGAGTGCAACATCTATCTAGATACACAATTGTCAGTACAGTAGTATCTCTACAGGTACCGCTTCAATTGCAAAGATACGAGTTGTTTTTTGTGTGCTTAAGTTGAAAAGCCAGTTACTTGCTGTTTGTCGTCATCGTTTTTCTCTTCTTTTTTTTGTTTTGTCACCAGCGTACCAAGTGCACTTATTCATTCAGGTGCAATCGCAATCGCAGTTGCAGTCGCCCCCTGCCGAAGTGGGTTCTCCTTTACATTCACTCGTAGTCGATGAACGCATTCAGTTTTGTGTTCGTATCTCTGACTGCACCAGGCTCAGAGTGACGGATTCAATTGAATTTTGTTGTCATTTGTATTCTTAGCTGAAGTTTTCATTGAGGCTTTCGTTGTTTGGTGCAATTTTTTGCTAGTTGTACACTTGTATCTGGGCGCTAAAAGATGAGCACAAATTTGCATCGAGCTGCGGGTATACCATATCTGCAGTTCATAAAAGTGTGAGGTTGCGATGCCATTTGAATCGTACACGATTCAAGTACGAGGTTGATTTGTGTGCATGAATGCGGCTCGAAGGACCATATTTTATTAGTTTGTCGGCGATGTATTCATTATCTTTGTATCTTTTGAACTCTGTTTTTTTTTTAGCTTCGATTGATGTGGAGGGTATGAACGTGGCAATGAATTAATCAGGTTTTGTGCACGAGAAGCTTGGTGAAAAATATCATTTGTGACCTCGATTTTGAGTCGTTTCAATCTTAGGTTTGAAATTAGTAGATAATTTTTTTGGGATTTGGGAGAGTTTTAATAAAACATTAAGAAGACGAAGCTGATCGTTTATTAGTCGTGGATTTCATAAGTGAGCTATACTGCCATGGCGGATCTATCTTTCTCGAATACGAAGAATTTTAAATGGACGGTGACTCCGAGTGGTTATGTCGTTTGAAGGCCATCCTATCTGCCAAATTTTGCACCACGTTTTCCAGCATAGCCGGCATTATTTCCCTAGCTCTACATAAATAGTTAAAGAAGTCGAATCATATCACCATTCTATTTTGTCTCAATTACGTGATGCTCTGACCCGCTGTCTGGCATTTTGCGCCATCATATTGAAAGAGTTTCTTATTAAAAGAAGTGATAGGGAAGGGTTCGCAATCGACGGTTATATCGGCACTATCTTCAGATGAACAAAAAGTCTACCTTTAGCTCCAAACAGTGTTGTTCGGGTTCCGCAAGAATATTGTTAACTCCAATTTTACGAGTGAACATACCCATTATTTCAGACAGACCTTCATCTCTGAAGATGATTTGAAGAAAATTCGATGCAACTTTGGTCCATTGGCTTTAGGTGGATCTTATGTGACTGAAGGCCAAGGTCTTGCGCCAAAATCTTCCTCGCAGTGGACGGGCAGAAACTAGAAGAACATCGAATCGATAAATTAACGCTTGCCTGACAAATGTGCAGATGGTTGTTCTTTGACTTAGAAAGGGTTATCAAGGCACTTGTGACGCGGGAGACATGGTCTAAAGGAAAGGGAATAAATAAAAACTTAACCAAATAAAAACTTAACTCTGCCAACTCCCTCTAGGCCGACGAGAACTCGCACTCCACTTCACTGTATTCACTATCATAAATATAACTATCATCTGAGGATCTGATACAAAGGTGCTTGGGAATAAACCCTCAGAACAACAATGAGTCGTTTAATAGTTGCATTGGGAATTTGGTTCCAAGCATCATTTTAATAGGAAAAAGACGCTGGAAATTGCTTCCTGGACAGCTGCGTGTATGTTTAATGAAGAATTTTCACCCATCCTTACAATGATGGATATTTTTGGTACGCAAATCGGCCATAATGTCTACTCGTATGCTGAGGAGTATGATAGATGGCGACTAACTCGTGCAAACCGAACCAAGTCCGAGGCATACAAAAAGGCAAGGGCTTCCCTCAGGTCACAAAAACTAGTAGAAAATGATTCGTTTGAAGCCATAGGATTATTGTATGGTCCAGGCAAAGCAGATAAGTGTTAGTTTAAATTTTCCACGAAAATTCTGCTCTGTAAGTTTTTCATCCGCACCAAAATTGCTTATATATATATTGTTATTTTATTTGGTAAAAAATGTACAAATTGGTATGTTGCCGCACATTTTACATACAGAGATTTGATATTTAAGTTTCTATATATTTCTACTGAAAAACAGTTTAGTTTGTATACAATAATTTTAGTAAAATAAAAAGAACTCCTCTGAAGGAAACTTACCACAAAAAACCTTAAATTAAATACATACAAAGAAGGAAAAAAACAATAAATAAATATATGACAGTTTCTAAAAGTTACAAAGGTATGCAAATATAATATGTAAATATAAAAAAGTTTATATATATAAATATAATCAGATATATTAAACAGGTCAGAGATTAATATGATCAAATCAAATCAACAAATAATAAATAAATACGTGAACAAAAAAGAAAGTGCACAGAAAAAACAAGTAGATGAATAAATAAGTGAATAAATAAATATGTAAACAAATTTACATATTTAAATAAATAGGTAAATAAAAAAATAAATAAGCAAGTGCATAAATAAATAAGTAAATAATTAAATAAATAAATTAATAAAAATATAAATAAATAAATCAATAAATAAATAAATTAATTAATCAATTTATAAATTAAAAAATAAATAAATTAATGAATTAATTGAATAATTAATTAATTAATAAATTTATAAATAAATAAATAATATATAATAGAACTACCGGTTGAAAATGTCGTTATTGCAGATAACTTCATATCTATTACTATGAGGTGAATTTTGACCATGGCAGCTATCACATCAGAAACTTCATGTCATTGTTTAATTATTTCAGTCTAGGTTATTGGTCATTAGTGAAAACACACAAGTTTTTGTAAGGCCGTAAAATGTCTACATTCGTGCCATCAAAACAACATTTGCGGGAAGTTTTTAAATGCTTCCTTCATTTAAAGGAAAAAGCAACCGAAGCGCATCAATTGCTTACCGAAGCTTACCCGGGCTATACTATAGACGTTAGAATGTATCAGCGGTGGTTTAAGCGGTTCAAAGATGGTGGTATCAGCGGTGGTTTAAGCGGTTCAAAGATGGTGATTTCGACACCGAAGACAAAGAACGCCCCGGCCAGGTGAAAAAGTTTGAAGACCATGAATTGGAGGCATTGCTCGATCAAGATCCGTCACAAACGCAAGAATAACTTGCAAAATCACTTGGCGTCGCTCAGCAAACCATTTACGATCGTTTGAAAGCAATGGGAATGATCCGAAAGGTAGGACATTGGGTGCCGTATGAATTGAAGCCACGAGACGTCGACCGCCGATTTTGCATATCCGAAATGCTGCTTGAACGCCACAAAAAGAAGTCTCTTTTGCATGGAATCGTCACTGATGATGAAAAATAGGTACATAACGATACGTATGGATACCCTGGACGTGCCTCAACATCGACGGCCGTTCAGAATATTCATGGCCTGAAGGTTATGCTGTGCATTTGGTGGGATCAGAAGGCTGTTGTGTAACATGAGCTGCTAAAACAAAATAAAACAATCACAGGCGAGGTCTACCGATGACAATTGATGCGTTTGAGCCGAGCACTGAAGGAAAAACGCCCGGAAACGGTCGCAAGACACGATAAAGTTATTCGGCCACATGTTGCAAATGTCGTCAAAACTTACCCTGAAACGCTCAAATGGGATGTCCTACCCCACCCTTTAAAAAATGACATTAGACAGATAATTGATTGACCAAAACATTATCGGCAAATGCACAGCGGTTCATGAATTTATCTTTAAGTTTTTGGATTCTAGAGTAAATCAATTCAACATTTCATTTTTTGTGGTGATCAGAGGTTGAATGATGCCAGGGAAGGTTTAGCATCATCTTCAATACCAAAATTGCTTATTTTCGAAAATATTTTCTTAAATTTTTTACAGATTTAAAAAAAACAAGATTTTCGTAACTTTTTTTCTACAATCCGTCATTTTTTTATTTTGCTAGGGACAGACCTACTGAACAAAAATCCATTCGATTCGAACATGAATAGCTACTATCCATGATCAGTGGAAGGTTTTTTTGAGTCTAATTTAAAATAAGAAAAAAAAATGTTATACAATTAAAGACACAAATAAGAGCATATAAAAAATTAAAATGATTGAATTTTAACTTTACTTAATAAAGTACTCGTTCCTTAAATATTTCGCCAATGCTCTCTCTACATCTCGAGTTTATGAATTCATACTTGAAAGAAAGTGTGCTATCAGAAGTTCTTCGCCCTTATTTCCAAACAAAGTCATCTCATAAACGTTGTCAATTTAAGATGATCTCATGATGTTCCAGTCACTTTTTTTATTTTAAACAAAATCAAGGTTATTCACATCATGGTCGTGTAACAAGTCATCAATATAATTTTGCAGAATCACGTCACAAATATTTCAACCTTCAAACTCAATTTTGGCCTGGTCAATATCTCCGCCCATACACGTCCAGATGTACGACAAGCCGAGGGCGAATTCGTTACCGTATTAAATCCATAAAAGGCACTAACAACATTCCAAATGGTATTGAAAGCGAGAGTGAATAGCTCGTGTTTTTGTTTTTAGCACTAGACTTAAGGTCGCATCTTATGCAAGATTGTGTGCCTTCAACTAGCCAATATATCAATGGTTTTAACCAAGAAGCGTCTTGTTTTCATTGTTTAAGAAATATTTTTCGGAAAAATGAACAAACAAACGAAACGAGTTTCATAAAAGCTTTCAATCATAAGACTCGACCTTCAGTCAATGTCTATGCGAAAATTAACCTCACAACTCGCACTCTGTGCCGTTCATTCACACACGGCCTTATTCAGCAGAGACTGTGATTCGCAAGCTTGACAAGGCACATTAGCTCTACATGATCGCATTCGATTGAAATCGCAGTCAGTCAAATGACAATCAATTTCCAACCGAAAAGTGACAGTGAAAAAATCCTCAAGAATTCTCCTCCTCCAGTCGGGATTTTGAGTCACCTTCGAAGCTCATCATTCTTTTAGCTAAATGCAAAACGACGCGGCGTGTATGTGTGCGTATCGTAGTCACATGCTTCATCGGTTACATAAGATACGGTCCCATGTGTACTCGTATCTCGGCTCACATGAACGCTTCCATGGATGATGATTTAGTTGCACTTGGAATGCAAAAGACTTAAACGAGTAACACGATGATGACACCACTTAAGTGGCGGAGCCATTGAAATGTCAAACCCACTCAATGGAAGGACCCACTCGACTGAAGACAATGGCAGGTGAAAAAAAAGTATCTGCAAGTATCTACAAGTATCTGCGCTAAGAATTTCCAACCCATAAATGGTTGTGTGTGCTAATTTTTGTAGCTTTGGATTCGCGACTGAAGCCTGCCTCGTAAGCTTGGGATTGACAAGTTTTTTTTTACTCAATGAAATTATAATCATCAGCAGCAGCTGTCGTGGGGGCACACGCTCATAAAAATAAAAAAGATACGGAACGGGCGGCACATAAACAAGCAATCTGCATAGGATAGGAGAACCTTGGATACGAGTGCGGGAGTAAAAGCCATGGTGGCGTAACACTGGTGCGGATAGACCGATATAGACAGATATAAAAATTGTGTGGGACGATGTGTCAGTCTTTTTGTATATTTTACCACACCACCATATGTCATTCGGGGGAGTCTAGTTGAATTATTTATGCGACAAGGTGTGTTCAATTAAGACAAATTGAGTTCAACTTCAAGGTCGGAGTTGTTGAACTTATCCCCAATCCAATGGGCTGCACAATACCGTGCCCCGTATTGTTTCAATTTGTCAATCTGTTGGCTTAACATCGATGATGTTCTGGGGTTGCTGTTGTCCCCAGAAAGGGGTTATGGAGAAAATACTTTAATGGATATTATAATGTTCAACCGCCTAAAGTGATGTCATCTTTAAGTTTGTAGCTTTGTTAATCTTGTTGTTTCGTGTGCACGTCAGGTACATGCGCCTCAGTGATTGTTCAATTTTAATTGCTGAGCCATAATTCATTGGTCGACTTTGATGTGTTGTGTTAGCAAGCACCTTAATCAGTTAAATTGCTTTATTATGTGGATTTACTTTTCAAAGGAGAGCAATTCCGCGGTTGGGAATTTATTAATTCGCAAGTGGTTTTCGAAGAGGCCCATTGTTGGGGTGGAATACAATTTTGGATTATGCGGTTAACAGCAAAATTAAAAGGCAAACACCAAACCACGGGATTGAGGTGTGTCACTGTCGGGATGGCTTTAGTTTTGAGGAAGTTGAGTGAAATTAACTTTTGAAAATGACATTCTTATTTTTGTGTCCTGAGAATATGAATTAAATATGAGTACAACTTCAAAGTTTTTGGTCAGTCAGCTTAAAACGGAAGATTTAAAAAATCCCGCCAAACTAAAATTATGTGACTCCAGAACTGCAAGATTTCGGGTGGTCCAGAATCTAGTAAACTCAAAAAAAAGAGGAGCTAAATGGGATTTCTACTCAAAAACTCAAAAACACAAAAGAATTCTTGTAAGAATTTATGAAAATACAAACCCTAGACTCACAGTCTCCGAGTTCTTCTTCTTACCAGGGTATGACGACTGGATTCTCAGAAATAAGTGCATTTTGGAGGAAAATCGAAGCTTTACTTTCTATAGGCTAGACAACTAGGATGTTGTTAATGCAATTTTAAAAGTAAAATCAAAAGCAACCAGTTTTAATGAAATTCATCCTAAATTTATTAAAATTATTACTAATTCAAAACAATTATTCGAACGTCGTCCTTCCCTTTGCTTTGGAAAGACTCCAAGGTTATTCCATCCATTAACTTTTCTACTGAGTATAGGCCCGTTTCAATTCTTTCCTATCTTCCAAATTTCTTTCCTTCATTTCCAAATTTCTAAGTTTTTCATAAGGCACAATTAACTAAGCATCATCCAATTGGGCTGTATCCCGTCGTAGCTTAAAGTTACGGAAGATAAAGGGTCCGCCAAATAACTTTTGAAAATGCTATAAAAACAAAAAACTGCTGAATATTTTCTCAAATTTCTTTTTTTATTTGAAAGTACAATCCTTCCGGTTAATAATGATAAATAATTTCATTCAAATGGCTGCATCGGCTGGCCATGCAGTAGCCTACACGATCGGTCCAATTTTTAAGCACATTATCGGTTGTGTGCAGCTGTATTTCACCAATGGCTTCACGAATATTGTCCTTTAAAGCGTCAATTGTCTCTGGCTTGTTGGCGTAACACTTATCTTTGAGGGCACCCCACAAATAATAGTCCAACGATGTCAAATCGCAGCTCCGAGGTGGCCAAACGACATCAGCTCTGCGGCTGATAATGCGATCTTCAAAAACAGGGCGCAAAACATCGAGTGTAGCTTCGGTTGTGTGGCACGGAGCGCCGTCCTGTTGAAACCAAATGTTGCCAATCTCCTCCTCTTCAATTTTTGTGAACAAAAATTCGTTCAACATGGCCCGATAATGTTCGCCATTGACTGAAACGGCCACTCCTTGCTCATTTTCGAAGAAAAATGGCCCAATTATGCCTCTGGACCAAAATTCGCACCAAACAGTGACTCGTTTTGGGTGCATCGGCTTTTCAATATATGCGTGCGGGTTTTCTGTGCCCCAAATGCGGCACTTTTGCTTGTTTACATACCCGCCAAGATCAAAATGAGCTTCATCTGAAAAGATGATTTTTTTTGGCAAAATCGGCATCTTCTGTAAGTCGATCGCAGGCCCACTTAGCGAAGCGAAAACGCATTGGATGGTCAGTTGGCTTCAACTCCTGAACCAATTGGACTTTGTATGACGTCATACCAAGGTCTTTATGCAAAATTCGTCTCAATGATGTCTCCGAAATGTTCAATTGTTGATGTTTATGGCGCTTCACGCACACTGCAGCAATATTCTCGGGTATACGCACTGTTTTTGGCTTTTCACGCTTTGGTTTATCGATGAGGATGCCAGTTTCTTTCACTTTTTTCACAAGATAACGAACATACGGAGCTGACGGTGCTACTGACGGTATACACAACCATATTCGTTCAGCGGAAGGACAAAACTAATTATCTGTCAAATCGGACATGAGCTAAGTGTTACCATTCACGAAATAAGCACGAGTTGAAAAAAAGTTAGATGGCGAACCCTTTATTAGAAACGCTATCGACAATGACCTGGTCTCGTTTTTAGTCCTCCTTGATTTTTCAAATGCATTTGATGTAATGAAACACAATTTATTAATAAAAAAAAATTAATAGAAAAGTGCCTGTAAACACTTTTATCCTACCTTACTGAAAGAAGGCAAGCTGGTTTTTAAACACACAGAGAGGAGTTCCTCAGGGATCTATTTTGGGACCTTTGTTATTTCTACTGTTCATTAATGACCTGCCGATTTGCACGAGGCACTCCTCAAGGCAAGAGTACGCTGATGATTACCAACTTTATCTTTCTTGTAAGCTAGGATTGATAGAAGATGGAGTTTCCAAGATGAATGAAGATTTTCAACATAAAAATAATTGGTCTAGAGAGAACCAACTGAAATTAAATGCAACTAAATCAAATTGCTTAGTTATTTATAAGACTAAACTATGATAGATCAAAGCTACCTTCCACTTATAGTTCTTGATGACTCTCCTATAAAATATGTCGACAAATGACAGAAGAATCTGGGTATTTTGTTAAATAAAACATTATCTTGGGACGATCATATCCGGCAAGTCATCGGCAAAATAAACAGCGTCCTAAGAAACCTCGCATTGTCATGTCACTTTAAGCCTGTTCAGACAAAGCTGCTACTTGCAAGATCTATTCTTGTACCAATTTTGCCTTATGGTTGCGAGATTGTTTGCAGAGATAGTGCTGACACAAAATATAGGCCTGATGTTGCTTTTTTTTGGGCTACCATCTCCTTATCGAGCCTTAACTTTGCTTCAAAAGACAATAATAAATTAGCAACATACCTTTATGAGATCTTGAATTTCACCAGGGCTTCGCGCTCAGTTACATTATTGCATTTAGTCCCGTAACGACTTTCGTGAATGTAAATAGACTTCGACTTTCGAGTTAGTTTGCTTACCTTGACGGTCAGCAGGTGAACTGTCTTAACTTGAAAAAGAAACATCTCCAAGTGTTTCATGAATATTCGAGGTAAAAAATTTTGTGAATCGTTATTCTTCAATGTTTCCCGGCTCTCTCAGATGTCCTCATCCGGCGAAATGAGGAATAAATCGCCGCCTTGTGACATAAATTCGAGTTAGACCTCTTTTTGTCCAAAATACAAATCAGCGTCGGACATTGCATGACTTACGAGGTCAAGAAACTGACGCATATAAGAAACTGAACTGGGCTTTTCATATTAAGTCCATCGCAGAACGCGGAACCAAAGCCGTGTGGGACAGTAACCTGTTATACGGTAGGACTTGGGGTCTCAAATTAAAGATGTAATGTTGGTTGTATATCACGATGGTCAGACCTATTATAAACGACGCAGCCATAATTTGGTGGCCCAAAACCGACCCCAAAAACCTAACACTAAATTGCCTATATCCATGGGAAAGCATCCAAATGTTTTCCATATCCAGAGTCGTATCCTGCACCATAACAATACTTGCTAAAGGCCAAGAAGGGGCCAGAATTCTCATATATTCAGACAGCCAACTAGCTCTTAAGGCTTTGTCATTAAATCTAACGGAATCTTAATCAATCAAAAGCAGCTGTGACGCCTTAAAATTCCTAGCCCATTGTAACAAAGTTAGGTTAAGGACAGGTTTCAGGTCGTTATGGAATCGAACAACAGCTCCGTTTGGCCCACTGGGGAAACTTTACGTTGCTAACAGAGAGATCGTCCAAACTTAACAAGGTGAACTTTAGAAAGCTTGTGAGCTTCCTCTCAGGCTATTGCCGCTTAGGACTAAATACCGTCACGAGTGCCAACTCTGTTTGGAGGACGACGAAACGGCTGAACACATCCTTTGCGAATGTTCAGCCACAATTTAGTTAAGAAGGCGTATATCTTTAGACATTAAATAATCCAATGCTTCAAACATTCTACCCTTCATCAAAGTCTTGAAATATCTGTAAGCCTCGCTTTCAGACTGCAGTGTCCCCAGTGTCCACAGGAGAAGATAAATAATAAAAAAAAATGTCTTTCGAAGTTGGGCACTGTATTCGGACCTCTCTTACGTCCATCCCAAACTACTTCTTTGTTCTTCTTGACCCATGTAACCTCGACAATGGCCACCAAATTATTTTGGATCATTATCTTGAGATAATCGGCAGAAGGAAAATATCCCTAAACCATTTTGGAACAGCCTTCATCCTTGACTGCAGGCTTCACCCACAAGGGAGCATCTTTTCGTCGGTAAACCGCCAAACGTAAACTCTCCTTTTTTGACCAAAAACTTCAATTTCTGACTCTGCCATCCACAGGACTTTCGACCAGGTTCTTTCCAGCAGTCTTGCCGGTTGACTTTTTGTTTTTGAAGTCGAAACAAAGGGTTTTCTTGGAATCTTTTAGACCTATGTCCTTTTGCTGTGCAAGAAGACGATCTGCTGATCCTCTTAGTCTCTTGAAATCTGACAAGTTGCAGACTGGCTATGCTTCTTGAAAAATCTACAACACACTTTGCTCTTTTACTAACTCGTTAACATTTCAAAATATCAATGAAATGCAGATATTGTCATTCGAATCTAAATAATCGATAACATGCGTTGAACATAATCAACATAGATATGCTCTAAGGTCATCGTTCGCACACTTGCAAAATAATCAAGTCTTAAAATATTAATAAAAAAGATATGATCCAAATTGAAAGCTGCCAACCATTTTTTTATCAATAAAATTTCAGTTCAAAAGTATGCATTAATTTTTTTGTTTTACCACCCCTGGTTTTTGTTCAAAATTGTTTAACATTAATTAATTAATTTCCATTTTGCAAACAAATATAAACAAACATAGTTCTCAATTTGAATAATTTAACATTCATAAACAATGATATTTAAAAAGAACAACCGATCTTAGCGCAGGAAACGGCAAAACAAAAAACTCTTTGGTCTAGGGCAAATGTGACCTACCCTATGAAACTTGTTTTACAAGACTTAAAAAGTATAAAAAAAAGTCTAACAATTATACAGAAAAATAGATCAGTATGCAAAAAGATAATCACAAGCTCAAGTTTATGTTTTGTAGCAACCAAAGTTCAATGGCCAGCGAGCAAATTATTGGTTAAGTGTTTGCTGGTTTGAACTTTTCAAAACCTCAGGGTAAAAAAGTGTTCTATTTCTCTAGATATTGATTTTCAAACAGCTTTTGACTCAATTTGGCACAAGGGTTTAGTATATAAACTCATTAGACTTAATTTCCCTACACCATTCATTAATATATTCTTTTTGAGTTCAAGATACGTTTCAATTTGTATTGACTCTGAGTTTTCAGATGAATTTCCAATACACTCAGGTATTGCCCAATGAACGAATATGGGTCCAAAATTGTATAATAAAGCCCTCTATTATTTCCCTATGGGTGACCCTGCCTCCAACGAACCCGGCGCTATTCTATATGCTGAAGACATTAGATCTTGGGGTTTACATATAAATACACAAAAATGTGGGTTATATACCATTAAAACGAGAAACTAAATATCTAGGGATACTTATTGAAAATAAATTTTGTTTAACAAGCATGGCAGGAAGATACTGAACAAAGCACAAATGGCTGCTTCTACTCTTAAGCAGCTATTTTCCTCTAAAGATGTGTCAATGAAGATGGAAATATTGATACAAAAAACGCTTATTAGACCCATATCGACATACGGCTTTAGTTCTTTGTTCAGTATCTCACCTACTGTAGCAAAAGAGCTTGAACTATTCGAAAGACGCATCTTAAGATATTGAAGTAGAAAATATTCAAAAATATTCAAAACTGATATTGTAAATACTCGTATGTCTCTCCGCACATTTCTAGTCATTAGTATTAAGTGGCCTATATGAGCCCCATAGAGCTGAAGTATGCCGGGAGCAAGCATATACTATATGTACCTATATATAAAAAACTTTTTAAAACACAAAATGTTCCAAAATATAATTGTTAGTATGATAGAGATATTTACCGAAACCTATTTTAGCCAGGCATGCGTTTTAAAGTCGGCTAGATAAACATCATTGTGTATTCAAAAAAAAATGTTCATTGTATATAAGAATTCAAATTAGTTTGAACTATTCGAGCTAAAAAAAAAAAACAGTTTTCACAATAAATTGAAGTCGAAGACTTTAGTTCGTGTACCTTACTCATTGTATTGTGGTCTCGTTACTTAATCTTCGTCCAATCAACGAACATACAACAGAAACATGGCGGTCTTTTTCTGGCCGATCATTTCAACCTGGCTTGTCAACAAAGGGTTTGTCGAACTCTCTCAAAAGATAAGTTAGGGTTTGGTTTGGGTTCGTGCTTTTTTTCGCAGATTTTTCCAGATTATGTGTAGGCAGACGATGCAAAAAGCAATGCTCAAGACGATAGTTTCAACATCGTTCGTAGCCAGCTTTTTGCTAAACAACTTTCCGAAGCCACAAAACACCTCCTGTTCCATCGGCGGAAAGCTGAGGAAGTACTTCAAAAATCTTGACCTTCTTTCGAAACCGTCAAGTTTGGGCTACGGGTTGCCAGAGGACCTACTTATACTGTGAGACATATTGTGGATCCACTTTTACCCATTTAAACAATACGTCGCGAAAATGTGCTTGTCGAATCGACCGATAGTTACGGTCGAAAGGCGTACGGTTGAAGGTTGCATGTCATCACGTTTATGATTTTTCGCTTTGCAAGACTTTACCCTGACGAGGTGTTTTTTGATGACGTTTCGTTTGCAACGTCTAAATAATTTGTGAATGATGCGCATTATAAGGACCTTTGTGCTTATCTTCACAAAAAGAAATCCAACGTCTACGTTTACTTCAATCTTGGTTATATCATCATCAAGATTATAACTTGACTCTGGATTTTTTCTTCAAGTATAGCTTAAAATGTTCGTACTAAGTGAGATGTGACATCATCTTACTGAGACCACATGCACACTACAATAATATATTGAGGGCGACATTCGGTAAACTTTTGGGGATAGCACTGAGAATTGACTGTGACGGTTTCTCCTGCCTCATTTTCGAAAAAGTATGAACAAATGTCATTACCACCAAAATAGCCAAATCGCCCACTCTTCAGTGACTTTTGCGTTTTCAACAGTTGCTTGTTTTTTTTTTTGGTTTACCCACCGGGTGAGAATTGAGCCTCATTGCTGAAGAAACTGTTGGTTTAAAATTGGTCATTCAAATTCTGATGTTCAAGCTTAGAACTTGCATCCCATGTTCTATGTCATCTGGCTTCACTTCTTGACTGAATTTAACACTATAAGCTGTGCTCCCAGTAAAATTGATAGATTTGGATCGCCTTCAAAACTTTCACTTATGGTAGTCATATTTTGAGTAGAGCTTGCATTTCTTTCTTGGATAAGCCTTAAGATGCCAGTCTCAGGTTTACCTTTAGCACGCTCAGATGCACAATAAGGTTGACCATAACCGCTCGTAATACGCCAAACGTACCTACTTCAGAATAACTATTTGTGAAGAGCGTTATCTTGATATATATTGTAAAATTGCAATCCTTTAACTAAATATACAAAGGCTCAGATGACAGTTCGGTTTAATCATCTGATTGAAACTGGGATGTCAAATTAGAATTGATAGTAGCTTCTCATAATCGCAAATTTTGCCACCACAACTTTCTCAGTGTTTTCCAAAAAAAAATTATTTATGCAAATCAGTTGTTAAATTTCTTCTTTCTTTCTCATCTTTGCAATAAAATATGTTACTGATTTAATTTAAATTAACTGATTTAATGGAGCTTGTTTGCTGATATAACCGCTTTGGTATGATCATATTTTGGAAAGATCCGTGAATGAAAATGGTCCCAAACATGATTTGCATATTTAAAATAAGCTTAGATACATTTTTGTTTAATATTCATATTCATTAAATGCAGTCTTTGTTTGGTCGTACCATATAATAATCGTTTTGATGTTTCGCAGATGAAAGTGGAACCAACGTAAACAGCGAAGGATCAGTTTTTCAACTTAAGTCTTTAATTGAAGTTTAAGATCATTGAACTAAAGTCTTGGTACTTTGAGTCCAATGCTCACCAGCACCTGTCTTTATTTTTTCCTTTATACTTTCTACAATCGTTTTTTTTTACGCTTGTTTTATAAGGGTATAAAACACCCCTAGAATGTGTGGATCGTCTTTCTTTCGTCCTCTGGAATCTTTTGCAGAGTCATCGTCATTATCCGATTGAATTTTTATTTGTCAGTGAAATCAAAGTCTCCTTTCTTAAGATAATTCACGCACATTCAAGGGGTTAAGGATACCCTTATCTTCTTGTTTTAATAAGTAATTAGTGGAAAATGTTCAGTTAGGGACAGCACTCCCCGTTCGTACTGAGTGGAAAAAATAAGTGTCTGCCCGAGTCGGAAGTGGAATGCAACTGGCTAATTCCTTAAACCGATAAATGAGGGAGGGAAAAAGAACTGAGAAGAATTTTATTTGTCGAATTTGAAAGATACCAAGGTCTGTCCCCTGAATGATCTTGGAAACATCTTACCGACCCGGTAGGTTCAATATTCCAGCTTGGGGCGAATTAAAGCTCATACAAGACATTTTGTAGGTCTTCTGGGGGCTTCTATTATGAAGATAAAAAGCCTTTCGATCTCAAGGTGCAAGTGCCGCTCATGGTTATAATATCATGCTCAATAGACAGTAAGCAGCATTGGGTCTTGTAGGCATTAAACGCTAATCTGTTTTATGTTCTGTTAATACCAACATTTGATGAGCTTGGCATATATTGCCATTCAGTGGCCGAATATAAGGAACGTAGATTTGTGGGTAAGTTGATAGTGATAAAGCAGATCATTAAAAAGGGTCGCGGATAAATGGGAGCGTTTCTTTATTTAGATCGAATTATTTCCTTTGCTTTTCACCTAACTTAGTTTATGGAGTCTTTGCTTTTCTCTAGACTCTTGTTTATAAAAATCGCCATATTTCCATGATATCTCGTATGGGCGACAGGCCCCTCTTTTGGCAAGACAGATTTGTTTCCCTCTGGAAATTTTTAACATGATAAGTTCACTCTGCTTTTGTCATCATAAAATTAAGTAGATTAAACCATTCCCTAACCAGCTTAATAATTTACTTGTGTCTGTCCTTTGCATTTTGCACAGTGTGAACAGAAGGTAATTTAGAAGGATTTGAAGATTTTGCAGTGGTTTGAAACTCCGATATATATTGGTTTCGAACCATAGACCCGGTTGAAGTCCGAATTGAATCACTTAATTCGCAGTATTTTATCCGTCATTTGATAAGCTGCTTTCAGTGTTATTTCTCCAGAGGGAGGCCATTGACAAACCATTGTTTGGACGACGCGAGCTTATATAGATGGTCGAGCACTCCAATTATAGCACCATTTGTTTTCTTCCAACCACAAATGATGACTGGACTAAATTCGAAAACTAAACAAGAACTTCCTGATGGGAAGTTAATAAAAGGATAAACATTACTGTTGAATTCGAAACTTTTACCTGTCACGATCCAATTGAATGGTGCTGAAACAAACTACGCCTCCAGGCCTATTTTAAATTCGCTTTTCCGATTGTTTTTTAGGCAAATCCTTCTCAAGAAAATGCCTCCTCTTCTTCTCGCAATTGCAAAAATATAAAATTATACACAATTTGAAACTCCATATCTTTGAGGTTAAATGCAGTTGTGCGAAATTTTATTGGTTTACTGGCAATACAAACAAGTCGAAAACTAGTCGAACACTTATCCAATTGGTTGGTTGTATGTCTGCCATTTTCTTCTTATTTTGAATTCCAAATCGAAACTGTACCAATTAGAACAATTTTTGATAACAAAAAATAAGAAACACTGTTTTGTACCAAAACCAAAACATAACACTCAATTATGACCAGAATTAACTTTCTGTTTTTTTTTTCATATTGATGACTGTCAATTCATTATGACTAAAATAAACTCACAGATAAGCAAATTAATCTGATCCGATGTCTCATGGTTTCTCGATCATCTTCAAAATGACCACGATTCTCTCAAAAATATTAACATTTTCAACTGAACAAAAAAAAAGGCACCGCATTCATTACGGATCCCATGACAACAAAATATTGTTTTGATCGCAGATTGATCGATTCCTCATTTGAAGATGCATTAATGGTTTTAAATTTACATAATTAATGATCGTATTGTTTAGCCTTTAAGCTTCGCCGTTGGCGAGATACAGCGAGAGTTTTTCCATAGTAATTTTTAAGTGATAAACATTTCGATTGACTACGTTAAAGGCATTAGGATGAACAATTAGAATTAGCGGTTCGTTAAAGTGCCACCGGCAAAGAATGGAGTGCTATTAATATTACTCGAATTTAATGGCATAAGTCACGCTTTAAACATGGGAAATCTTTTCAACTTAAAATTTTAAGAGTAAGATTAGATTCAGTTTTTGGATGTTGAATAAAATGAAGCTTCTTATTTGGTTTTTTTTCATGAGCAAAGTAAATATTTTCGAGAGATACGTTTTGCAAGCTTAAATCCAGTTTGAAGAACTCCTTTGTTAGTTCCTGTGATAGTAATGAATCACCTTATTTATAGGGTGTGGCTCAAAAACTTCTTTCTCCGAATCGTTATTTCGACACTGAATTGACCAGAGTTTCTCTTAGTCACAAATCTGCTTACACAATGTTAAGGTCGCCGCCCGGCCAATGGGAGTCACTTGAAGATACAAATAGGATACCTGCAATGAAATCGATGACTTCCAAGTTTATGTGACGTCCTCTGCACGACCCATCCTATTAAAATAAAGGTTCATCACACTTTTGAATGGATTTAAGCTCCTCCAAGTTTTATTATTAAACCGCAACCGGACATGCAAAACTGACAATGCTTCACCTCCATAGTAAGACACTGAAATAAGTAAAGGTGGCCCAATCATTTTGCTATAAGTATCTTTTATATGAAACAAAATAATTTAAAAATTTTTAGGGTTCCGTACCCAGAGGGTGCTTTTGTTTCAGATATGATCGTCTGAAAAATGACTTGTTTTCATTTCTCTTTTTGGAATTGAATGTTTACCGATTTCAATCTTCTGTTTTGAGCCGGCTAGGGTTCTTAAAATCCCTACCAGTTATCGCGTCGCATGACAAGTCGACCAATCGTCAATCAATGTAGCGGAACACTTCGCGTGAGATTCAAAATTGCCCCTGGCAGCTCTTTGAATGTTAATTTTGACTTTTTAGTGTTTCTTCAAATCAGATAATCTCCTCAAAAGCCTTCAAGGCGATTTGTTTTCAAAAAACCTAGACGGTCTTGCCAGCCAGTGCGATTCGATAAACGAGGCATAAGGTGAACCGAAAACGCATTCTTCAAATTGTCCTATCCACTCTCGCGTTAGCTGAGCTGACAGTTGCACCGTCCTGTGAGAACCAAATGTAGTCCAGTCACAATACATCAATTTGAAGTAGTAAAAAACTCGTTGATATTAATTCTGTACCATTAACAAGTCACAGGAACAATGTTTCCCATGGCTTCCTGGAAAACTGAGGCCCGATATCACTAGACCGTAATTGGCAAAATGTGAAAAAAGATGAAAATGGAAATATCATATAAGGAGTTCGTGACCGCAACTAAGACGGGATTGACAGTCTTCTGGTGGTAGCGATGGAATGCCTTCACTTTGTGAGGTTTCATCTTCAAGTCTATTAGTAAAATGCGGTTCCGAGAAGAACGAGTAATTTCGGATCAAGCGACACGCTATCTGGTATACTATGACGCATCATCCGTGATATCTTCGACCACAGGGGTACCAGATTTTAAGATTGTCATGATCTCGGCTGTTTCCTGAATTAAACCCAAACCAATTACTTTTAGTGTTTGCACAAACGAAGTGTCTATCTTTATGATGTTCTTCGTAGACTCTGGCAATTTTCAGTGTTCTGAAGATTTCAAAATTGAACTTTTTGCCATCTGATGCAGCCTTCAAGTACTGAACAGTCGAACTCGAACAAAAAGTGGTAAGAATCGACATCCGCATATCCAAATGATGGACGAGTGTCAACTGAACTGGGATAGCCAAGTTGTTGTGTAAATTTTTTGTCCTAGGATCTTAAGTTACTCTTCACCTTATTTCTAGCTGCCGCAAAGTCTCTGAGTCGGAAGTCGTCGTCTGTTCTCATGCTCACTCATGCATTAGAGTTCCGTAGGAAGATTTTTTTTGTCGCTCTTTGGACAGGTACATGCTTCATATCTAGTTCATAGTTCCAGTTTAACAGCTGGATGGCGGAGTTGATAGAGCGCTTGCCTTCCAATTGATTCAATTGATAGGTCCAAGGTTCGATTCCTAGAGTGGTCTAGTTTTTCGAATCTAGTTCAATAACCTTTGGCCACTGGGATAAAATTAATGGCACTATCACTGGATTGGTCGACCAGCGATAGTAGACTGTCCAAATGGGTGGCGTTATTGTAGTGGTTGTTGTATCGACTTTATTCCTCGGCTCAGCTGTGAAGACATAACACTGACAGCGGAGTATTTAGCTTAATCTTCCAAACTTTCAAAGTTAATATATCAAATTAATGCCAATATAAAAATCCTCCGTCCCGTTTCGGGCTCCTACTACGAAAGTGAGTTGAAACCAAATACATCTGAGTTTCTCAAACCACTACATAATCTTCATTCTTCTCCTAATTCGTCCGATCGCTCAGTGCTACACGCATTATAAGAGTATTCATATCCTCTTGAAGAGCGGGCCAATTATATAAAAAAAAAATCCAAGGACTTCGGGGCACAGGATTTCGATCTTATGTTTCTTCCGTTATCCGTTAAATATCTGGCTTTCAATTGGATTAATTGAGAAGTCCTTTGTTATAAGCCTTTATCTAGTTTTCGGACCAGGTCCTTTCACCATTTGCCGTTGGGATCCATATAGCGGCGTTATCACTGGAGCACTGGAATCTGCCTTACTGGCTGTTCTTGTTGTTGTGGTGACTGTATCGGCTTGTCATTCGGGAGCTCTAAGTGGTTGTTGTCAAAATAACAGTATGTGTAATGCAATAACACTGACAGCAGAGTCATAAACCAATCGTCGCATAAAATACTGTGAACTAAGTGAATGCAAATATAACATGATGATGTTCAGTCGAAAAAATATGAAATTCAACGATGGAAATCGTAGTTGCGATTCCAAGGAAATTATCCGCTGTTGAAATCAATAGAAATATAAATAAAAGTTTGAATACAATTTTTTATCATTTTCTCATAAAACTTCTCACTTTAAAAAAAAAAATATCCCATAAATGTGCAGCGATTTATCGTTACTGCAACTTTGTCTGAACCAATGCGCTATCCTCATCTGTAAATTTCGCAAAAATAATTTTCCATCTGACCTAGAATCATTCAAGGAAATACATTCCCCCATAAAATCGCATTGTGTGTATATGTATTTGTGTTGGAAAAAAAAAGTCCCTAAAATAAGAAAAGCAGAAACGATTTTTTATCAACAAAATTTTATTTTATTTGAATTCTCTTTGCTGTGGAATACATTTGCATACTTTTATTCATATCGCATCCAGATCGTGCTCTGCAGTTGCAAAAAGAAAATAAAGAAAATCCTCCTCGACTATTAGCTTCGCTATCTCAAGTAAACTGCATCGCATTCTCATCTCTCGTATTCAGATACTTTTTTTTATCGTTTTATTTGGAGAAAGGCAAAGGCAATGTAGTTGTCTGCTCCAGTAGCAGCAGCAGCAATGGATTTTCGCATAGTTTACTTGAATTTGAATTTACGGTCCTCAGTTTCTCCACAATAACAACAACAGTCTTTTATGTAGCCATCCACTCGAAGGGAGACAGGAATGCAGGGAGAACGAGCTATAGCTACTGTAGCTCCAACAATGTCTGTCGGCCTAGGACGACGATGACGATGACGATGAGGACGTCACTTTAAATCATGTACGCCATGAAATGCTGGACAAGAGACCTGATGCAAGAGTGATTTATTCTGCCTATTTCTCTGCATGCAAACCCACGATGATGAGAGCCAACTATTAATCAAACTCGAGGAACTATATCCGGTTGTGCGTAGCGAACCTTTTGCATCTGTCAACCAACTAATCAGAAGGCATTTCCATTTTCCTCCATCAATTGACAGACTACAGCTGTGAAGAGGAAGGAAGTCCTCAATTGCAGGTTGCGCACTCGGAAATGATTCACAACTCGTTGTCGTCGCCATCGCCATCGTCACCTCTATAGATGGACAACAGTGTGTAGGCCAACTGGCCTGGCAATGGGCATACTCGTTCACTAGACAGACATTTGGTAACAATGATTGCAAAGTTGAAACACTTTTTCTGGATAGAATTTGTGGGCTCACTGTCGACTGTCGACGGCAAACAGGTTGAGTGAAGTTTACTCTGATTCGTTCTAGTGATGTGGGCCGTCGGAGAAGGCTTCTCTGACCAAAGACAGACAGACAGACACACAGAGCACCTCAACAGAACCCATTGAGAAGTGGTCGTTGCTTTTTATGGAATTGTGTGTGAATTCTAGCACGAGATTTATGTGCATCGTGCCCACTACGGTATAGTATGTGCCTGGATCGGTGGTAGGTGGACAGAGGAACTATCTAAGACTGGAATGCTGTAAACATAAAACTGGGAGTACTTGGTTTTTCATTTTATCCCTTAGATTAATAGTATGGCCGATTTGAGCATCAAATTTATTGCAAACATTCCTGTGAGCTTATCCGATGGTGAACCAGGGTCAGGGATCAATGACGCTCGAAGGTGATTGAAGAAACTTTTGCATGTGCAGTATTGATTGAGTGGCAAATAAAACAGAAAACGAATTGCTTAACCTTTTTTAAGTGCAATAAATACCATCGTAGATATTCCAAATGAATGCACAAGGCATTCTGCAGTCACATGTTAAAAACATAAATTTGAGAATGGGACTACGAATATATTTACCAAAGAACTTGATTTGCAATTAACTAGAAAATTGATGACCCCAACGAAGATGCAAGCATCTGAATACATCATTCATTCACGACTTCCCGTCATTAAGTCTTACTGTGTTAAAGTATTCTTCTGTTTAAAATAATTTGAAGTGATCTTGGATTAAGCTTCAATTATTTTATAAATACTTAAATTTATGACCGTCATCTCTTTCATCATCAGATCGAAAGACATGCCCACGAACGAAGTGGCTAGACACAAAAAAAAACGGCCAAGTGCGAGTCGGACACACGCACCGAGGGTTCCGTACAAACATGTAGGCTAGCCTTGCAGCGGCCAATACAATTTTGTAGGAACACTACAAGCAAGCTGTCTGATAATATGTTTGACAATAATTTGACAAGCTGTTTGAAAAACGTTTGTCCCCTCCCCGTACATAGAGATAAGTCAGGTCAAGGTTTTGATTCCCTTGCGAGTGTCAAAAATTTGCGGCGTTAGCGGCTGAATCTTTTGATTGCGTTGGCTTAGAAAGTTTCACAGCTCCAAGGGACAGTAGCCCTGAATATTTGATATAAATTCCAGCTTGATACCTCCACGCGGTCCTGAGAAATGTGGTCTTGACAAGAAGACGGACGGACAACAAAGTGATCCTATAAGGGCTCCGATTTTTCCCTTCGAGGTACGGAACAAACATTCCATTAGCAATCATATGCTAAGCTGTCCAAATAATGATGTTGACTATAAATTCATCTAAGCGCTTTTCAGAGAAAAAAATATATCAATAAAATAATTTTTCTTTCTTGGACTGCCCGTGGTTTTGTTTTCCTCCTTTTTTTCATATGTCCTTTTAAGTCCCTTCCACTTTGAATCTACCTACTCATAGTGTTTCACGACTGAACCATTAATAGTGAGCAAATCGCGAACTCGACCGAGCGCCCATAACCGTCGATATGGAATGAGATACTAACTCTATCCATCAACTTCACTCAGTCGAGCTGCTTGCGCAGGGATTTATTAACTCTTACAAGGATAACAAAATGGTTGGCTGGGATTTCGCCTCTCCATATACTAGTGTCTTGAAATGATCAGTCTTTTGGTTAGCAAGAGGATATCTTTACATTAAACGCTGTGTTTATGTCCTTGGCGATATCCTGGTACGCTTTTTTTTTTATTCCACTTTCCAAGCGTACATAGTTCTCTTTTATTTTCCCGAATAATTTAAGTATCATAATTTTGTTTCATTTAAACCCTTAAATAAAGTTTATTGTTTATTGTTAGTTATATTTTATATTTTTATTATCTTCTACGGCAGAATAAAAAATCTCGTGCTGCATTTTGATTGTTTTGGATTTTATTTTTATATGTTTTCCCTCCTGTCACATAAAAAATGACCGTGCTAAACTTTTTGCTCTTAGTACTCGGTCAATTTATTCTGAGCTCATAGAGAGCGCTCTGAGCATGCTCAGAACTCGAATTTAGAGATCTGATATGTCTGTGCTAAAAAGGAAACACGAATCAATTTTTGACAGTTTAGGCTCTGCTCTGAGCGAAAAAAAGAAAAACGTCACTTGGGGCACCATAATTTTGGCACCAGGAAATATTCATATAACATGTTGCATTCATCCGAAGAGGTCTTTCCCTCATCGTGGCGATTGCAAAATGAGAATTTACCTCGAACCCGGTATGGTTTGGAAACGAAACATTCATGCCAAGGCAGAAAGTGGGTGAAGATGACTTTCGGTGGAATCAACCTTTCTCTTTCCAACTCACTAAAAAGATTCCTATTTCATACGACATGCCAAAGAGAAAGAAAACAGGCTGTGTTTTTTTTAATGGGGCTCTTCTGGAATTTCTCCTTTGCTGTGTGGCATCCAACAGGGGTCGATTTTAGGGACGCATATATTTTCACTTTATATCAATGATATAGAATTGATAAAATGATCTTCATCGGATCTCGGATTGGTCATTGAGAAATAGTTAAGCTCTTAATCTAAACAACTGCAAAAGTTAAATTATTTAAAAAACAAAAGAGCAAGAGCTATCCTATTTTCCATCCATAAGGATCCAACGTGGAATAGGCGCGAAAGTTGGTAAAGCATTCCGCGCTCTTCGGACGGCTCAGAAGTTTACACAACTGAAAACAAGGCTGGTATTTGCCAAAGCTCTGGTTCAAATTTATATTTATCAATGTGAAATCTATCATTGTGAATCTTACAGTAAAAGGAGGCTTCAGATAGTATTCAACACTGCTATGCGTTATTTCTATAGTCTCAAAAGTTTTGACAATATCTCATTATGCAAGAAACTTGTTACATATGACTTTTCGGATATACATATGTCGAGGGTTTTCGACTTATCTGATGCCGTAAAGCAGTCAAAAGAGACTAAAATGAACAGAATAATTTATGATATCGGAATAACTTCAGTGAATGCAGTCTAAGAGTATTTAGATTTTTAGATTTTAAAAGTCGCTCTTATGAAAAGTATTTTAAACACTTCAGCGTGAAGATGATTGGATTTTGGAAATTTCCCGAAGTTCCAACGAGGTTCTCATTAGTAAAAAGCTGCGACTTCAAAGAATTAAATTAAATTAAACACTTCAGCGTGGAAGACGATTGGATTTTGGAAATTCCCCGAAGTTCGAACGAGGTTCTCCTTGGTAAAAAGCTGCGACTTCAAAGAATGCACTATTTGTAATTTGATCTTCCGAAAGTGAGAGGATATTCACTCGCGAAAAGTTAATATACGTTACTCTTCTCTTAAAGCTTCTGCTACAGATGGAAGTATTCCGAGTGACGAATAATCTTAAAGCGATCTGTTATCAATTATTAAGGTTAAGCTTGGATCCAACTTCTTTGAAAGAGGTAAAAGTACACTGTGTATCCATACTAAAACTAAGTGTCATCATTCTTTCTCCCGATAGCACTGTCAAGCCTGAGCGACAAGAACATCTGATGAGGGAATACGTTCTTACCCAAATCACACTCAGTCGCTATGGATGTCGTATTACATATCTAACGAGTCGTCAACAATGTGAGCTCTGAAGCGTTACAAGCCTCGGGGGCACATAGCACGAAGCAGCTAGATTGATAAAAATCAGGTTACTCGTATTATAAACTCGATTCAAAGGCGCACGTTCAAAAAAGGGAAAACAAAACAGACTCCACTCCACAGAAAGTGTCTCACGATAGTTCCAAAGCGACGGTCTATGGTACCGATACTGCCATTTTATAATAATGAAAATTCCCATCCAGGATGTTGAAAGTCTCAATTTTTTTTACTGGAGTGTCGTCAAATGTGGGCAGGATGCAAATCAGAGGAAAATCAATATTCTACTATTCAACAGGAGCATGTCCATATCATTTTTCACACCAACAAAGCTGGACGTGGTATAGCTTTCCACGTGAGCAAGAACATGTCCGGCAAGACAATGTACCGAATACACCCTGCAGTTGTATGGAAATGTCCTGCAAGGTCTAAGGTAGAAGAAGAAAGGACTGGAATGAAGATGCGGTCAGTTTTAGCGAAGACCTTGCATCTGAAGCCTCAGTTGGGCTCAGCTAGTTCTGTTGCTCAACGGGTTTTCCAGGGAAGTAGATGACTTTTTTTTTATTTTTTTATTTTAACTCTATTTCAAGTAAGAACTTAAAGCTTACATACTTCTATATATAACTTTTACAAAGGAACTTTAAATTTCAATAAAATAGTGAGGAATATTCAATTTAAAAAAAAAAGAGAGGCGAATCAACCATTTAATTAAATTGAAAATAAAAAGCAAACAATAAAAATAAATTTAGATTTTTTAAATAATGTGAAGTGGTTTTATAAAATTATGCAAAAAGTATAAATATTATTGCTCAACAAATCAAATTACAAAATTCATTAATGAATTTATTTCTTCATGTTTGAAAGTTAAAAGAAGAGAACTTTCTTTATTTAAGAAAACTGATTCACGTCTCTCGCATCTCAGACTTACAGGTAAACTATTGAATAAACGAGGGGCGGTGACCTAGTAAAAGAGTGAAAAGTTCTGGTTATTAACACGTAAATTATCTTGTATCTTGAGGCGGAAAATCAGGAATTTTTAAAGAATTTTTACAAAACTTCTTAAAAATTTAAATGCTTAAGAGAAAAAATCTTAAGGGTTCTGCGGTTAACTCTGCACAAGATACGAATCGCATATTTTTGCGTACCACCCCTGTAAGTCAACCCGTATTGCAGCTTAGATTTAAATTGACCATTTTAAACTCATTTAAAAAAATGTTGTCCACAATAAAGACTGCGTACAGTACTATTACTGTCTTAAAAAGTTATTGAAGTATTGTTTTAAATACGAAGTATGGTCTTTCCAGCTAAACCTGCTATCTAAAATTCCCATATACTTAAAACTATCAACCCGTTCGATATTAAAGCAACAAACAGAACAATTTATGTTTGTATTATAAGTGGAATTGTCAAATTGATCAGAATTTAAATTAGATTTTGGACAACTAGGTGAAGACTAAACACCATATCCTCACAAATAGAACCCAAAATATTGAAAATCATGAATTTTGTTCTTTCACTCATAATTCGTTTGTGTAAAATGAACCATTTACGCAGAATGTCTAAATCATTATTGACAGCATTAAACAAGTTTAAATAGTTTTTTTCAGCAAAGGCTGTTATATGGCCTTTAAAACGTTGAACGGAAAATGAATTCACAAAAATTAGGAATAGGATCGGGCCCAAAACAAAAACTTTAGTGTTTATACATTTTTTCGAACTAAAAATACACTGGACCTTAACTTTTGGTTTTCTATCTCTTAGATAATACGTAAACCAATCATATACAGAGCCTCGAAAACCTGCCCTATAAAGTTTTTGGAGTAACAAAACATGGTCCACCATGTCAAAAGCCTTAGTTACATCAATAAACAGTTTCATTACAGCTTCTTCCGTCGATCTACCTTTTCTGAATCCAATTTGGGAATCACTACAGAAATTGCTTTTGTCTAGAAAGGAATGACAACATTCTTTATTTCATACCACTTTCATAAACTTTGGAAAAAACTGATACAAGTGACAGCTTGGTGGCGAAGTTTGTAGAGCGCCTGCCTTTCAATTGATTCAATTGTTAGGTCCCAGGTTCGATTCCTAGTGTAGTGGTCTAGTTTTTCGAATCTGGTCCAGCCATTTGCCATTGGGATCAAGTTAATGGCACTTTCATTGGGTTGGTCGACCAATGATAGTAGTCTGACTAATGGGTAGCGTTGTTGTAGTGGTTGTTGTATCGGCTTAGTTCCTAATTCGTGTTTTCAAAATAGCGGTTTGTGTAGATTGTGTGTAGATGGCTCTGCTGTGAAGGCATAACACTAACAGCGGGGTTTTTAAGCTAAATCTTCCAAACTTTCAAAGTTCATAGATCATAACCAATGTCGAATAAAATCCTGTGAATTAGGTTAAAGCCAATAGGTCGATATCAAAATCTTTCGTCCCGTTTCGGGCTCCACCCACGGAAGTGAGTTGTAACCAATTACACCTGAGTTTCTCAAACCACTACACAATCTTTCATTCTTTTCCTTATTCTTCCGCTCGCTCTGTGCTAGACGCATTATAAGAGTCTTAATATCCTCTTGAAGAGCGAGCAAATTATTAAAAAAGAAAAAAAGTGAAATAGGACGGTCATTATTGAGACTCGTAGTTTTACCTTTTTTAGCTGTTTCTGAAAGATCAGTAACTAAAGTACTACCATTTCTTATAGAAATATCAGCCTTCGGTTTATTTTTATTTAAGATTTGATTAACAACTTCCCATTCCTTTTTAGAGTTATCCAAATTATCCGAAAATCTTTTATTAAAATAATAATCTCTGCAACGCGGAATTTCAGTTCTAAGTTCATTGCATGGTTTATCATAACATCTTTTAAGCCTACTGTTGTGAGGATGCTTCCTTACTCTAACACAAAGTTTGTCTGTTACGTATTTAAGGATCAATAGAAAATCTACCATCAATGCCTCGTGGTCAGGACATATACACAAAGATTAAAGTAAGCATTGTGACCAGGGCCGTATGCGATGGATTCAAATTGATGCGTGTGCCAACTGTCGGCGGAAAACGATCAAATGTTCTTGATAGTCTTAGACGCAAACTCTTATCTTATCTTATCAACTCTTTGACATCTCATTCATGATTTTAAAACAACTGCGGAGACAACGAGGGTAAGATATGGGTCCGTCCATCATCTGCCTAAGGAAAGACCTGCAATAATCGCAAGACATACGATAACTCCAAGTAGTTGCTGAATCAAAGGACAAGAGGACGCAAACCTGAGGTAGCTTTTGCTTCATTCACACATCCAATTTAGTCATGATTAGATGAGAGCCGTCAGTACTTCTTAAATGTTTATCATTGCACTATCGAACCGAATCGGAAATTACGTAAGTCATAGTACAACATTTTGATCAACGTTTGTTTCTCATTACGGCACAATGAAGTCTGGCATTGTTTCATTAAGTTATTAGCCTCTGTTTTTTTTTATTTTTCGCTTTAAAGTCCCTCGTAGGAATTTACGGTTTTACATAACAACCGACCATCGCTCTAAATCTCGGTAACATGTCAACCATCAATCGAGCCTCATTTCCCAACATAAGATTCAAATTCGGAGACCAAGCACACAAAAGAACTGTGAATTTACGACTGCCTCCCAAAGCGAGCATCAACATAAATTTAGACTATTCCGTTGGAGCTTCAGCCATAAATCTTACCCTCAGCCAAGACCGCAAATCGAGGCTGAATACCCCAGATTTGGCTAAACGATTACTCAGAACCTCGGATTCACTTGGCACAAGTTTGAAATTCTCGGCCCAGCTCTTCAACGCCAAGTGACAGCTATAAAACGTCAGCTATCGCCATTATGAGTTAGCAAAACTAGTCTTAAAAAATTCTATTCGCGTACGCAACTTCCAAAAAAAAATACTTCTAGATCCACGTTTGTTAGAGAGGCCGGTGTGTATGCAGGAAATGAGACCGCAATTATTTGCGAATCGAAAAGAAATTTGAACAACGCGCAACGCATTTTTTTTTTTTTCCAATCCAATCTCAATCCAATTTCTAACTGTTTACAGACACGAACGCGCGAAAGGAATCCAAAACAATCACAGCGCAACTTTTAGGCATTCAAATGCCATTTGCGTCACGTTATTATTATGTTAATGAAATGTTACGGTGTCTTGTAATTATCCGATTTGAATCTATTAGGTGGGCGGATGATGGATCACGGGGGTATGCTAAACTGACAGATTGGCGTGCTAGCTAGAGGAATTTATGGGCCAGAGTTTGGGCACATTTTCCACTGAAACATACAAAAAAAAATGTTGTGAAAAATAGCATGGTTTTGTGGGACTGACAATTAAGTTCGCTTATTGTGGCGACATGACCCAGTGTTGTGGTTTTGTGTGGACTAACCAATAATAAAGTTAATTGGTCGCAACTATGTTGTTTACAACGAACACATTCCGGAACATCTATATACACAAATATTTGTTACAGATACACATTCAGTTACTTTAACCACGCAAAATGGCAATGAAATACGGATATGCTTTGTGTTTTAATTAGACAGGTGAGCGGATAGTTGGCGTTCGGCGTGCTTAAATATGCAAGCTAATTTTTTTTTCTCTCTGTTGGATGCAACTCAGTTGTGATAATAGAAAAATACTTGTAGACTTGTTTTGCAAGTTTGTTTAACGACTTTATTGACAACGAGCTAAGAAGTCGTTAAAATGATCATTTTTATTGATTTTTTGATCGTCAGAGTCGGATACTGGTAAAGGGTAGGTTGGTTGTTGGTTTTGCATTTTTAATTTTTTTTTTTTTTTTTTTTAATTATTTGCTCGCTCTTCAAGAGGATATTAGGACTCTTATAATGCGTGTAGCACAGAAAGAGCGGAAGAATTAGGAGAAGAATGTGTAGTGGTTTCAGAAACTCAGGTGTAATTGGTTTCAACTCACTTCCGTGGGTGGAGCCCGAAACGGGACGGAGGATTTTGATATCGACCTATTAACTTTAACCTAATTCACAGGAATTTGTTCGACATTCAACAACTTTGAAAGTTAGGAAGATTTAGCTTATACACCCCCGCTGTCAGTGTTATGCCTTCACAGCAGAGCCATCTACACACAATCTACACAAACAGAGCTATTTTTGAAAACACGAATTAGGAACTAAGCCGATACAACAACCACAACAACAAAGCCACCCATTTAGTCAGACTTCTATCACTGGTCGACCAATCCAGTGATAGTGCCATTAACTTGATCCCAATGGCAAATGGTGACTGGACCAGATTCGAAAAACTAGACCACTACTCTAGGAATCGAACCTGGGACCTATCAATTGAATCAATTGAAAGGCAGGCGCTCTACCAACTCCGCCACCCAGCTGCTATTTAATATATTTTGATAGAAACTTTGTATTATTATTTCGCAGTACATCTTTTTAGATGAAGTGTTAGTGCATCTCGGAAGTTTCGTAAACAAGCAAAATTGCCGTACTTGGGGCTTGGAAAGCACAAACTTAGTCACAGCCCAATTTTCTTCAAAGATCAAAAAAATACATGGTCGAGCTATGATTCCATCCAGATGAGGTGACGTCCATGCAAAGCGGCTAACACTGAATTCAATATTAGGTTATTCAGTCGTGGAGGTGCGACTTGAATTTCTTTGACACAGTGCCATTTATTGGTCCCGCACAATGCAGACTATCTGTCGAGCGATACTTTGGTCGGGCTGTTAATCAGAAGAAAAGATTGATGGGCTACATGATTGCTTTCAGACTAAAATATCGGCCAACGCCAACTACTAAATAGGTACGGTGCTCTGGCAACAATTGCCGATACTGTCTTTTTCACAAGGAAAAGAAAAGCTTGTTTCTTTACCAGTTACATGCTTCAAATTAATGGCTTTCCAATAGAGTGAAAATCAAAGGCTATGTACTTAGGACCACACTTAGATAAAACACTAACTTTTGGTCTTCACATACAGCAAGTAATAAAAATGGTCAACTTGGATACAACAACTTTATACGCATTTATAAACAGAAAATCAGTACCGAAAATAAAATTATCATTTTCAATGTAATATTTCAAAGCATTATGTTATTTGGGCCACCTGTTTGTGGCAAAGAACTGAAAACAAAATCTTAAAACGATACTAAATCTACCTTGGCACTATTCTACGGAAGAACTCCACACAAAGACCAACATAGACTCATCATTTATTTGAGCGTTCTTGTAGGCTATCCGAAAACCGCTTGATCTCAAATTTAGCTATTTAAGGGAAGCTTTATAATTGTTATTGATTTTCTTTTCATTAGCTTGTTTATGCGTTTGTTTACCAATCTATTTAATTAATTATGAACTCATCTATTTATTTATTTTTTTTTTAATTTAATAGTTGACTAATTAACTTATATATTTATTTATTTATTCATTTAATAGTTTATTTATTTATTATTTTATTTATATATTTTTTATTTTGTTTAGTCGTTTATATACTACTGTGTCCAAAAAATAAGGTGACATATGAATTTAAACTGGGCGCGTCGAAGGATTTGGAAATTTTTCTTTCTTTTTAGGTTGGTAGCACTGTCAGTGACATCTATGTGAAATTTCATGTCAAAATATATTCATAGTGATTGAGATACGCATTGTTTTGTGAGCTGCTAAAAGTGCATTTTTCGTTTTTTGCGATGTCGAAATTTATTGAGCAAAGAATTTGCATTAAATTTTGTTTGCGGAATCAATTTTCTGCTGCGGATACGTTGCGGATGGTGCAGAAAGCCTTTGATGGTGAGGCTATGTCTAAAAAAATTTTTACAAGTGGTATAGTGATTTCCAAGTCGGCCGTTAACGTGTCGAAGACGAAGAGCGTTCTGAGCGACCATCAACCTCAACCGATGAAGCTCACGTCCAACAAATCAAAGATTTGGTGTTGAAAAACCATCGATTAACGATTAGAGACCTTGCTGATGAAGTTGGCTTATCGAAATGCTCAGTCAATACCATTTTGAAGGATGCTTTGGGCCTCAAGCGCGTCAAATCTCGACTGGAACCGAAAAAAAAGGCGTCGCGTTGAAGTGTGTGAAACAATGCTTTCCGACTACCAGGATGTCATGAAACGCATAATAACTGGCGATGAGACTTGGATCTATGCTTACGACCCCGAAGCAACTGATCAATCGAGCGAATATCGTGCCAAAGGAGAGCCGAGACCAAAAAAACCGCGCCAAAGTCGCTCAAAAATCAAGGTCATGTTGACGGTTTTCTTCGATTATCGTGGTGTTGTGCTTTATGAATTCCTTCCAACCGGCCAAACAGTCAACAAGGAATATTATTTGAACGTTATGCGTCGTTTGCGTAACGCTATCCGCCTAAAAAGGCCGGAAATGTGGAAAGACAATTCTTGGTTTTTACACCACGATAATGCACCATCCCATACCGCACTCGTAATTCGTGATCATTTCGCCAAAAACTCAACCCATATCGTTCCGTAACCACCGTATTCACCTGATCTGGCGCCGTGCGACTTCTGGCTGTTCAACAAGCTCAAAAGACCGCTCCGGGGACACCATTTTTATACGATAGAGGAGATTCAAGCCGCAGCGAAGACGGAACTGAAGGCCATCCCGGAAAGTGACTACAACCAGTGTTTCAAAGATTGGAAAATCCGTTGGCATAAGTGCATTGCATCGGGAGGGGATTACTTTGAAGGGGATGAAATTGATTTGGAAGAATAAATAAAGAACTTTCAAAATAAATACAATGTCACCTTATTTTTTGGACACAGTAGTATTTATTTATTTTTATATATATATATATTTATTTAGATTTCATTTATTTATTTATATATTTTTTTTATTTTTTTTTTTAACTTGTCAAGCATATTTGAGATCAGCTATAGCTTTCTTGTCTCTCATTCTCTCCAAACTAAGAAAACATATTTCTCAGTATTTTAAGAAGATCTTTCTTGTAGCTTTTCCTTCGACTTCTCATTATATTGAACTCTGATACTTGTAATTATAATATTAATGTTAATGTTAATAATATAATAATGTGTCGATACCTCAATTTGCTCAGACCTTTGGCGCTGAATAGTCGTATTTTTTGTGATAAAGCTGCCAAGCTCTCGTCTATTCTCGAACGCATATCGAAAATTTGATTAGTGAAGTGAAAGTAATTTGGAATGCATCGTGTATAATTGTCCACGAAATAGTCTATGTGAGTTGATGGGATGAACCCAATATTATCGGATTCTTCTCTTGGTCCATCTCCTCTGTTGTTTGATAAAAGCAATATTTATATTTCTGTATATTTCATTGTCTAGATCTCCAATCAGACTGTTTAATCGGCCCAGTGCAGTGTGCGTGCCCACGGCTCAACTTTTCCAAACTTTCGGCCGATAGAAAATCAGTAGCGGGAACTCTAAAGATCGTTGTTATGCGAATAATCCAAAGAAGATTAAGTAACTCAATTGGTCATGCTATTCGTGAGAAAGTCGTCAGAAATTTGTTGAAAAAGATGAGCAACAGTCAAGCTAGCCGAAGCATAATTTATCTGGAGATTAATATTCAACTTTTTAAAATATTGGACGGTGTTTTTTACAGTATTTTAAAAAAGAAACCAACAGATGGCGCACCTTATTTCTGCTGCTGCCGGCAGATCGAAGCCATTTGATTCCTCACGAAATACATAGCCTTTCAGACAGGAGTCCTTACCATACTTAAATCGGGGGATTTGCTTTTGGGTAATTTACTATTATTATTATAATTTAATTGACTTATATAGTAAATAAATTACATAACCAATAAGCTAAAATGAAAGCGTAATTTATTTCCCGTGATGTCAGCGCGTCCTGGTTTCCAGCCCAATTTTAGACTGTGGCTTTTGCCAATAAGTCCATCTCGGATTTCTACAATGATACTGGAGGAAGAGTTATTGGAAGTGTTCTGGTCCCGATTCTGTTCTTGCTTTATACGAGAGACGTGCCCCAAGATGAAGAAACATTCATAGCTATGTTCGCGGACGACACGACTATTCTTGGAATATAATAATACAGACGAATTGTCAATGCGAAAGAACTGACAAATCGTTCTCAAACGAGATCAAATCAACAATAAACCTCTGTTTCAATCAATTCCAATCCCATATGTTAATGAGGCGAAATATTAAGGAATGATATAAGACGTGAATCTTAACTGAAACTCGTTAGAAAAAAAGGGGAGCGTATCGGAATCCCGCTTTTTGAAATCCCGCTTTTCAAAAATCCCGAAAAAAATGTTTTAAAATCCCGTTTATTATAATCCCGCTTTTTAAAATCCCGCCAAATCCCGCTAATCCCGTTTTTTTACAAAGCATTGTTATCAAAAAAATAGATGTTGGTTATTGTGAGCTTTTCCATTATATTATTATACATTTAAAAATATTCAAAATGCTCGACCAAAAAGCAAATGCATCCGAATGTTTTTAGTTTTTACTGTAAGCACATATATTTGTTTTTGCTTACATATTCTACATCGTTTTTACGCAGTGCGAAAATAGTACATAATGCACATAAAAATCTACCTCTTGCTAACGGTATTACCCTTATCATTTACTGCTGTTACAATAACTGGAGTTTGCGCCAATTCATATTGTGTAGTATTGGATTGAGTGCGCATTTTGATATTATTTATTTCTTATTTTGTTACTTCCTCTAAAAATAATAAATGTAAAAATAAACTGCATTTCAAAAAAACACTCATTGCTTAAAAATCGCCGCGATTTTTTAAAATAAAGCAACTACTTTTGATTGTAAAAGCGGGATAATAAGAAACGGGATTATAAAAAACGGGATTTTAAAAAGCGGGATTTTAATAGCGGGATTTTGAAAATCGGCATTATAAAAAGCGGGATATCGAACCCAACCCGAAAAAAAGTGCAAAGAGCTCGAAATCAGGCTTAGAGAAATGCATTGGCTCCTCGGGAAATGTTCGAAACTAAGCTTTCACATAATCAGGTGTCAAAAGCCTTATTGGAGAGGACTTTCGATATACAACTATGGAGTTGTATCACAGTAAGCAATAGATCGATAATATAAAAATTTCAAAACTAAACATTAACGACTTTAACAGAGATTTGGGAATTGCTACCAAGTTTGACGAAGTAACTTACTTTGCTCAAGCGCTTCGTACTCGTCTCCACGATCAGTGCATTAACGAAATAATACAAATTTTGACCGATACTAAACTTGTACTATTAGCGCCGTAAGCAAATACCGCATATAATGACGGTGCTAGTAGGTGCCTTCACTTGAAAAGTCCCCATCAAACGCGATAACTTTCAGAAAATTGAACAACTTGTTAAGAAAACTTAATCGTAGGTTCTTTAGCGAGGTAATCTCACACTACTATGACCACACGTGGTCGGTGCTGATTATTCTTACTCGACTTATTTTAAAAAGAATGTCCTTTTTGATTAGCTACTTTGTAAATGCCTATACGAGTATAATTACGAAAATTTGAAGGCTGTTCAAAAGAGATTTGAAATTCGCGACATGCTCGTATATGTAGTTTCTGGCTGTCAAATAACAAGCTTGAGCTATTTCTGTCACTAAAACAATTTATTTTCGCCTTCATTAAAAACCTCGAGCAGTTTTCGTCACAATTTTAGTAGAAATGGTTATGAGTACATTAACGTTACCTGCTAGACTAGAAAATTATTAAAAAAAAAAGTATTATCAAGTTTTAAAATGCTTAAAACTACTAAAGGTCTTCATCACATACTTCCTTAATCAAAAAGTTTCGAAATTCATCCAGTTTAAAAGATGAAATTGAATTTCAACTTTATTCTTGATAACCGATATTGACCCCATTAAATTTCTTTCTATTGACTGAAACGCACTTAGCCAAGCGCTTGATTCAATCCTCGAAACTGTCTTCGATTTTTTTTAATTGTCTCTTCTTAGTAGGTTCCGGAATAGCTTCTTGAGTGACATACAAACATTCATCTCAGACCAGCGACCTATGGAGGTTCTGAGCTTAGGACATGGCTGCATTCCATAATTGACGGTGACGGCCATGTCTTCTCCTCCATTCGCCTTCCTCGCAGGCAAGACCGAATATGCGACTCGGGATATTTCTTTCGAAGGAGCCAATAATCAGCTCTGCCGTGCTGCTTACCGTCCAGCTTTCGGCTCCATAAAGCAACCCTGGAAGGATAGGGGTTTTGTTGACCATGATTTTGTGCTTCGAGTGAGGATTTTCGACCAAAATAGTTTCAAAATACCGCAGTAGCAATGGTTGCCAAGGGTTATTCGGCGCCGGATCTCCACTTCGGTGTCGTTTATGAAGTCGTTCACATTTGCCCAGAGGTAGACAAACTCCTTAACTAGAAATTGTAGCTGTCGATAAAGGTGGGCGACGGATTGGTTTCTGCTTGACAGCATATCCTTTTGATTGTCCTCGTTAACGCTCAGACCAGTTCGTTTCGCCTGCGAGACAGTTTCAATAACGCCTCGTCGGGAACGGGCGTTGATGTCAATGTCGACTTGTGCCTTATGCCTTCCGTGTTTTCTGTGCAAAACTCCGGTGCAGGTTTTGAAGGGTTCAGAAGTTTCTTAAGCCGAACTGCAAGGTGCATGCGAGTCGATTTTTTTAAGGGTTGTGTAACACATTCGGATCAATTCTTCCGGAACCCTCAATTCGTCCATCGTATTAAAAAGTTGTATTCGATGAATGGTGCGTATCGATTTGAAATTCGCAATTTTTTTTCCAGGATTTGTCTCAGTGTGAAAATTTGGTCTTGAGTCGTTTTTCCGCGTCGGAAGCCGCACTGCTACATGCCGATAAGTGAGGTGTTAAATGGTCTTAGACGCCCACATATCAAGCTGGATAGAATTTTGTAGGCAACGTTAAGCAGCGATCTTCCTCGGTAGTTGGCACACCGGGTAGGATCTCTCTTTTTGGCAAATGGAGCTGATATTTCAGTCGCTGGGCATGCTTTTTTCTTTCTATATGCTCCATATCATCTTGAATGGCCGGGACAGAAAGAAATCAGGAGAACTTGATGGCTATTGAATAGTTTACTACGTGTTGTTCTTTTTAAAAATTCACTCATTCCAATAGAGATGGCATTGTCCGACCATTCGTCATGAGCTAGTTCGGTCTGTTTTGGTGAATTGCCTGACGGCAGCACTTAATAACGCCCTTAAAGATACGATACGATATGCAACTCCATTGTGACCTATGAATTGCCTTCTTTTTTTACTCAAAACGCACCGCATTTTTAGTCGGGCTCAAAAGCAGTCTGAAGACTAATCCTTCATAAAAAATCTTGAACGAATCAAAAAGTTATGTTGTTTTTTGATTTGATTGATGATTTCGATGTCGACGGAATGGCACTGCATTCGTCAGTCTCGACAGATTCAAGATCACTTTTAAAGCATTTTTGACATTCGTGAAGGTTCATTTTTCAAAGTTCCAATGTTCAATCAATTTTCTACACACGCAGTTGGAAAACCGTTCTTAATACATTGCAAGTTGAAAGCCAAGCTTATATTTGAAAGTCATTTCAAGGCTTTATTTCGTCACCTCTAAAAGCCCATTCCAAAGACTCGCTTATAAAAGCAATCCACTCGTATCTGCATGCATGCATGTAATCTTTACCATCTCAAATTTTTTGTGCAAATTTTAAACTTAATTTTATTTCCCAATTTCCCACATGTCATAGACCGCCGTGTTTACATCGCCATTAACAGAACAGCATGTCACCGCATTACGTACACGTCACATACATTCATTTTGCACATTTGTCTGTGACCCAAGTTGTTGGTGCACCCACCAAGCTTAAGCAACAACTTGACCCACAGCTATGACAAATTCGTGTACCTCAGGCGGCTCCGACGATTCCCAACAAGCTGGGTGCGGTCTTGCGGCTACATGTAATTTATGCAGTGTCAGGTGCCATGACTTTTGTTCCCATCGGCGGCAGGAAAACCAAAACAAAAAACTGTCAACTGAATCTCGTCGAAGGTGGGAGTATTCAAGCATCCACATTCTGTTAATTGCCAGACGGCAGTTTTACCAGGTGAATGTCCAAATAGGCCATGAATCCGCATTGAACCAGCCCACCCTACCCCACCCATTTTGGCTAAAAAGATACAAGACCACTCGTACCTAATTCGTAGTCGTGATCCAGCTGCCTTGCATACCTACCAACCAGATCCACTCGAGATACCAGAGCTCCATTTCATTACCCCTTCGGGCATCGTGCCACCCCCCTTTCCGAGGGCATAACTCATATCCCACTGATTTTCCGGAGGCGATTACCCAACTGAACCGTTTGTCTGTGGAATTCAATTTTGTGTTGGTCGCCACAGCGGCGAATTGTTTTCCCACGTTTTTCGCCACCACTCTTGAACTGTATCTAATTAATCTGCAATTCGCGAGAACAGAATGCACATGCTCATGTGTGTGTGCTTGTTGCATCTAATTGCGCGCATTTTGCATGCGATTACCCATAATGACCGTGTGTGTGCTCACATGAAACCGTGCCAATAAGCCACTCGGGGTTTACCGTAGGACGAATCCGGTACACACAGTTTGACGGTTATTATGCGCATGCAGCGCACATCAATGCAACGGTACAACACCAGCAGTTAGCCAAAGGTGGCTGAATAAGTTGAAACCACAGTTGTTGCTGGAGCGGGAACTGGAACTGGAACTGAAACTGGAACTGGAGCTGGAGCTGGATGCAGATGCAGACAGTTGCAGACTTGCTGATGGGCGCAATTAATGGGGTGGCGCGCGCTATATCTTGAGCTGATTCAATTAAGTCTCTCCCCACGGCACACGGGCACCCTAGGCAAATGTTGATGAAACTTAATTACAAACATAATCGGTCTTAAAATGTATCTTTTTCCAAGTATCCGTGTTTGTTTTGTTTGGCAGCGTGACTTGGTTTCTTATTTTGTGCATCGGAGCTAAATTTACGCAAGTGTTTATGTTTTTGTTAACGCTTTTGTGGCTAGCGGCGAGTTCATGCTGTGCTGGAGTTGGTGTATACAGACAGCTAAGACGCCACAAGGCGCGATCACCCACCTGTATGGCTGTTGTTACGGTTTTTGGTCTTTTGATTTTCGTTTGATGCTAGGCCAACATCTTGATTGCTGATTCAGCGAGGCGTACAAAATGATCTATCGCCTTCGGGAGATACCTCGCGATGGCCGCGGCAATCATACCACCGCACCGGTACAGCGGTTCTTTGATTTGTTAACCACAAATATGTTTTCGAATCCGAGTTGTTGGATAACTTTGGCGCGGAACGATTGGCGGGAACTAATCTTTATCTTTTGGAGGGAGGCCTGTTTAATGTGCGGCTATCTAAAGTTGGTCTGCATGTTAAATGTCACTTGTGAGTCATTTAAGAGAACAAGCTTCGGTCAGAAGCGGTTTCATTGCGTAAGCTACTTCATTTGCTTGTGGGAATGGAAAATGGAAAAATCGAAATTCGGATTAGTGGTCTCGTAATTAAACCGAAGGCTCCGGCAGTTTTCTTTTTTTTCCTTTTTTTGCTGTTCGTTGATTGAAAGTGAAACCGCCAACAGAATCAGGAAAATTGAAAGTCATTTTATTTATTTAATTATTTTTTCTGTCGGAAACTCGTATGGAATTAATAAATTGCTTTGACGCCGTCATGGGACATTGATGAAGATAGATTTTGGTTATAAATTTGTACATTTCGATAACTCTTTTTTATTATTATTATTTCTTAATTTTTTGTAAATTTTTTCATTCAAATGATCGCCTCGGCTGGCTTAAAAGTAGAAAATATCTTGTTTACCCAATTTCCGATACTTTTTAGATGGTTTCGACCAACATTTTTAATGTTAAAACTTCATAGGTTGCCCAAGTCTGGCTTTTAGCCTTAAAAAAACAGTTTTCATGCCTTGAGTGTAGAAAATTGGGCCAATCTGAGCTCCAAATATTGCCATTTTGCTTGCATACATTGCGACAGAGATGGAAACGCGGCAAATTCAAAGAGATGATTTTTTGTGAAAAATTGACATCAATTTTGAGCTGTTCCAAGAACGTTCAAATAGAGAGAAGTTCTTCATTGATTCTTCATTCCGCACCAATTGGAGCGTAAGCAATTTAAGCCCAATTCACAATGCAGCGCGAGAGCGAGGCGAGAAATCGCTGTCGTCATAAAATCGTCTCAAAGTACACAATGAAAGTAAAATTTATGACCGCCGGCTCATGTAATCTCTTACCTCGTTTATATGACGGGATCGCGGGATCGAATTCAACTAGGACTAAGATTCAATCGGGGTATATGCTGTACCGGATTGAAAGTTCGATCGAAGGATTCGGTTTGACAGTTCTTCTCTCCCTAACAGCTGCAAAAAAAAATTGTTCGTCTATGTTTTTTGGCAAAATTTTTGTTTCTTATTTATTTGGAATATGTCACCTCGCCATTTTCTATTGTTTTTGTTTTGCACCCTACAAATAAAAACACGAAATGACAAGAAATCTCTTCCCCTCTCTCTCGCCCACTTCTCTCTCTTAAAAATTTTGTGATCGGATCGAGTAATCCAATTTGGATCCGATCTGCGTTTATATAGCACTTAATACGGATTGAAGTCGGATTCAATCCTTCATATAAACGGGGTATATTTGACTGCACAAACGAACACTATCTTTCTCTTTCTGGCTACTCATATCAGCCTGCTGTCACGCTGTAACGCCGCGAGAGTTTTTTAATTTTACAAAAACAAGGCGATACGATAGGACGAGTCTCGCGTCATTGTGTATTGTTTCATAATTTTGCATTGATTGAAACTTTTTTTTGACAACTCGCGCTAAACTCGTCTCGCTCTCACGCTGCATTGTGAATCGGGCATTATTCGGGATCAATATGCAAAGTCCTCTTTAGACTAGTGCGACTGATGTTTAGCTACTGAGATCTTCGGTGCGTTGAGGTTCTCTACCCATGAGTCGACTGAAATCGATCCATTTCGAACCGCAAAATATTAAAATGAATTTCTTTCAAAAAAAAGCTGTCAGCGATAAAAAAAGAAACCATATTGGATAAAAAATTTATTACTCAGCTTAGAATACTTTGTTTCGTTACTTCCTGAACGTGAGTCTTGAATTTGGATTAAGTCGCCAATCAGACTCGAAACTGGCGAAATCGTGAAGAAGAGAAAACATCCTTCCCACACCTTTAAACCCACAAAATGGCATGTATAGTATATGTCCAAACTGATCACATTGCGATTGACGCAAGAAACCCTTCAAGTATTCAAGGTATAAGTTTTGGTTGCAGCCAGTGTTCGAATTTGTTGGCCTCCGAGAAACTCAAAAACCATCATGAAGAGTAGAGATCCAACTGCCAGAGAGCAGACGGAGACGCCACCACTAATGTGCTTGGTTTCATTCGGCGAACGCATCATTTAGCAACTGGCTAAACAGGACGCTTGCAAATCATGCAATATAGAAAGAGATCTGCTTGCGGGCCTTACTCGGAAGGACGAAAGGATGAAAAACCGACTTTTCAGACGGGCAAGGAACAGCAATCGATCAGGTGCATAGAAAGAAACGTTTTCTAAATACTATCAAGAAATAATATACCATGCAAATTTTAAGACCCATTGAAGCATCGCTTCTTCATACATTTAAAGTGTTAAAAAATTTTCACATGCAGTCACGGGAGCAAAAAGTTGCAAGACCAAACCCTTATTTCAAGGGATTAAAGACAAATGCTTTTGGTTTTTATTTGTTGGGACTCCTCTTACTTTAATTACTGCTGCACATTGGCGAGATATTGACTTAGATAGGTTTTTCCATGTGGATGCAGGTATGGTGTTCCGGGTCCGTATAAGTAAATTTTTAAGGTATTCAATTGACTCTGGACGATCCTTCGCAATCTTGAATTTCATTATTGACCAGATTTTCTCGATGGGATTGAGATCTGGACTAAAGGGCAGCCAACAAAACTTCTGCAGTGACTTTCGATTGCAGGAAGAAATTTTGCATCTCCAGAGAAGCATCACCAGGTAAGGTGAAGACCTTGGAGGCATCCGTAAGAGGGATACAGAGCTCAGTCGTTCGTTTAATTCTCTTCGCGCGAGAAATCTCCCATCCCAGCTTACAGCTTAAACTTTAATTTTTCGGAAAAGATAACATTCTTCCGCTTGTCTGGAGTCCAATATAGATGCTCCTGAGCCCAGAGCAGTCGTCTTTCCCGGTCTCTTTTTGGAAAATCCGTCGTCAGTACTGGCTGGAGTGCTCTAAGTCCAGCTTTCACGGGCCTTTTCCTTACTTCGCTTGACGAAATTATATTTCCTGTAGCTCGACGCTGATCGTTTTTAAGATCTACCGAAGTTATGAACGGATGCCAACGAATTTGGAGCACCAAAAAACGATCTTCCACTTCGGAGTCCCGGTCTCAATATATTTTTTTAAAATTCCTTGCTTCCAGCTTACAGCGATGCACTCCAAGCTGATTTTTCTCACTTTTTTTACTAAATTACTTCTGTTCATTTCGGACTGCTATCATGAGCTAAATGCACCTCTTGTAGTTCTCATAAATTCCAAGAACTGCGCCCGAAAAGGGTAATAAAGGGTTTGACCAAAATTTCTCGAACGGGACTGTATAGTCAGTTGAAAGTAAGCGCGACGAATAAAACATGAGCATGGTTTGCCCGACTCCAAAGTTCATCGTTTAAAGGATGCGCATTTAAAGAGACATGCCCTAAAGAGCCAAATAAGTTTCAACTTTCCTGCTGAACTTCTCCGTTATAAGATCACTATCAGCCCGATCTTGCTATAAGCCAGAGAAGCATATACCTTATCAAAAGCGTACGAACGGGTTAAAAAGCGAAGACTTTTAACTAAGCCAGATGATTCCAAGGAACATCAACGATCTGGCCGCAGAGACTTCGATCGTATACCAGAGAGACACGCGGCTAAGGTAAACCTTACAGTGGCCCACATCAATGGAAAGAGACCTTAACCAATTAAGTTGGAGGATCAAGTTGGCTGCAGAGAATTGTTGGTTAGAGCCGGAGATCACCTGGACTGTGGAACCATCGAAGAAAGACAGTAAGGGTGCACTACACATTTCCATTGTTTCTTTCGAAAAGCAAAATATTTACCCTATTGACATCAAACATTTATCAAAACACAGCCGAAAAGAAATTGGCAAAGTAATCTGCATTAAAAAGCGCCAAGTGCGAGTCGGACACGCACACGAAGGGTTCCAGAACACCGTTCAATATGTAACACTACATATTTTTTTTTTAGTTTTTGATTTATCTGATTCTTAAGAACACGTTTTTTGGTTATGGGGACCATCATTTATTTTTAATTTTATTTTATTTCAATTGAATAAAATAATAATAATAAAAGCTTCCACAGTGGTATATTTCCAGAATGTCTGAAAACAGCTGTCATAATCCCGCATTATAAGAAGGGAGATAAACGTGACCCTAATTATTATTAACCGATATGTCTGATATCAGTTTTCAGTTTTTTCAAAACTTTTTAACAATATGTTCGCATTAATACAACCCTTAGCGAATCATAACCCAGTCCACGCATCGGTGTTCCTCAGGTATCTGCTATTGGACCTTTATTCTTTATAACCTAGATAAATTCTGTTTTGAAGTGTTGTTTCCATGGAAATTTTGTTGCTTTCGCTGACGACCTAGCTCTATGCTATGCTCTCGTTAACTCTCGTTGTGAGTGCTGTATTTATTGTTGGGGCAACGCTTTCATTACCAATCAACAACCTCTTACCGCAGCAAAGAAAAAGGTCATCAAATTATGTTATTTAAGCATAAAATGCAGCCATCGCTTTGATACCTGTACGCTTGCAAACTGCTGAGATTGTTCGGGGAGGTATAAGGACCGATTTGTATTCACTTAGGTCTCCAAATTTATTTTATATTTTTTTATTTTTCAAGCCCTCATTCTCTCTGCCTTACAGTTCACACTTACACTTGATGCAGCAAAACTTTATCCCTACAAATCGTATTTAATTTAATTAATGCACTTTCCACTGGCTTTCAGATACCACAAAGTGCATGCCAGAAATCGTAACATTTCGATTTCGTTTTTTCTTTTTTAATGATTATTAAATTATTTATGTTCTAAGAAAATAATAAAAAATACCTGCGTATATAAAGAATTAAAGAATTATTTGAAGTGGAAAAAAATACAAATATAAAAATACAAAATCTAAAGGGAACTCCACCAATAAGATAATTACTTTGAAGCTCAATTCTCATTAAGCACGTAATTCATATTTAAACGTTGCCTCCCTGAATAAAAATTCTTGACTTTTTCCGAAATACTTGGAACAAAGTTTGTCACTGGAAATGATTTAATTTAAAAATCCACACTCTGCACACAAAGGGCGAATGATAAAAAGCTTAGATTGGTTTCTTTTCGACAGGCCAACATCTCTGATACTCTAGACTTTTCAATAACAAAGGCTTTCAAGTCGTCACAGAAAAGTATCTCGCACCTTAATTTGATATCCTTGAAATAATGATTGACGTTACAAAGATCTTATCCACGAGGACAGCGCAATCAAATCAACATAAATAAATTGTCCTCTTTCAGCACCGGAAACACTTTCATTTATTATTTAATTCCCGAAGAAAATCAATAGAAAGGAATTCAAGTATCGAAAGATTGTTTTTTTTATTTAAGTCCAAAGCTCCGAAAGGGTAGAACTCGTTACAATATTCTTTCATTGCTTTGAATGGAAGCAATGACTTTGTGAAAACCTGATACCAACTGACACTTCAACTACATACTCGTTGTCAAAATCATTTTTTTAAATTCATTTTAAGTGTCATTCGATCATTAATCAATTCCTTTTTTTATTTTAATTTTCAGATCGAGTGCTAGAACTACAAATCCAAGGTCAGTATAAATATCTATAGACTCTAATGAGCCTCAATCGACATACTATATGTATATGTGCATATTTCCTGCCTAGAGTGGTACGCTCTTTTGACAGCTTGTTATGGCTTTTGCCACGAAGATTCATATCACGTCGGAAACAAAACTGTAGCTCACCATGACGCCTCATTACATATCTGTAATTTGACCGGTGGAAAATTCCGAGTAACTTATTCCCAACTCAATTAATTGGCTGATTGTTAGTCATGGCAAAGCGCACAAGCCGGGGCTCATTCACACGCTAATTGACCATGGATGACCAATCAACTTGGCCAATAGGTCAGAGTTTTTGTACACTCGTGTGCACTCATTTTGGATAACTGCGAGCAGGCAATGATTTATGAAGTAATAATTCCGCCACCAAACGTGACCAATTCGCCAGTGATTTTCTTTCTCACACTCGAGATTGCCAGAAACTTAGCATCGTGTGAATAGATCTTAGGCCAGCTCATATGTTTCGTGAATTTCATTTTGTGACGCTCTTTTGCAATAAATCAAACAGTGTCCCGATGGGGTGAACAGAAGCCTTCACAAAAGAAAAAAAGGGTCAGCCCCCCAACGAGAAAAGGTCAATAAATAAGCAATAAAGATTGTGGGTAGACTCCGAGTTGATTATGTTTACTCTGCGCCCATTATTGTGTCCAAAAGAAGTGCTGAAAGCCCTTTTTACTGACTGCATGATAATTTTACCCTAACATAGCAAACTACGTGACATTTTAAAGAGGATTCTTCCTTTTTTTCTGGTGTTGTTGAAAGTTCCTTAAAAGTCCTCGTTTGGGGATTTCGTGTGCTCGTGGGTCACTTTGTGTGCAACCATTGAATAGCACCGCAAGGATAGACCTTTGATCTTAGTTGTGCAACACAGAATTCCATTTTATATATTGTTTTGTGTAATTTGAACGGATTGTCGCCGGATGTCTGTGGCATGAAAGTGTCCAGAACGTGATGAGTCGCATAATGGATACTGAGTAAACCCACGTATTGAGTAGGGTTAATATGTTTTTACATTTATAGTTTTGAACTAGTTTGATATTGCTTAAAATTTTGTAGGAATACAACATCTGTGAATTCATTCTACATATAGACTTTTGGCTGTTGCGATTAGAAAAGATTTCTTAATTATCTTCCTACGCAGTCCATTGTCGGGCGCCAATTAAGTTTTCCTTCAATATCGAATCTCATTCAAGACGTTATTTGCTGACGTTTATTATTTTCTGGCAATCAAAATAAAACAATGACTGAAATTCTATTTCACTGCGTGTTGTTTACCTGTTGAGAAAACACATCTTCGTGATCAAAAAGGTCATCCAATTTATCTATTTCTTGACCGTAATTACGAATTTATTTGACACTTGATGTTTCACCAAAATCACTTTCGAAGAATGTATGCCCGCTGGCATTTCTCTCACCATATCCGGACATGACAGTGATTTGTGGTGGATACTTTAGTTTGTATTTGATTATTTTCGGGACCCAAAAACGTAACGTAAATGGTTGGAGATTGTATTTTGAAGGACTTGTCCTTTATCACAACAGATGTACGTGGATTATTTGTAATATTCCATTATCTAGAACCAAGCCCAATCGTTTTTCTTAAAATTGAAGGTAAAAGTGTACACTGAAGATGTGAAGACATGCGGTCTTAGACAAACGATGTTTTGAACTTTAGTCTCCCTGCGCTTGGAAAACTGAGGGAGCTGAGCTAAGAGATACGTTATGCGTTTTTTAGCCATGCTTTTATAAAAGTGTGCGCCTTCACGACTTAATTTGTGGGCTACCACTTTATCTGCGTTCGTTGAAAGCTGGAAGATCTTAGTTAAGTTAATCTTTACTCACACTGAAAAATCTTCTGAGTCATTAATGAGTGTATCGGCTTCTTGGTATCATCCAAAAACTAGGCTAATTCCTCGTTGGAATCGCTTTCTACTGGCTTGGCTACTTATAATCAGAAATCATCGAGAATAATGGACCACAAAAAAGAGAACGAAAGAACTTGGTGTCTCTGAGGGTTCATCTGAATGCGACAAGCACTCAGAAGAAAGAATGAGGCTAGAGCTCCTCGACAAAACCTATCAGCAATACTCCCCATTGTATATGGAAACTAAAAAAAAGGTCACACTTAATGTTTGGCATACGAAAAGACATGATGACAATCATGATGACTGATAAAAATTAAAGCCACTCATAAATTCAAGTCCAACAAGACTACTGGTGTCCACGGACTTTCTGTCAAACTTTTCAAAGCTTACCTTAAGTTACCTACAAAGAATTGTCTGTTAAAAGTTGGCCAAATGAGTGCAGCATACTCATCGTTTACCTGATCCCAAAGAACGAAGAAAGGAGACTCTCTTAACAGCGCTAAATACAGAAAAATATGTCTTCTAAAAAGTCGATACCTGATCTTGAAAAAAACAGGAATTTCGGTTCGATTTTGATTCCGCATAAAACAGCGTGGCATTGTTTTGAAATTTCTATCATAGTCCACCAATCAATGACACGTCAAGGTTCAAATTGACAAAAGACTCGTTGGAAACTCAGAAAGTGATACGATCGTTAAAATTTCTCCTCAGTTCCTAGTAAAGTGTCGTCGAAAAAGAGGCGTCATTGGGGGCTATCTAAGCACTCAAACCCAGACTTGTCCATTTCAATACTTTTGCAGGAATTGAGCCTATAAGTATTTTGGCAATTGTAAACGAAGGAGGATAGTGAACGCACTCGTTCAAGCTTAACACAAGACGCTCAATTTTTTACCGAACTAAGTTCACAAGTATTATTCCACTTATCAGTAGTGAACTTTAAAGGGATCTTGAGTTTATAATGGCCTCAGTTGTTTTAAATAGAATCGCAGCTTCTCCAATAGTCCACTTCAAATGATGCTCCCAAAATCCTCCAAAATTTGGTGACCCTAGTGCAATCAAAGGTCATGAAACTCTAAGGCAACCTCTTAACTGGTGTTGATTAGTATCTGCACCTGCCATAAGTAAGCAGCGATGAACGCTCTGTCACAGTCACTGTCAATGTCAGTGCTATAACATGACTTTTCATCAGGTTTGCTGACTTGAAGGCTGTTTGGAGGATCAACTCATTGCTTTGAGACCTTGTGGGTGGTTCTCTAGTCTCCATTTCCTTATCATTCATTGAATCCTTAATCCCAAATCTCTGTGATCATGAAACTAATCCAATCTTAGCATTCTGATGGAGGATGCCCTAATTGTTCGAGAGGATGAACAACTTTATTATTCCGTTCAAGGCTCGGAGTCCATATAAGGAAGCTTCACCAAGCCGGGAGGATGGGATTCGATGAGCCTCCATTTACCGTCGTATCTTTGAACAAAAATCTCTCCCAAAATCAGAAAATTTGATCCTTGAAAAGAAAAATTTTATGAAGGTACTTCAGCTTTTCCGTTGCGGGTTGGAGTGCGACATATCATTTATTTGGAAAGTTGTAAACATTTATTTGGAAGCCAGTCAATCTTTAAGATAGTCTGGAGCACTCAAGTTGCTTCGCAATAGACACCGTCTTATGTTTCAAAACGATCCTAATTCAGTTCCTTTTTCAAGACAATTACCATATTTTTTCTTTTGTAGCCGCAAAATCCGAGCACTTGACATGGGTTCTCACATCCAAAAACTTCAAGTATTGAAAAAAAAAACTGCTCAAAATGATGCTAGATCTTCTCCTTGGCACTACTCTACCTCTGATCTCCATAAAAAGGGAATGTTGCTTGATAACCTACAGAATCCAAGACGGTTCGTTGTGAAGAATGGCAATGTTCCTTCTTTTTGTATTTTCAAGTTAATAAGAGGTCTGCACCAAGGTGCAGTTAATTCTCCGATACTTTTCAGCATTTTCACGATTGATCATTTAGGTTCTATTCACCATGATATAGCGTAAGCAGACGACTTGACCGCATACAAATCGGGAACAACGATTGAGGCCATCATATTGAATTTGCAATGTGACTGCATTTTTGTGACGACTGGAAGTTAAAGATAAACAACGAGAAATCGGAAACCATTCTTTTCAGGACCCCATGGTCTAGGGCCTCTAGGGATACGAGAAAGAATTGGTGAAAATTCTTGATCACGGGACACCATGGGCAACCATAATCAAACATTAGTGTATTCAAATACCTAGGGCTCTGGCTCGACCAATATCTGTAGTTTAACAAATATATAGATGTCGCTCTAGCCAGAGCCAAACCGGCTTCTGCTATGATAAAGAGACTAGGGTGAAAGTCATCTGCTACATGGCAGCATGGCAGCAAATTCGATAGAAAAACTTCGGGTTTTTTAAAGGTAATGCCTCATGGCTTGTCTACGTTTATATAGAACTCCAGAGTCCTTCACAATGGGGCCAACCTTTTCAAAGTGAAGAATTTCCTTATTGAGCTTATTCAAAGACACATTGAAAGGGAAATGGCTTCGAACAAAAACCTGATCTTCGGGGGTTTGTACCCCAATAGTTTGTACCATGAGAGTGCTCGCGCCTAAGTGACTTTGTCCCTCCGGAGGCCTTCCTCTTCAATGATTCTAAAGGTCTGATAAAGAATAGTAGGGCGATGCCGCTTAACCTGAACATCGCCCGTTCAGGTGTAGACAGGCGACTTGATTAAAATCCAGACATCGCCCACAGTTCCGACGATTGTCTCCGGTTCAGCAGAGCACTATCAGCAGAGCACTATCAATTCGCTATTTCATAGATGCACAAAAGCAACACCAACAATTTTGGTGTCTATTAGAAAAAGTATATCCATAGATTGCTGAAATGTGAACTACGTGATTCAATAATGTTCGATAGTCGATTTGATGTCGCGTTTTATTTCTTCACAGCCACATTTCAGATTCTGGAGTGCTACTGGGTTGGGTGAGAGTAAGGAGGTGTTTTTCAGTATTCCGAAATCTATATCGATTCGATAGAGCCAGTAAGATCGTCGACAGCCTTTATTAAGTCTTCGAACTTAGAAGTTATATCCCCAAATTTTTTTAGGAGGAGTTTATTTTCAGTTAGTGCTCGATTGGTTGCTTCTCCTAGTAATCACTTCCAGCACATCTGAGGGCGAGAGTACCTAACCAGCATCACAAAAGAACATATAGTTGGCTGTAAATTCCCTTAGGCAAGTCACGGCTCTCCTGCCTAATTCAGTGCAGAGGGCGTAAAAAGATTTGCCACTCCAGTCAGCGTTGGAAGTTTCGGTGCAATTTGGATTACCGCACGTTTCCATGTTGTTTCTTCATGTTTACGCAGAGGAAGATTTGAGAATCAGCTAATTTTGCGAATTTTTTGTTATTGTATTCACAGAGGGTATTGTACGGAAAGCTGGGTCACTAAAGGCATAGGTCGTTGAAGAGTCAGCAGGAAATTGTAGAATGGGGGAACTTCAACTTCGATTAAACGTTTTGCGAAAATGGCAGAAATTAGGTAAAGAAAAATTCAGGGAGCGAAAAAAAACACACTACCGAACTGTTTGGCAGCTAAATTTGTTATGCTTTAGACAAAGAATCAAAAACGTCCGAACACTACGTTTTTCTTTATTTAATAATTGTAAATATTATGAAATTAATAAAATTAGTTTGCTTAGGTCAAAGACAAAGAGGGAGCTTAGGGCGCCCCCAAGGGGCAAGTAAGTCAGTTAAAAAAAATTAATTTATATAAGCTGGTTTAAGCGTTTTGCCTAGTGTCTACGTAGTTCTAATTAGAACATAAAAATATATACTATACATTCAAAAGTACCCACAGAATCCAAAAGTTTACGAATACGTTTTTGATAACAATGTTTTGGTAAACCAAAACCGTTAAGTAAACTAAACTGTGATTTTCTTATAAAGTTAATAAACTAGTTTTTTTATATTCATTTTTTTTTTCTATTAACTAATTGTACTTTTATTTATTTTAATTTAATATTTACCTTTTTATTTATATATTTACTTATTTATTGATTTATTTATTCACCCATCTATTTATATAATATTTTTTTTTATTTTTTTGTTAAATAATTATGTGTTTACTTGTCTGTTTTTGGATATTTCGTTTTTATTTTTTACTGTCTTATCTCGCGACTGGTTCTTCTTTTTTATTTATGCATACTTTTAGACCACTTTTCACTGCAATCGAATTGGCATTGGAAGTAGACGGGACAAAGACTTATCTGTATATGGTCGAAAATAGGTCCAAACAATTGGACAGTTTCAAAACCTTTTTTTAAGTTTGTTCCTTTGCTGCATCTAAAACATCCACCATCAGACACACGCGTCAGAAATCATAAAACCACGAAACCAGAAAATCGTCCTGCACCTGTAAGTATATCATCCATTGCTCTTCTTCCATAAGCACACTATACACACACAGAGAGAAAGACGAAAGGATATCTGTCTCATCGCAATGAAAATTCACCTAGTCTATGCTTTTAAGATACCTTTACGGCGTCGCATATCAGACGAAACCAACCTGACGTGCAATTACGTTCAGCCAATGAATGAGCCGCCTAAGATCGCTTATCGCGACATGTAATTAAGCCCTTCGGCAGAGTCTCCTCACAGAACCAGAGACTAGTTCCATAACAAAGTGGCCACGATTTGTAAACGAAATTCCTCAACAGAGAGTGAAACACACTGCAAAGAGGAGATAGACCAACCATCTGCCTTTCTGGCGTTGTCGTGTCGTCCTTTTTATAAGCACACTATGACGAGCTCCATGCCTTTGGCACATTTACTCAGGCGGGAATCAAGTCTTTTTGGTGTACTTAACGTTGTTTAAGAATGATTAGTTGGACGACGAGTTGGAGGTGTACACCCAGACAGTCAGCCGGTTGTTTAGGTGCAGACATTTCTTTGATCTTTTGATGGGTCCCGATGGATGGAGCGGTATCACGTCGAATGCCTTAAGACTTAACATACCCAGACATTGGTTAGCTGGCTTATAACTCGGCTAATTGTTAAATTATAGCTGGCTTGGTTCGGTGATATAACATAACATTGGTGAATTAGTCACTCAACTAATGGAAGTAATTAACGTGCCTTTTGTTTTTATTCGTCGTCGACAAACGAAGGGACTAAGTCTTAGTATCTGTTGGCTGTCATTCAACGAATATTTGCTACAGTTATTGAGTAGTCGCCGCCGACAAAGGAGACCGAAGGCGACACTTTTCTGATCTAACAATTGTGTGATGCTGGTGATTTCCTTAGCCGCTCGGATGGAGTGCATCATTTGGGTGGTCTTGCCACAACAGCTTAGACATTTCTCTGTGAGCAATGATAAATCATTATTGGAATTAACTGGAAGAAGGATAGTGAGGTTATTACACCTTATATGGCGGTACAAATTCCAAATAGTCAATAATTGACTTTAGTCTTGTGAATGCTTCAATTCCCAGACAAAGTAAAGTCTGATGGGATAGGTTGGGACATCAAGAGTTTGACCAAATCCCAGAGTAAAAAAGTTCGAGCTATGGAACAGGTTGCGCCATCTTTTGTTTTCCTTTTAACAAGGGTTTACTGAAGAGATTGAATTCGAATTATTTTGGATAGTATTGGCTGGCTTGACAACAGCAATTTTCCATAATTTCGACCCCTATTTCAAGTATAGTTGAATCAGTATTATTCTAGAATGCTTAAGTCATTTTAGAATAGGTACACTTGCATCGATCTTTTATGGCACACTACAAAAAAGAGCCCAAAACGACTAATCATATGGTTTTTGAACACAGTCTGCAATAAGCCGATTGAAGCGCCCTCTATCAACTTTGACAATTCTCCTATTGTCGCCTCGGCAGAAAAATGGCTCTTTAATGATGCTACTCAAAAACCTACAGCAAACAATCCGCACTTTCTTGATGCTTTCGTGTGGGTTTTTCAAGCCACCGAAACGGAAATGCACCTCATCTGAAAATATGATTTCAATTTGGAACTGCTCAACGATACTAACTCATGTTGTCATCGTCTATAAGTGTTATCGCTCGCTTTTGAATTCTATTTAGAAATTGCGAGGTGGTTTTGGGTACACTTGCCCAGATGTGAGCACTGTACTCTATTTTAGGCCGAATAAAAGCATTATAAATTGTGGCTAAATCAGAAGGCGTAACGTATTTCTTGTGCCAGTTTAAGAAACCTAATCATTTCGTCGAATTCTTGGCAACATCGAATATGTGGTCAATCCAGTGTAAAATAGAGTTAACGCGAATACCATTTAAAGCTTTTCGGTTTCATCGACGCAAGTGCCATTCATGAACAATGGCTGTGAAATAGGGTTTCGCTTTAATGACAAAAGACGGCATTATGTTTTGGAAGCTTTAAATTCTACTCCGTTGGCTAGTCCACATTTAATTATGCTTTCAGTTTCAGAATTAAATGAGGTAAGCATATGTTGCTTTTCAATATCTACGTCATAAGAGCAGGGGCGGGACTAATTAAACGCATATGTGAAGCTGAGGGTTCTGTCATTTCCAATGGAATATATTGGATTAGATGGGATAGACAAGAGATTGTTGATGAAAATCGGATACAAAACCGAGCCAGTATTTATATGGTGAATTTAAGATTTGCAACCGTCCAATACAACTTCTATTGTACGACTCGAAATGGAGTTTCTAATCTTTCAAGGAAGATGCTCTAAATGCCAAATCTTATCAAGCTAGTGCAACTGAAGTTTAATTGCAGATACCTTTCTCGGAGACCGAAATTAATAACTTCCAGTTTGCAAATAGTTTTCCAATATTTCCAAACTTTACTCAATGATTGTTTTCAATTCTTGATTCGAAAAGAGAGCAACAGAAGACCAACCCTTTGAGGAACTATCAAACATTTCCTTACAGTTCTGGGAGTTCTGCCTTCGCTGTTTTCTTTTATCTCCTCGCGACTACTCAAAAAGACGTTCCCCGAAAATTTTTTTGAGGAAGACAACCGATAGAAGGATGAATTTTTGTGACGATGCGCCAACTTGATACAGAAGCCACGAGTTGTTTACCTGAAATGCGATTTATTTTCGATTATAGTCCATGGAGACCGTAAATTCGATTCAATCGCATAGGACCTAGATTGTTTTCCGTTCTCATAATATTTTGTCGGATTCAGCAGCAAAAAAATTGTGCTTCACGAGGACGATGCGGTCTCTTTTTGCATGATGTCGGGTCAAAGAATGATGAAACTCAAATCTTTAAGAAAACATTCTTAACGGATCCTGATCAATGCTTAGCTACTCTGTCAGTTTCCTGAGGATCAGTTTCATCCATTATAGCCGCCGATAGTTAACCACTGCGTTCGTCATCCTCAATGGAATCACAGCCACTTTTGTAGCAATTTTATTTATGCATTGGTGGCGCTATTGTAGCGGTTGTTGTATCGGCTTAATTCCTAGTTCGTGTTATCAAAATAGTGGTTTGTCTAGATTATGTGTAGATGGCTCTGCTGTGGAGGCATAGAATAAAATCTTCAAAACTTTCAAATTACATTTATCAAAAACTTGCGTCAAGTAAAACACTACGAACTAGACGAAATCAAAAGCCTCCGTCCCGTTAAGGGCTCCACACATGGAAGTGAGTTGAAACAAAATACATCTGAGTTTCTCAAACCACTTCTCCTAATTCTTCCGATCGCTCTTTGCTACACGCATTTTACGAGTATTTATATCCTCTTGAAAAGCGAGCAATTTATAAAAAAAACGATATAATAAATCGTTGCCGAAACGCTGATCCAGCGTTTCCAAAGTATTCCCATCTTTGGATCCGTCTTCGAAACATGAATTAAACATGCAAACTTGTCCTTCCAAGATTGATTCCATTTTTGAAATCGCAAAGAATCTAATTCATACAAGGATCCAAATCTACAGGACCTATAATGTAAGCTTAACAAAAAGCAAGCAATGATGCTAAAATTGGGAATAAATGTTAGTGACAGATGTGTCACGCGGTAACAATATTCCTGATCCTTGATCGGGGTAGAATAAACAAAAATTTCCACTTCCACGTCATTAGCTCTGTGAAGTCTTTCGAAAGTAACTAACTTGTTTAATGAAACAGAATTTCAATACAGTCGCCAATATATTATTCTTCTTCTAACTTACATATGTACTAGGAAGCCAGCAATCCTGGAAGGAACAAAGCCTGGAAAAGAGCTGTTCTCCAGCCCTAAGGGTCTCCCGTAAGCTGTCTTCTGTCGGTTATACCACATTTTATTGTCCATTCTCTCGAAGTAGCTTAGCCAATGTAGTCAACATCTTGTTGTTAATTTAACAAACCGAACCAAAAGCGTTTGCCTAGGCTTGTTTGTTCTCCATCGGATGTATACTGTGGTGTCTTTTGTGGTTGATATATAAGTTGTTGAACTCTTTTACGATACGTTTTGGCCAAGATGCAGGGATCTATTTTTGGTTGACAGTAAATATTTTGCCTCGTTCTCATATTTTCTAGGACCAACCCTTTCGCCTGTTCTTCAATCAATGTGAATGCTTCCACTTCACCACGCTGGGAACAAGCGACAATGTCGATACCGTCTGTGTATTTTAAAAGCTGGAACAGGATTCAAAAAGTCACATCTGCTTGCCGAAAGTCGGTGCATGTTTGGAATAGTTCGGACGTTTTGGTTCCAAACTTGTCGGTACATCGTGGTATTTATTCGTTGTATGACACAAACGGTTCAGTATTCCCGGGATCCCAAAATCGGTCATCGCGTTGTTGAGCTCGGGACAATTTATACTGTCATATGTGATAAACAGCTGGTTCGTAATGACTTGAAACTCGTTGGCCTTTTCCACGATGCGGCATAATGTGAAAATATGGTCCATCGTTGATTTGCTGGGCTGGTGTTGTACGTTTTGTGGGGTTCAACAAGGTTTTAGACGTTCAACGTTCACATCGGACGCTGGCAAGGATCTTGTTGGCAACATATAGCAGGACTATGCGTCGGTAGTTGTTGCTACCAAGCATCCTTCAAAAATCGTTCTTTAATGAAACGATCCATGCGTCTGTAGCTCGAAGGACATCGTCTGTACCCATGCTTCATTACATCCATTTGCAAATTGATAAGTCTTCAGATTTTACTAAAAAAAAAAAAAAGGACCCAGACATCCCACATCCAGACTTCAAAACATATTCCCAATCAATCAAATTATGCCTGTCAAAGGATACCTTCGTATGTATCTCGGGCCATACACTTCGACCCAATTATTTCATCTCTTATCATCTGAGTAAATCTGCCCAACTTCTGTCAGAAAACACCGACGCATTCGTCGTCCTTCCACCTTTCCACAAGTCACATCAGAAAGCGAAATAAATTATTCCAAGTCCCGATATTCGAATTCAAATCACATTCACGGGTGTCTGTCATGAAGTGCACAGAAATATAAAGGACCAGACAACAAATAACAAAACATCCCTCAGATACAATAAATAATTTATTGTTAAAAATTGTATATACTCTTTTTGAACGCGAACTGCAAATACTCATACTCCATGAACGACGCTAGGGTTAGGATTGAGTCCAGCTCGAGTTCTCCCAAAGGATCATTATCGGATCAAGCATGCTTTGCATTGACTTATCCTTTTTGCATTTCCTTAAAGGTATGCGCCTTAAAAACTGTAATCCTACCCCGGAATATACTTAAATACTATAGTACCTGATTCATTCCTAGTCTTTATTACCCTTTCAAGTTTTTAACTGATGTCGAGATATTGCAAAAAATAAAATCGCAGTTAAACTTGTGTACTTGAGTGTATGCAAATTTGTTCTACTATAACAGTCCGTTGTCGCAGTCTCAGAATGGAATGTCCCGATGCTGATGTGGACGGTGGATGGACTGGAAGGGACGTCAGAATACTGACAACGAGAACGACGTGAGGGTTAGGATTGAGTCCAGCTCGAGTTCCCCCAAAGGATTATTATCGGATCAAGCATGCTTTGCATTGACTTATCCTTTTTGCATTTCCTTAAAGGTATGCGCCTTAAAAACTGTAATCCTACCCCGGAATATACTTAAATACTATATACCTGATTCATTCCTAGTCTTTATTACCCTTTCAAGTTTTTATCTGATGTCGAGATATTGGAAAAAATAAACTCGCAGTTAAACTTGTGTACTTGAGTGTATGCAAATTTGTTCCACCCGTACCCGTCCGTCGTCGCAGTCTCAGAATGGAATGTCCTGGAGCGCTCTCGCACTATACGTACATGGGATAAAACAAATATCGAGGGAATACGAGTATATGCGAAAAAGGAGCAACAGCAGAAGTCGTGGTAAAGCAACAGCGCGCAGAATAGGAGCACAACAAGTTGTAAAATTTTACGATGGCGCTCTTAAATGGTTCATCCCCCGTTTGCACAAGTGTGCGGGCCTTAAAGGCGAGTCGCAGTCACAAGCTCCTTAAGCCAAATCAAAGCAAATGCTCCGAAGGGGATATTAATGTTAAAAATAATAAGTTAACTAAAGGCGAGGGCGGTCCATCTTCTTGGGCAAGGGCGGTTGACTTCTAAAGGTAGACACACAAAAAAATATATATACTATGTTGTAGGTGGCGTCATCCCGATGCTGATGTGGACGGTGGATGGACTGGAAGGGACGTCAGAATACTGGCATTGAGAACGAGGTGACATGTAAATGATGTTCGTGTGTACTGGTGTTAATCCCATTGTGGGGATTAAGGTTAACTGATGATATGCGGCGTGCTCTGTTAATCAAGGTGCTGGAGGTGTCCTTAAACCATTTTTCATCCTGCCGTCCCGCGTGTATATCTTTTAAAGGCTTTAAAAGTAATGTACTGCCGTAGTGTCTGGTCAGCCTATTAAGCCAATGACGGAACAAAATCAACAAGCTTATTTTGAGCAGCAGCACATTAGGTTTTGGTTAGAGGAGGGTAGGTCTCTATGACCTATTACTCTCCGCTTCCTGATGTAAAACCCTCTGGTCTTTTCGGGATTCACTTCAGTTTTCTTCATTGAAGCTATGATGATAGTTTTGTTCACCTTTTTTAAATCACCTGTCGCTGCCCAAGTGGTTGACACTGCGGTCCAAAAGAGAAGAGTAAACTTAAATAAGGGGAGTAAAAATAGGCTTATAGACAGTTCACCCCTCTGATGAAGGTCAGAATTGTACTGTCTAAAGTCGTATGTCTTTGCCTAGTTAGAGTTGGACATTCACAAAGAATCAGTACAACAATTTCGTCGTCTTCCAAACAGAGTCGGCACTAAATGACTGTACTAAGTCCTAATTTGGTAAGACGTGAACTCAAGCAGCAATTGCCTGAGACGAAGCTCACGATTTCTCTAATGTTCTGCTTGTTTAGTTTGGGGATTTCTCTATAAGAGGAGGGATTGATTAATAATCTTGTGGCGATACGTAGCTTTTTTTCCCACTTATTGGTCAGACCTGTGGCGGCAGTCCAGCTTACGCTACATAAAGGTTCCGGACCAGTGAACGTACTTGTAAAACCAGCCCTGCCTAGTTCGTCCGTATTTCATCATGATGACCTGGAACCCATCCTTACATTTGTTACATTGGGCTAGGGATTGAAGGACGTCGGAGCAGAATGATTTTGGAGCTGCCTGGCTTTCTGAATATATGAAAATTCTGGCAACTTTTTTGGTTTTAAGCAAGGCTTACTTGCTTGTAGTTCGGCCTGGAAAACACTTGGACGCTTTCCCGTAGATAAAGAGTTTTTTGGTTTGGGTCCATAGACAACGGCGTCTACACCATTTGTCATTTTTGAACCATCAGCTTCTGCGGTCGAGGGCAGGTGTGTTGCTCGTCAGCCTCTAGGGTTATAAAAGGTCTGACCATCATGATGTAAAACAAGTAAAGCATCTTAGGTTTGAGACCCCAAGAGCTTCCACAGAATCACTTTGTTCGCCTTAGTGATTTAGCGATGGACCCAGGCTAAATTTAATTTGATCTTGGATGCAAGGTTTTTCAGTACAAGGTCCTGCAGAACCTAGAAAACGTTTCTCAGTGCGAAAGAGTGGCGTTTTTGGAACCCAAAATAAAATTGTTCTCTAAATTTAAAACAGTAAAACGCAATTTTGGAGCGACGAGTACTTAATCAGCAACTTCTCACCGTATCGACATTCGAAATCATCGAGAACTATATTTTTGGAAATAAAAGAGACGAACTAAAGATTAAAGTCTGCATATAACCCGCGATCTACCATGGAACTTAAGGAAATGTCAATAAATCGACGACATCGAGCTAAGTTTACTGCAGTGCGTGCCATGAAAAACATTCACCCATTTCCAGCAGTAAAAAATAAAAAATTTGTTCTCTTCCTGAACTTCCACCATACAAGCGACTTACTGCAAATGTAAACTCTTGTTTTTATGAGCACATATTCAAAGGCTCGGACTTTATTTACATTGAGTACTGCGCCCTAATATCTGACCCGATTATCTTTGCTAATTGTCTCCATAGCCCACAACAGGGCTGCGATATACGCCTCAAAGACACTGCAGGAGTCTTCCTTCCTAAAGGATTCATTGACCTCCTGTTCTTCAAAGAAGAGACTGATGGAATATATTTACTTACTTCAGTGACGCTACATCTTTGGATGGACCTAGGCCTCAACCAAGAAGCCTCTCAAACAAGATTTCTTCTGTTGCGTACAATTAGTTGGTTGGTTGGTATGTTAGGGTGAGCTTTGTTAGCTCCTCACTTAGACCTCTAGTTGGGCCCGTTGTGTTCCCCTATTTCCAGTTTGGAGAAGATTTTGGTAAAAGTAGAAAAATGGAATAGGGGTAATGTCGGAGGGATTACTATAGAGTGTCTTGATTTGACTGATCGGGAAATCTATTTGTTCGTTTTGCGAAATCCATGATCTCGCCGATCCCAATTTCTTTACGGTGCGCAAAATCCGGTATCAGTGCTGATAGTGGCAGAGGAAGTGCTCCAGATCTTCCTCTTCCTCCTCACAGCTTTGGCATGCCGATGTTTCTGCTAGTTCGAGTCTATATAAGTGGAGGTTAAGGTTAATGTGCCCTGTTAACAGTCCTTCATCGTTTACATCGATTTTTTTGCATTCGCTCAGTTCGCAGTATTTTATTCGCCATTTAATGATGTACTAGCAAGTTTAGCTTTTATTTTTGAAAGATTGCGTAATGAATTGACAAACGGCATTACCATCACAGTATGGCCATCCACTTAGTCAGATTGTTATCTCTGTTCTGATTTTATTTTTTTAACTCGCTTGCTCTTATGGGGTTATGACTATTCTTGTAGATCCACCCAATTGGAGGCAGCTAGTTGAGAATCGAGCTGGCTAAAAAGACTTGTTGGATGCGGCCAGTCCATTTCGAATTGCCAAACTTTGTTCTATATATTTTTTCTAAATATATGAATCAGACTGGTGCTAGAGGAGTGCACATAATCCTTTGCTTGCCGGTACTTTGTAGTTTTGTTTTGTTTTCCATCTGTTTTGGTTTTTTATTAAATTACATTTTATCTCTGTGATTCTCTTTTAATGAAGACAGAACTTCTTAAAGAGATATTCGGCTCCCTTTGGGTGTGTTCTCTAAACCTTAACGAAGGCCCAATCTTGACCGGGGTACTCAAATTGGACACATAAATTTTAATACTAGTAGTAATTCATTTATTAGTATAAGAAATACTTTACAAAAAATCTTTAAAATTTAGTATAATAGCCTATTAATATTATTATTGAAAAATTCAGTCTTATATTTTATATTTACAGCTAAATTCAAACATTTCGTTTAACAAAATTAATACATTTGATTTTAAATAATCTAAAATTACTTTCATTTTTTACTTCAATTGGTAAGTTATTGAATAAAATCACTCCCTTGTACATAAGCGTGTTTCCTGCGGCTGTTGAGGTACAACGATTGACTCTGAAGTCGTTGATGTTACGCAACTGGTATGGCTGTGCTTCTCCCACCCGTCTCATTCCCCTCGTTGAGTAGCTTGGTACGCTGCCCTGCTTCATCTTATACAGAGCAATCAGTGTGTTGATTTCTAACCTTTCTCTTACACTTAACCATTTGAGCGCGTCTAGCATGTGTCTTATCGGTGTGAATCTGTTGCATCTCAGAATACTCCTCATACATCTTTCCTTCCGAATAAACCAATTTGTCATCGGCATTTAGTACAACTTTGCATTCATTTATTATGGCCGGCATATCATTAATGTAAATTATAAATAGAAGCGCCCCGAGAATTGATCCCTGTGGAACCCCAATATCCACTTCTGTCATATTTGACACTCGATCTTTGACTTTTGTCCTTTGCGATCTATTTGATAAAAATTATTCAAACCATTTAAGCTCCTTATCTCTTATACCATACATCGACAATTTATTCAATAATATATTCCGATCAATTGTTTCAAACGCCCTTTTGAAGTCCAGGAAAAGTGCCATTGTTTTTTTCTTGTTCCCTTCGTTCTTCCATTCATTAATTACGTAGTTTACCGCTGCTTCACAAGAGTAATTTTTCCTGAACCCAGATTGGTAGATGGATAATATATTTTTACTTTCTATGTATGCCAGTAGTTGACGTGGAACCACACTTTGGTTTGAATGGGACTTTATTTCACACCGTGTGGAAATATCCGCGTTTCGGTTAAGGTCTTAAGTCATCTTATGTTTTCTTGTACCAAATTTACATACACTCCACATTAAACGTTTTCATTAAATAAAAAGTAATTCGAATCTGACCGTCAAATAGGTTACGATCCACGCATAGAGGGAAACATATCACTGAATGCCAAAAAGCATTACGTAAGCTCAAGGCTAACCAAAAAATATTTTATCTACCAACGCAAAAGTGGTCAGCTGAATTGAAGTTCGCAAATCAATGTCTATCAATGCTACTGATAATTATTGAATAACAAATTCAATTCAATTTTCAACTTTGCCATCAACAACAAACAACTTCGATGGACGGTGCTTTGAGCGCATGTTAATTGTAACGCCTCGAGCAGGACCTTTAATCAAACTTTCAAAACAGCAACCTGATGTGCCGTCATAATCACTGAAAGAAAACCGAACCGTATTGAATATCAGGGTTCAATTTGAATAGCTGGACAACAACAATGAGGCACTTTCAAGCGAAGCAAAGACCGCCTACGCCGCCGCGGGGTGCTATTGGATTCCAATCGAAATCAGTTTCACTTGTAAAGTTGATTTTCTGGCCCGGCACAGTCAAAGGCGCTAATCATTTGAAATGAGTTAGTGCGCGCAAATTGTTTGCCAAAAGTGAATGTATCTTTTGAGAATATACAAACAAGTGCAAATTGATGAGATCTCATCTATTCGAAATGAAAGTTGGTTTTAATTGGTATGAATGTGGAGGCTTAATGATTTGATTACTGAAGCCAGAAAAAAATTGTTTAACCAAACTTTTTAGATGAAGGCGAGCCCTTAAGTAGAAGCAAATTGTAAATTAAATTTTGTTTACATGTGTACGCAGAAAAATACACAAATGCAGATATGAGTTGCTTTCATCGCTCCTTCTTGTTTGTAGATGTAGCGATCTTCTAAGCATCAATTAGAAATGCTTAGATAAATGAACTTATGAACAAAATGATATAAGAGCAGTTGAGGTTCAAAGCAAGAATGATGTTCTAGCCCATCTTTACGAGTATTTTGTAATCCGATTTTCCAAAACATTTAAATAGACCATCCATCCATCCATCCATTCTTTCGATGGTGAAAAAAGACCTTTCGCGATTATTTGCAAAAAATTTATATAAGTTAATAGAAAAGTCTAGAATTCTTAGCCAAAAATAATTTGGATTTTAGGGAGATGGAAAACATAAACATCATGTGCTCTATAAAAGAGTGTTCGACTTTACGAAAGGCTTCGATAAGTTCTTTCTAGAAAATATCCTCAAGCCATTCTTAAATCTTTCGACAGTAATTTGGAGAAATGGCAAATATATTTGTTAAACATTTGGAGAACAGAAGCGGAGTTCCAAAGGGATCACAACATGACGATGTCCCTTTTTCGTTATTTATGTAAATCATCTGACCCCCATTTATAAACGAAACACGGTATAAAATAATAAATTATATATAATATAAATAAATAAAAGATGCTTAATACTAAATATGAATTATAGTGTCGTAAATATTTAAGGTAAATATATTATTTGATTCAGACTTAATTTTTAATTTGGGCCAAGTTCGTGATTAAATTGTAATCGGAATATCTGTCGTTGAAAGTGTCTCAACAAGTTCTATTTCCAATAAGTGAGGAAAGAATGATTTCGAAAAGTTTCATGGTCTTGATTGATTGTTTGATTATTTGAAAACTTTGAGGGACCGCAGTAGAAACTAAATAGTATTAATTTCAACTTGATACCATAATGCGTTCTTCAGAAAAAGAGTGGTGACAAACAGACGCACAACAAATTTCCTCTTTTCCCTTTGGAAAACGAAACCTTTAAAATGAATTTAAATTTGTTTGAAATTAATGTTTTTTTGAATTCTTAATGATACATAAATGGAGTCTTAATAGGGATGGAGAACTCGATATTAACTTATTTGCATTGGCTTAATTCGCAGTAATTTATTTGCTTATAAAGGTTGATTTTATAAAAGCTATAAGAAAGTTTTTCAAAAAAAACACATAAAATTCAGAAAAATGCATGAAATCTTTATTTGAATCGATAGTACAGTCCATATAATTTAATGTTTGAAGATTATTTCATGCAAATGTTGAGCTTGACTGCGCCTCAAAGGGTTCATCCGCTTAGTCCAAATTTTGCATACTCTTTCCAACATTTCGGCCGGTATCTCACGAATAAATGTTTCAACGTTGTGTTCCAATACGTCAATTGAAGCGGGCTTGTCTGAATAGACATGAGCTTTAACATAGCGCCACAAAAAATAGTCTGAAGGCGTTAAATCGCACGATCTAGGCGGCCAATTGACCGGTCCCGAACGTGAAATAAAATGTTCACCGAACTCGCCTCTCAATAAGTCCATTGTTGCGCGTGCTGTGTGGCATGTGGCACCATCTTGTTGAAACCACATGTCATGCAAGTCAAACTCTTGCATATTGGGCAAAAAAAAGTTGGATATCATCTCACGGTAGCGCTCACCATTCACAGTTACGTTACGATTCGCATCATCTTTGAAGAAGTACGGTCCAATGATGCCACCAGCCCATAAACCGCACCAAACTGTACTTTTTCTGGATACATTGGTAGCTCTTGCAATGCTTCTGGCTGATATTCACTCCAAAATCGACAATTCTGCTTATTTACGTACCCATTGAGCCAAAAATGAGCTTCGTCGCTGAACACAATTTTTCGTTAAAACAGTGTATCTTCGGCCAACTTTCCAAGAGCCCATTCACCAAAAATTTTATGTTGCGGTGGGTCGTTCGGCTTCAATTCTTGCACCAGCTGTATTTTGAAAGGCATCACTTCTAAATCCTTCCGCAAAATTTTCCACGTTGTTGTGTAACAGAAGCCCAATTGCTGCGAACGGCGATGAATCGATAATTGATGGTCATCATTAACACTGGCCGATAGAGCTGCACTCTACGTAAGCGTGTTGGTGGTTTAATGTCCAACAATGTAAATTTGGTGCGAAATTTAGTCACAATAGCCCGAATAGCCGCTTCAGTGGGTCGATTAAACTGACCATAAAATGGAAGAAGCGCGCGATGAACTTTCTTAACAGAGCACGCATTTTGATAAAAAAAATTCAATAATTTGCAAGCGTTATTCGTTTGTAAGACGATTCACGTTTAAATTATAAACCAAACTGAAGATGTTTGACAGTGAAACAAAACACGAAACGTGCGTCAGCTGTTTAAACCAGTGTTGCCGTTAAGATAATAGCTTAAAAACCACCCTTTATTTATTGTATATATTGAATACTTATATATGTTGTTATTTTTTTAAACATTAATTCATCACTCCGCTGTGATACAAGAACAGATCCAATGACATTGTCTTTACGAAAAAATTATTTTGACGGCACAAACTTGGATCTCTATTTAGTATGGCAAACCATCGGCCAATGTTTACTTGACTAGATTCGAAAACAAGATAGAGGTTAAGGACATATGTACTCCAGGGTTCTAAACTGGGGCAGTTTTAACTGCTTCGACTATTCAGTTTCAGTTTCAATTTAAATGCGTTTTGGTTTATTTTAAAGATCTACTTAGAGACAATACAAGAACGCTTAAATAAGCTTATATTTTGACTCAAAGTAACTATTAAACATATGTATTGAGTTTAACAATTTTAAACTAAGAAAATTTGAGTGCGGCCAAAATGTGAGTTTGTATTTGATATTTCCACGAGATACTAAACAGTGCTAAGAATTTATGTAGGGTGCTTACCGATTGAAAGGTGGGAAACAAACTTTTCTTTTTCCTGTATTGATTATAGCTTTGGGAGTTTCTTTTTTTGCCCATTTGTCAATATAGGCCTTTTAGGTGTTTAGTCCGACTGGTTTGGCCAAATCGAGCGTAGATATTTTGTACAGGGCTAATCAATAAACAGTTACGATAAAAAGTGATCTATTTTATTTTACGTACAAGCTGCAATTCAAACCAACCGAAGATAAGTAAAAGCCCTCATCTTTCCAAAAATCAAACTGAAAACAAAATAAGAAACAAATCGCCGTCGTATTCCTTTAATAGAATAATATTTGGCTGCACAGCTCTAAGATTTCTTTACCGAGTTTTTAATACCTAAATTCCTCTCGTCTATTTTTATCCCCACCATTAGAGTATCAGGAAAGTTATAAATCGCACAAAGGTCAGAAATATACTCTGTCAATATTTCTCTTCAAAACACTTAAATGTTTTTGATTAATGTTTTTTAGCTTATTGTTCGGTGAATCTTTTTTTATCTATAAACCTAATTTTTTAGGAGATTTACCTACCACTATATGTCTTCAATAATTTGATTCGACTTGAATTGAAGCTGCTGCTGATTTGATTTTGATTTGAATATTCAAAGTTTTTAGTATGTTAAAAAATTTAGCTGAGACATTAATCCATTGAGCGCCAATTCATTGTGGTATCCTTGAAGGCTTAAAACAACAGTGTCCTTTAATCAGGAAATTAACACATTACATATTAGCAATCTTTTGGAATCAAAGGTCTTTTCTAAGTCAACCAAGCACTCGTGAATTGAAACTTGATATTGTTCCATTGGACGTCAGCTTAGACGCGACATGTACTATATGTTGTGTCGCCTCGCACTGACACTGCTCCGAAATTTTTTTCGAATATCTTGTTAATGTTGGGAAGGAGACTTATAGACCGGTACAGTTAAAACACTGATGTTTTCAAATGTGTCGGATGATGTGCATTCTTCAACATATTGTCAAACAGTGTCGTCCACTACTTCGAGTGCAAAGAGTCTAAAGAAGTGTTTGATATTCCGTCGTATCCCACAATTTTGTTTAATTCTACTCGTTTGTTTGCCCGGGTTACAATTAAGATCTTCCTTTTCAATGAACGAAGGATAGATCCATGCAATCTCTTGACAAGCTCTTGTCAAACTCCAGACGAAGTGTGTCAATCTCGTCTTTCTATGACTATAAAAGTACATATGTTTAAACATTGTCCTCCAAATCTTGCTCTGCTTTGCTATGTCGGCACAAAATCCACAATCGGCAGGTTACCCCTCCATCTTAGGTATGCTTTAATATTAAAAACCATAAAATCCAAGTTTGAGTCTGCTCTGCGATAAGATGGACTATCCGCTGCCGAATCTTTGCCCGGCACTGTTGCGAACATAACCAATTTAATAAAAGTTCCCGTAAGTATTTGATAAACAGCCTTTGAAAGTTCTATTAATAAACGTTTACATCTCCGGGTATGAGGAATTAATAAGGCAACATAAAGCCATATTGATTTGATGCTGTAAAGAGTACCGCCCATGCAGCTGCCTAATTTTATCATATTTTCAATTGTGCCACGGGAATACTTCAACACAGCCCACAATACACCGCTAAACATCATGCGAATTATAAATAAAACCTAGAGTACAGAAATGAAGAGGTGTATTGAAGACTTATTCCTGGAATTATGGTATGCCTTTACCTTTGTGAGGGTAAAAGTTCTTCGTAACCAGATTTCGGCCCCTTGAGCTATTTCTGATGCTATTTCTCCTAAGGGCCATCCACGTGCTGTTTATTTAATTGAAACTTATTTTTCCAGTTTATCCAATTTCCATGTTCTGCCGTCGTTAGAGAGCTACTTAAAAACGGATTGCATTTTAAAAAGGCTAAGACCTTTGGGCAGGAATAATAAATGATGTAAATATAGCCGACTTCAGTTATCCTCTTTTGCACATAATGCCGGTAAAACAATCTGTTATCCTCTAAAAATGTAATTTTATCGAAACAACTTTAAGGTAGAAACTGGATTGACATTTTTGACAAACAAAGTCATAGCAAGAATTATCTTCTTTTTTTTTCATTGAACTTTTAACTGTTAAAAAGAAAAAAAGACTTAATCCAATAAAGTAAGTTCGCAGGTTCACACATTGGAAAAATAAAAGACTATACAGCCCTACTAGACTATCAATCGGTGGACCAACATTAAAGATGTTAAAGGCTTGGTCACAGGTGGCAAATTTTGCAGCGAAGTGAACATGACGGCATATTGTTCGGCGTTGCTTGGTATAAGTCGTCCCAACTATGAAGAGTAAGCTATCTATCCTGATGATGAAAAATAAAGCAGAAAAAGGGCCTATCCTATCGAAACACCGTTCTATTCTTCTTTTCAGGACTACACATATGATGCATTTTTCGCAAAGCGAGCAGAAAAATTGAGAACATCTTGAGAATGTAGTCCGAATTATGCCGGAGAATTTGATGTAGACTTATTTGCATTCGTACAATTCACAGTATTTTATTCGTCAATTGAAATTTTATCAGTTTGACATCTTTCTTTATTTTATTCTTGTCGGAGTCGCACTTATGGCCATGTCTGAGGCATAACCAAAGGCACTTAGTTCTGAAAGCTTTATAGCCTGCACTTAGCCATAAGAGAACGATGGACTTGCTCTTCTAAATTTTTAAAGGAATCTATAAAGTATGCAGAGGAAGCCATATACCCGGAATGAAAATTAGCTTCAACTTCAAAAATGTAAAGTATAAAGAAGTCACTCGTCTTGAGGATCTATCATCAGGTCTTCTCAAGCTCCGTTCCCAATTCTCAAGAATAGTGGCTAAATTGTTGTCACTCTAGATCTTTTGTTACAAGCCACAAAAAACTTTTTAAATATCACTTTTTTTCCTTAAAACAATCCTAATGCATTCGACGTGATAAACAGAAACGCAACTCCACTCCGAGATGTCATGTAGCATTCTAGACAAACCTTAAAGAAAACATCTTTAAGTCCCTTTCCAAACCAATCCAAATCCAACTTCCAACTTGCTCTAAATGCAATCGACTCTACTGCCAAGAATATGGATCCTTGCTGGATGAAGCTGAGTCACACAACTTCAACGCCATCATCGTAGGAAAAGGTCGTGTTCATGCATAATAATTTCAACAGGAAACTAAACCTTGTTTTCTCTTCTAAATGCGGCACCATCAAAGAGGATAAATGCTTGGAGGCACCGGCTCTAGAATCTAGATTTATTTTTTTCACAGCCCCACCTCTCGGGAATAATTGGCATTTGTCTGAAAACTTTTACAGATACAAAGAGGCTTCTGACGTCATTCGGAGTCGACAGAGAACTTAAGTCCAACAACATCGTTGACAAATATAAGCTGCGGCTAAGCTTATTTGTATGGAGTAAGTGAAGATTTCTAGGTCAACATCCAAGTTTTTCAGGCGAAGTAAATTTTTCCAACGGATTTAAGTCTAATTGTAGAATGATAAGCTTTCAACTATCATAGATTTTGTACTCCCAGAAGTTTGTTATAATTCCGAATGCCTCGCAAGAATGAGGACGACAACAAAAACCAGGTATTGAATCATCGCTTGACTTCGAAAAGTAAACGCGTTCTTGTCAGAGAACAAACAACAATAGATGACAGCATTCTAAACGAACAAATGCGTAAAAGACAGTAAGAGTGACTGGCTCTACAACTTTATCCTTGCGTAAACCACTTCGCACTTCTACGCTAAAAAGCAAGTAACTTTTGCTTTTCATATAATCATCGTACAGGTTTGTTAAGTTGGCTTGATGTGTCTGTTTTTTTTTTTCTTGTTTGTTTGCGTCTTGCAATTTGATGGTTAAAATAATTATTATCAAAAAATGAATGTTTACCTTTGGTTACTTAAAGCTTGGGATGGGTGTGGAGTAAGTTTACGTCATAATTTTCACTCCGAGGACGTGAAGTTCATTATGAATCACTGCATTCGGAAATACTTAAAACTAGTTTTATTAAGAAGTTCAGGACTCTTATACCTAGCGATCTTATTCACTGCTTCATTCTCTTCTTTTTTGTTACTAAGCTATTCTTGTTATTTTACAAATTTACAAACTTCGATTTGAATCTTAATAAATTTCTTTCTAAATAGTTAAATGCTTTCTGGAAGCTCATTAAATATACTGAGTCTTTTATAAAACAACATTTTATGTGAATAATTATTTTTAAACAATTGCAAATTAAAATTATTGTTGTTTCTAGGGTTGTGAGAAAATATGGTGCAAGATAATTTTTAATTTTAAATATATATACAAATACAAACATAATAATACGTTGATTTATGTTGATCCATCTTAATGCTTCTAGCGTATAATCAATTGTTGTGTTTCTTTTACATTTCAATATACATCTCATAGCTTATTTGGCAATTTTTGTAATTTTTCTTCTCCATCTAAAAAAGGCACGTATTAAAACATTAAAAAAAAAAATAAATAAATAAGTATGGCCGTTGGGGTAGGGACATTTTTCCTAATTCTCCTCATAAATCCAATTTTTTTTTAAAGTTTTATTCATTTAATAAACTAAATGTAAATTGAAAGTAAATTTATTATAAGCCCGAAGTACTTTGCTTCACTTCCTTCATAAAACATAAAGTTAAAGCTTGTTCATGTTTAAAAATTGCTTGACATTATTTACGTCTTTTGAAGTTTTTAATTTAAAAATATTTAAATCTTTTTCTAATACCAATAATAGGTCATCATCTGCAAATTATGTGAAATGTCCATTTAAAACAACTTTGTGCATATTTCTATAAATGAGAATTAACAGCGAACCTAATATTGTGCCTTGGGGCACCTTAGTTCAATTTCGTTCAGTTAGGATTTCTCGTTTTTATATTTCCCCAGTTGCTTTCTTCCATGTTTATATGATTTGAACTCTTCATATTCAACACCTCTGATCCCATAGTTTTTCAGTTTCTTTAGTAGGATGCATCTATCGATTTTAGATCTAGAAAAATTGCAGACACCTTCTTTTTTCTTTGTATTTCTTCTTTCCAATTTGCATGTACTATTGCATGTCTTTAAAGCTCTGACTGGTATTCTTCGATTATCTTTTTTAGGTGTTCGAATTTTCAAAGTCTGCCTTCATTTTCTTCTTATCGAATGAACTCTAGATCTCCCGAATGATCGCGTTTGGTGCGGTTTGAGTGGATCTATCCTTTCGCATTTGGTGTTACTGCTTTTATGTTTCATAATTAAGTTCGTCTTAAGGGGGTATTCTAGTCTAGAGGCATGAATTTTATGTAATTTTCGACGGCAATTAATATTTTAAGGATCCATTTTTTTATTAGTTATTTATTAACATAAAAAGAAAAAAATCATAAAATTAAAAAAGTTGAAAATTTCAAAACTTAGCAGTTGATGAAATGAAGGTCTCAAAAAATTGGCGCATAACCTACCTTGGCGCATACCTACGATTTCAAACCTCCTAGCAATCTGCAACCACAAAAAAAAATTTAATCTAGAATAATGTCGCAATGTCTGGAATTACGGAAAAGTTGGAAAGATTTTTTGTTCACAAAATGGCGACTGCCTGAAAAAAACAATTTTGTAACACTTTTTTTGACTGTTGAATTTAATAGACATTTGGTGATGAGGATAGTTCCAGACATAGACAAGTCTATAAAGAAGACTCTCTTAAAATTTCAGGTAAATCGGTCCAGTAGAACCTGAGAAATCGTGGGTATTGTTTTGAAAAAGACAGTTTTGAGAAAAACGCGTTTAAAGTTTCGCGTAAAGTTTTTCGCAGTCTAAGTCACGAAATGATATTGTAGACTTACATTTGTTCAATCTGCCATTCCTGCTTCATGCATCGGCTTCGAAAAAAATATTTTCCGCGTTTCTCTACTCAAATCGAGCAGTTCTGACCTCCTTAGATGCATTGGATGCTCGTATCCCGGAGCGGTCAATCCGTACGTTGGGTGTCTTCCTGTGCCGTGAATCTATTGCCGTGAAATCGCCTTTTTGTTTGTCGATCTGGACGCGTAATCCTTTGTGCTGCAGATTTTTTATTCATTTTATTAAAAAAAATATTACTCAATAATTTTATTTCACTCGCGGCACATACTTATGTACGTCCACGTGGTTTGAAGGTTAGAATTCAACTGTTGGCAGCTGGACGTAAGTGAACACTAAACATAAGAGATACAAGTCACCTTGGGTTCTTGTATTACAATATATACAAAGGACAAAAGGTTTTACTCAGAAATATGGATTCAGGTAGACGGAGACGAAACCCAGTTTGGATTCTGGGTCAGCAAAATACCGATATCTCCAAAAACAATTTGAATTTTGAAAAATCCTCTTGTAGATATATTCTTGAATAGTAAAACTTTGAAAATTTAAAAAAAATAACCTATTTTTTTAAATTTCTAGACTAGAATACCCCCTTAAGGCCACGCATTCCCACGAATATTTGCTTGTTTAGACCCGGATTCAAATCCGGTTAAGAACATCTGGCATTTTTTTCACGGCCGAACTGCTAAGAAAAATCGTCTGGGGCCGTTCGGAGTCAGCAATAAATTGTAGGTCCAACCCTCGCTCAAAGATTGCTGCTAAAACGCCACGGCTTAAGGTATTCCCTTTATAAAATGTCACAAAATGTTTACCGAGGTGGCCATAGTTTATCTTGGCACTTGCTAGCCAATTCATGTGAAGAAGTTATTCTCAGATTCTCTGCTTAGCCCATAGCTGTGTGCTGAGTGGCATTCTGAAATTTTTTTCTGTTGTTGAACTCGAGTTCCGGTACCAGAAAAAACCGTCTCGAGAAAAAATTGCACACCACACTTTCAATTTTGGACAATGTAAATGTTCTCAAAGACGTTGGAACACTGAATGCTCATGTCTGTTGATAAACATTACGCTTCAAAATCCACTAAAGTCGAGGTCTAGTGACTGGGGGAAGTGAAGTCAAATCAGATCTAACAATTGTATTACAGCAAAGCTTGATATGGAGTATGCTTTGCCCTAAATCTGTCTCTTTTTGGAATAAACATCCTTCTTTAAAATGACTTGTAAAAAGTACAAAAGGCAGCCTCAAATAAATCAAAATAAGACAAGGAGAGAAACCTTTTTTCAAAATACACAAGGCATCACTCACCTCTCCGGGCTGTATCCCGACCTCAAGTCTTAGCATTCTCTTTCCTCATTCATCTCACCTTTGGCCTCCCATTATCAACTCCAAACAATCCAATTGTGTAGCATCAACTCTCCAGTGAACATCATTAATGACCCACAAACAATGCCAAGACAAGATGACACTCCAGAATTATTTTCTTTTATTTTTCCGTTCCCACAGCTTGCCATCTATCATAATAAGGCCTTTTTCCAGAGGCTCGCTCACGTTTCGGTTCGCGATGTCAATCAATTTTTTTTTTTATTCTCTCATCTATTGTTTGGCATTCCTTTGACCAACCGTTAATTGTTTACATTTGCATCGAAAAAAAAAAGAATAACAAAAATATTTCCTAAAGAAGCTCCACAACGATAGCCATCACCTCAATGGTGACCCAAGAGTTTACGGATAAGATGCCCGCCAGCTTTCCCCAAAGACGTTGCCAAATAAACCGCTTTTTTTTCTGAGTATATTTTTGTTTCCCTTTTTTTCATTCTAGAAAGTATACGCCACCATTAGTAGGTTTGTGGAAAACATTTGGAATAATCTCAGCAATGAATGGGAAGCGCGGCGCTTATTGAGTTCACTAATTGGAGGGGCATCCGCGCCAAGGCTGCCAGTCTTCTTTCGTTTTTAAACTTTAAACTGTGTCTTTGTAGGGCTTTGGGAAAAGTAGCAGCCGGATTGGCGTACACTGTTCACCTTGGAACCACGAAGGGCTTAGCCATGCTTACGGAGGTAATACCCTCTAGAGAGGATCATAAAATATAAAATTTTTGGAAAATAAATTATTCTTTGCGCTTATGCAGCCTCATCCCTTATTTTGCGAAGGGATTTCAAATTTCCAGTTAAGCAGCACGAGGATGTGGAATTTCTTTGGGGATGGAAATAAAATGCCTTTAACGACACAAAAATCCTTAAGGAAAATCTCTTTGCAATTTAAAGCGCGCGTATTTTTGCTGTGCCCTGTGAAAAGACACCTACACAGGGACGATGCGAGTTGGGCCTCTGTTTACCTCTTCAATATGGTTTTCCATCTAAGGTGGATGGATTGAAATTATGAATGTATTTGACGTTGAGGTTTTGATTATATTCCTGGCGTTGCAGGAGGCCTTACAATACTGCTGGGGTTTATGTCTTTGTGGTTTGGGGACTTGATGGTTGCCAGGAGAGTGAGTTAGGTAGATGTGGGAGTTTTCTACCCCTTTGAGTTTTTGTGTCGAGAAACGAAGGTAAAAAAAGGGAGCACAAAATTCATACAAAATGTGTCAAGGGACAAGTAATTCTAATTAACTTTGTCGATATTTAAACTATTCTACAAGAACTATAGATTTTGAAGTTGAAGTCAAAATGTATTTTCAACTTTAGAGATAAAGTTTGTAAGTTTGTTTGTAGGACGTTATCTTTAAAAATACTCATCCGAGTTCGAAAATTGTTTAAACCTTTATTAAGAATGGATAAACATATGCTTTGTGTTAACGCCTTTATATAAAAGGACTTTTTATGGCGACCATTTATGAAACAAAAGTCAATGAAAAAACGGCCGAGCGAATGTGTTTTTTGCGTACGCGGACAGTTTTGACAGCTTTTGTAAATGTAGTCAAAACCTTAAGTAAGGTTTTTACTAAAGTTAAACCTAATAAAAGTTAACCCAGAGCTGCTTCAATTCTTAAGGGAAATACATATGTATCTGATTCCAACAGGTATGCCATTTCATTTGACATCGTTGCAATTTCGAGTGCGGCTTGCATTCGCAATGCCGATTAACGAATCGACAGGGCAGTCATTGAGTGTCTCCATGATGAACCTCTGGAAAATCTGTGCTTATCGCATTATCAATTTAACGTCCTCAGTTTTCGTGTCGAAAAAACAACAGGCTTTCGAGCCAAACAATGTTCCTACGTTGTCAAAATGTGAATAGTCAAAATACTAACTTTCAAAATGAAAATTTAATATTTTCATAGTAATAGTAATTTTTAATTTGAATTATTAAATATATAATTAATAATACTATGTGGTCGCCATGACAGTTTGACTTTATTCAAAATATTTGCTTTTTTCTACTTATTTATTCCCCATCCTCATCAGACCACGTCTGTTAGATCAACTAGAGGAGAATAAAGAAGCTTCAGGGGAAAATTGTAAAGTTGATTGAAACTCAAATGTATGCTTATATCGATTGGAATGGGAACATCACACTATCACTATGTCGCCAGTGCCTTAATGGCTTTAAGCAGATCAAATTATATGATTTCACAAGCCATTGATTTTATGATATGATCTTGAAACTTCAGTATTAAATTCAATATTTAAATTGACCAAAACGGTAAACTAGGTGAAAATTCCAGGTTTAATTCACGATTCGAAACTGGACCCAAAAAATTGTCGAATTGAAAAAAAAACACACTTAACCAACTGTGCCATCCAAACGTGCATCTAAACTTTCTTTCTTCACTTTCAACAGAGACCTATTTCGACCTAAAATGGTCTAGAAGCATGAATTTCATGTAATTTTTGAAGTGTCATAAAAAAAGACAATTAATATTTTTACTATCCGTTTTTTTATTAGTTATTTATTAACATAAACAGAATACAGAAAAAAATTAAACAAGTTGAAAATTTCAACAAATACTAGTTGATGAAGTGAGGGTCACAAAAAATTGGCGCGGGCGCGTACCATACCCACGATTTCAACCCCCGTAGCAATCTGAAACCAAAAGAAAAAAGATTATTAATCTAGAATAATGTCGCAATGTCTGGAACTACGGAAGAGCTGGAAAGATTTTTTTTCACAAAATGGCGGCTGCCTGAAAAAAAACAATTTTTGTACCACTTTTTTTGACTATTTCGAATTTTAAGTAAAAAAAACAATTATAGAAATTTGGGGACGAGGATAGTTCCATAATTTCAGGTAAATCGGTCTAGTAGAACCTGAGAAATCGTAGGTATTGTTTTGAAAAAGACTGTTTCGCGTAAAATTTTTCGCAGTCAGTCGTGAAATGATAATGTAGACTTACATTTGTTGCATCTGCTATTCCTGCTTCATACACAGGACCTTCCTCGACATCGAGAAAACAATTTTCCGCGTTTCTTTCTTCATATCAAGCAGTTCTGGCCTCCTTTGATGCGTTGGATGCTCGTTTCTCGGAGCGGTCAATCCGGGCGTTGTCTCGTTTCACAGCAAATGAATGAGCTTCCGGCCAGTTTTGTTTGTCGATCTGGACACGTAATCCTTTGTGCTGAAGATTTTTTATCCATTTTATTAAAAAAAAATATTTCACAATATTTTAATTTCACTCACAGCACACATGGACGTCCACGTAGTTTGAAGGTTAGAATTCAACTGTTAGCAGCTGGACGTAAGTGAACACTAAACATAAAAGATGCAAGTCACCTTGGGTTTTTGTATTACAAAATATACAAAGGCAAAAGGTTTTACTGAGAAATATGGGCTCAGGCAGACGGAGAATCCCTAATGTTTTTCGTTCGATTAGTTCCGGCCGAACAAGTTTGGATTCCGGGTCAGCAAAATACCGATATCTCCGAAAATAATTTGAATTTTGAAAAATTCACTTGTAGATATATTCTTTAAAAGTTGAACTTTGAAAATGAAAGACTCACTTAAAACAGAGTCGTCCAACGCAGCTAAGTAGTTTGTGCATAGATTTCCCGCTCAGTAGGATGGTATCACTACGTGACAAGGAATTTGTTGTTAAGCAGCAACTAAAGCTTTGTAGGGTAAAAGAAGAGAAGATGACTTCGAACTCACTTAGAGTTTATTCAAAGGGGTGAAGTTTGAAATAAAGACGTCATTCCAGGTTCATCAGCCGTATGTATCCAAGATCCCATTACATGTAAGAAAAACGATGAGCTTCCTAAGCTTCCAATCACTCTCAGGAACTAAAATTGTTTCGGCAAAGAAAAAAATAAATAAAATTTCGGTCGTTAATAAGAATATCAGATTGAATTGGTTTAGGTAAAAATTTTTGACAGTTTAAAAACCCCCGCTTACTCATATGTATGTGGTTCAAAGAATGTTTATTTTTACTCCTTTTTTCTCGACTTTTTTAAAATTATTCAAATAAATCGGTCTCTCAGTGAAATTTGTTCAAATTCAGCTTTCTTCATTATGATTATTAAAATTGTCTGTAAAAAATCATTTAAAACTCAAATTACTTTTTTTTTCCTTTCCAGATAATCCCGAACAAATCAACGTTAGTAAACTTCCAAAGGCAGCTCAATATAAACTAATATAATATAATTCGTTCACATGACAAGGGAGTCGATTTTATTTATGCCGCTTTTTTATAAGTAGTGGTCTTCAGATCCTCCGCGTCCAACCGATCATATCATAGTGATGTCAGGAGTGGCTCAGGGTAGCAACGTTGGCCCAATGCTTTTCAAACTAATAATCAATTGCATTGTCTCCAACGTAATCGAGCACTCGTACCTTTGTACTTCTACCGAATAATTGAAAATACATAACGTTCTTTCGCCCCTTTGAATCCTGCCACCAATAAGAGGATGCGCACACGTTTTCGGTATTCTAGAGACACAATGTTTTAGAACTGAATAGCAAAAAACGCGAGGCCATATCATTCACTATTACACGTGATCCTATGCACTCGAAAAACTATTTCAATTCCAATGAATCTATTCAACAGGTAGAACCAACCCAGCACTTGGCCACATCCTTCTAATTTCCCAAACCTAACATGCAGGAAGGCCTTCTTAATTGCGACTAGTACACGGATTTACAAGCCAAGTCTGGTCTCCATATAACGACGCTCATATTCAACGAATTGAGGCCGTTCAAGGAAAATATTTCCAATCTTTTGTTAGAAAAATAAACCATAATGCCGACTCTCTTGGCTTAAAACATATTCTCATTTTTCGTATCTCTTCTTCGAACCAATGTCCACGATAATGTTGTCCAAAACGTCGTTGCCCTTCACTTAGACAAGAGCTTAATCAGAAGATAAATTTTAGCCTTGTTAAATTAGCTTTAAACATTAACTTTAACTCAAATGCCAATACAGAAAATAATATTGCAAGCTTTGATAATCCTTGAAAGGCTGTGCAAAGCCTTAGACCTTAAATTTTCCAATCAAAGAAAAAGGTGGTATGTTAAGTCCAGCAATTAAAGTGTTTTCAAAATGAAAAATGAGATGAGAAAGCCTTAGGTGCTGATGTCTCGTAAAACCCTCGACTCGAATGTTTGGTTCAATGATAAAACAACATCGCCTGTTGACGCGAAATTTATTTACTCGTTCATACTTCACTAAGCACCCATTTGGCCGGTTGTAGAACTACCGCCAACGCAAAATTTCGCGAACACACCATTAATTCGTATGAAGCTCCCCTGTGAAACGTCTTTTCTCTCTCTCTCTCTTTCTATGACCATAAAACAGTATGAGTTTGTCTACCCTATCATCCAGCTTAACTACACACAACAACCACCCATTGGGTCGTTTGTTGCATGCACAAAAGGACACACGACGACGTCCTCGCACAGTCCCTGCAGCATCTTCAAAAACCCTCTCCAACAACCAGGACTCAGACGTTAGTTGACAAATAAAATTCATGCTCAGGTTTTCCCTTAGATAACGCGTCGGCTTAACCTAAACAAATCATTTGCTCGACTATATTTTAACACAGCACAGGAGCCACGAAGACACACCGTCGAGGAACATTTATCCCTGAATAGGGGTACGGCGGGAATTTATGGTCGTCATCAAGTTTAAGACCAAAGGAACTTTCTCAAAGTCATGCAGTTTGCTGTTTTATCTACCTTCGTTGTACTGTGCGTAATCAAATGAAATGCTGACGACAATGCCAGGGAAGATTCATCAAATTGAAATCCTTGTTTTTTTTTCTTTGTTGAGTCTCTTTGAAACGCTCAAATGTGTCGTGTTAGGGGAAGGACCGTTTAAAGAACCACAAAGTGCATAGAGGATGACGTCTTTACTTTGACAAAGATTCAATTCATTTGGTCTAGACGAAGTCTGCTTCGGAATAAATGGTTATGAATTGTAATGTCTTTTGTTAACGCATGGTGAACGCATTTAAAATGTCCTTGATGCAAAAGTAACTTTATAATGTGAATGTGCCATAATTTTGCAAATGGCATCAAATGTCATTGTTTTTTGACATTTAAATTGTAGACAGAAAGCGTCTGTGACTAGACAAGAGATGTCACAAAAAGGGGTCGTTTTGTGGTTCGGCTGTGACCGAAATCGTCCAAGAGTACATTCGACAAACTAGACGAAAACGATGCACACAATTTGGCATCAGGAAATCTTTGTTGCGTCTTTCTTTCAAGTTTTTTCAGGCAGAAAAAAAATGGAATGGCCATTCACCCGACCTTTTGTTTTGTCTTTTTTTTAAATAGTGCTCAAGGGCTCAAGGGATTGGAAGTACCCTTAAAGTGTTTTCTTACAATGTACGAGCAGAAGTGGAAGGCAGAGAAAGGAGGTACCAGTGCACATTGGTTTTAAATTGTTGAAGGTTGCAGTGCAAGGGAAAAATAGAGCGAGGTGACGCATTCCACATGCGCATTGTGCGGCCTTTAAAAGAATTTCTAAACTTCACAGTGCGCCCGAAAGAAGACTTTAGGGTAAACTGATGAGCATTCGATGTTGTGCGGGTGTTGCGAGTGAATTTTTGGAGGGGCAGCTATTTCAACGGAGCATAAAGTCATAAAAAACAAAGTCAAGCAAGACATATTTCGACGGTGTTTCAGCGAGAGAATTGCTTTCGATATGTGGCCATCGTCTATGAGCGTTGTACTCCATTTTAGACCAAATAAAAACTGTATAAATTATGACTAAATCAGAAGGGGTAAAATAGTTCTTGCATCGGTTTAGAAAGCCTTAGCATTTCGCTGCATTCATGGCAATATCGAATATGTGGTCGAGCATTTAAAGCTTTCGTTTTCTTCGACGCAAGTGCCATTCATGGACAATGGCTCGGTGTTAGGGTTTCGCTTTGATGACATATGACAGCATTGGAGAGCAGGGGCGTGAATCATTAAACGAATATGAGAAACTTATCATCTGCGAAGGAATACATTTCATCAGATGTGATAGCAAGAGATCGTCAATGAAAATTAAAAAGAGAGTCGGAGACATAACTGAGCCTTGGGGAACACCAGCATTTATATGATGAATTTCAGACTTGAAACCATCCAATACAATTTGTATTGTACGACTAGAAAGGTAGTTTCTAAACCATCGAAGAAGGGACTCGCCGATACCACATGCACACTACTAGACCTCAATCCAACATAGGCTCTTCGGAACGAACTTGACTGAAAAGTCCGAAGGCGTTAATTTTTCGGTAAAAAAGAGGTTGTCACACCAGAGTCTTTCTATTGATTTATTTTTTTCTTATAAGACCATTGATTCATGGATGATTTGAGCCTTAGCTAAAAATAGTTTTTATCCTTCAAGGTGGCAGGCATGACTGAGCTTCTCATCCAAAATTGCTGGATCTTTGAAACGGAGATTCGGTCTTCCCTATTTTATGGTGGTTTTGACTCGAATGCACTCTGAGCTGGAGCCTTCGCTCGATTTGGCCGAGCCGTCTTGGTCGGCGGATTTATAATTTTCGAACTATGCCTACATCATTATGCAGCCCGTAGAGTTCGCGAATTAGTATCAATTCACCTACGAGATGTCGTTTGTGGACATTATATTTGTCTCGATATGTACGAGTATTAAGAGTTTTGACGGATTGATTTTTTGCCGATAGTTCTTTGTCTATTCCCGCATTTATTTGACGATGAACTCTTTTGGCCTCTTACGTTGGACTGGGGCGATGTTGCCAATATCGTAATCGTATCCCGTTCTTTAAACAGATTCGGAATAGAATTGCTGCTGTTCAAGAATTTGATTGAATAAATCACCTGGCAGTGTATTATCTTTTGCCGAAATCCATGGCGAGTCTGAAACATTTTTGGGTTATTAATCCAAACTACACAGTCCATCGCGTGCTCTCGAGTGTTGTGCGGCCTTGGTAGATCAGATTTTCCCGAGATTCTGAATTTACCATCTGCTTGTGCAATAAGGTGAGTATGAACTTGAAAGCCATTGGTAATTGGTCTTGCGCAGTGTGAAAACATGATCTAGTGTCGGGCAGATACAAAATTGGTATTTGACCGATTTGCCGGTTACAAAGAGGCTTCACACTTTCACACAATGCACAACAGATTATCTTGTAAGCGACTTTACTGTTGTTGCAAGACTAGGATCACCTTTTAAAGTTGGTAAATATAGAGCTGATATTTAAGGTGTCGGCCATGGTTTCGTCCTCCCAAAATTGACAGATAATCTGGCCCGTCAAATTTAAAAAGTTTTTTTATGGCTACTCCTACTTTTTGGAATTGGGTCTTCTCAAAACCGTTTCACTCTTTTTTGATCATGTAACAATATGAAGAGATTGAGTGGTTGTTTTGTAGGCTGCAGCGAGGCTTTCGACTTCCTTGTTTAAAACAAAAAACGTTTAACTAGCTCCAGATTTTTTTGCAACGACTTCTTCTGTGCCAAATCCATCATCATATCTCAAATATATTGTCAAGAGTTTATACTTACTCGAACAGTCAATTTAGTCATTCATTGATTCAAGGTCCATTCGCCATCTGCAGTAACTTCTTTTGATGATAAAAATAAGAAAGGAAGTATCGCACGCTCTTCTCTCATTTTGATGATCGGCGTGTATGTTTTTTTTATTTTAAAAAAATTAAAAAAAGCTAATCGTTTCAATCAATTTATCCCACCCGCCTTTAAGTCCACCCTTCTCCTCATACCCCGAACAATCAATTTATCTTAAACGCCAAACATGTTCAAAGTAATCATAATAAAAAGGAAATCAAAGTACAAAATCACTCATACACGCACACATTTATTGTGAGGTCCCATCACTTTTCAGACCATGCAAGCCTTTACAATTTAATCATAAAACTAAATAAGGTGGTCGTGTGTCGTTTACTTAATTATCTGCAGCGCAACCAAATGCACAGATACACGAATACGATGAGGTACTATTAGTCCGTTACAGGTGGATCCTCCGTGTACTTTTCACACGCCTCGCCGGCCGCTTGTTGTGTGTTCTCGTCTCGTACTCAGTGGATGACGCGGAGTCTCTTACCCTTAATTAGCATATGACATGTGAGGTAATTAAGAAAAAAAATGTTAATAATTCAATAAGTCTTTTAAGCCGCTTGTTTATCGAAAAACAACGCCATCTAAAATGATGTGTGAACAGTTAATGGGCAGTTATTAAGATGTTATTCAAAACAACTAAAAAGATTTAGCTGTGGTAATAAATCTTTTGAAATGGCGATACTGTAATTTTTTGTAAAATAAGGATTTACTTATGAAGCTATCCGAGTAAGGGATCTGCTGTCAAGAAACAGCGTCCCTATCGATACAAAATAATGTTAATAAAAGTGGATGATACTACTCGCGGATTAAAGACTTTAAAAGAGAGCTAAATAAAATTTCTTAAACTTATCCATATTATTTGTACCTTTAAGTTATAACTGTCACCGCAGCAATGGAAAAAAAAATTGCCCGACAATTAATTTTGATTGTAAAATTAACTTAAAACGTAGTTTTTAGTCATATTTTAACAATTAGTGTTTTATACTTATTTCAGCGGCGACATTTTTATACAACTTTTAAAGCTCTTAAACTTTTGTTCACCAAAATGTTAACACATTTTTACCATTTTTATTATCAGATTCAAAAATTCGTTTTTTTTAAAAAAACCGACAATCTCATTCAAACTCTCGCACACCATTTTATCCCGTAGAATGTGAATATATAAAAACCTGAAACTCATCATTATTTATTTGTACTCAGTCTTTACAATATGAATGAATTAATAAGTTGTTAAAAACAAGAACTAAAAAGTTAGAAATAATTCTTAACAAATAAAAAAGACACGTTCTAAACCGTGCGTTATTTTTTTTTTTTTCATTTTTATTCATTAATCTTTGTTTCACAAACTTTGAATTGCTTTAAATTAGCATTACAACATTAAAGTTAAGAATAAGTATTTATATTATATATAAATAGTAATAATGACACTTTACAAATTAAAAAAAAAAAAAACTTTGAATTGTGGGGTGAACTGTATAAAGCAGTATAATATAAGAATTGAAATTTAACATATTTGCAGCAAAATTTTTCAATAAATTAATAAATAAGGAGAAAGAAAAACATAAAGTTAAAGCTTTTTAAACATTAATGATAGTACAAGAAAAAAGAAAACAAAAAGTTGTACATATTTAGATAACATAGTTCAGCAAAGCCTTGACTTCTTTATGATCGAAATCAAGAAGCCACATTTTTACACGATTTAAGAACTGAGTCAAGGATCTTATTCGCCGAATGTTAAAAGGAAGTGTATTAAATAACTTACATGACTCGATGGAATAAAAGTTTTTGAATTGAGTAGTACGGAAACGAGGTATAGCGACAACATTGGTTAAATTGCAGCGTAAAAAGCGGATGCATTTTACGGAAGTGCGGAAGTCAGATCTATTGGAAAAAAAATTAAAACTTTGTAATAGTACAAATGCTTAAGAGGTAGAATTTTCGATGTTCTGAATAAGACTATGGAAGGACATAATCGATTGATCCCACATACTTTTCGTATAGCGCATTTCTGCAAAACGATTAGAGGTTCAAGATTTGTTTAGTAAGCCCCATCCCAGCAACTTATACTATACTGTATTTTAGATTGAAGTATTCCGTAATATACTCTTGTTAAAGTTTTTTTTTTGTCGCAAAATTTTATAAGACGGTTAAAACTACGTACTGCAGAACGCAAATATTGCTTAAGAATCGAAATATGTCTGGACCAGCTCACATTCTTATCAAAATGAATGCCCAGATATTTAAAATCATTAACAACTTCAATTTTAAAACACCGTGTACTAGAAAATGCCTGAATAATCAGCATTGTTCTACTGTCATCCTTAGAAGTAGAAGTAGAACACGTACATTTTGACATATTAGATCTTTCGCAATTATATACGTGAAAGAAAATTTCAAAGCCGGGAGACTCTTGCATGTTAAGACTAAAGTGCATTAATTTAATGTTGTTACTGACAATCAATTTGTGCTCCAGAAATGCAATGCCAAGATCGTCTGCAAAAGCTGTGACTAATCCTCTAAACGGTTGGGTAGACAATGAGTTAATATAGATAAGAAACAAAATTCGACCAAGGACTGAACCCTGTGGCATACCTAAGTTCATGGTTTTAAAATTGCTGGCAAAGCTACCAATTATGACTTTTTGAGTTCTATTTTTTAAGTAGGACTCAAACCATTTGTACATTAAAACCACGAAATCCTAAATTGTATAATTTATTTAGTAGAACTCCGTGGTTGACCATGTCAAAAGCATGACATTACTTGTCATCTTATGCTTTATAAATATAGGACGAAAATTTCAAAAGAGCATCTTCTGTAGATAGACCTTCCCTAAAACCAAACTGAGCAGGATTAAGAAAACTTATTATTATTATATAATATAACTTATTATTATTCATAATTATTTCTTACTTTTAAGATCTTTTTAATTAACGTTTACTCATTATTTACTTTGCTAATATTTAATTTACACATATTTTTTTAATAGGTGTTTATTACCTCAAAATAATAGTCGACCAAGTCCTTGAAGTGTGAAAATTTTCAGGTGTTTACATTTTATTTTTTTTAAAGGAAACCATTAAAGCTTTTTGAGTTCGATTTTTTTCTTGCTTTCGTCCATGATATACAAAACGCTAAAAAAATATTTTTGACAAAAAAGAATGGTAGCCATTGCAGCTCCGCGAAAACATGTCCTCAAATCGCAGGAAGCAAACGGCTTTTACCAAATGCAGAAAAAGTTGAAATATTTGACGCGCTTCGGTACAGGAGGAGACAAAGCAGCACAGAGAGTTTGCACAGGTGATAGTCCTAATTTTTAAAAATTATTTACGAGCGGTTAAAAAAATCGTAACAAAATCTTACTGCCTTTGAGACAATGTAGCATTTACGTCTTAAATTTTAAAACTGTTCAGATATCTTTTGCCGTGTTGTCCTTATAGGTCCTGAAACTTTACTCCTTTTTTCCATCCAGTGATTGTTGAAAATCTTCAGGCCAAGACAAACAGTGTTTACGAACATATTTATCCCGCCGCATCCACATCGTTAAAAAGGAAGCTGTTGAGCTACTGTTTCTGAAGTTGGCTGTTAAGCTGTGGTATTTGTAAGATTTTGGCGAGGTAAGAGTGCGAAAATAAGTCAGAGTTAGAGGTAAGAAATAAGTCTCAGGTGTTTCCAGCATTACAATGAATCTCTGTTGTCCATGAAGACTCATTTTTAAACAAAGTATAAATATTTACCGCAGCTTGGATCTCAATGTACCTTCCTTCTATTCAGAACTTTGTTTATCCAAGTCGCCCGCAAAAGCGATTTCACTACGAAGATTTTGGAAAACAGCTCTGAAAATGCAATCAGACAGAGCAGAGACACCTTTTAAAGGCTATAATAGTAGTCCACACAAATGTGATCGATGACTTCTTTGAGTCGCAAATGAATAGGGGGACCGAATTTGATAAGCCTGCCGGCATACTAGTAAGACTGAGAATCGCTTTACACCCATAGCCAAGTTGTTTAATTCGGCTGGTTGAAATTCTTGAATTAAATCGCATTTTTCGATTTCCCTTTAAAGCGAGTTTGTAAATAAATAAAGACATAACAACGATATGCCACCCTTTACCCCCGTTCAAACGAGACCAATTTTATTTCATTTCATCTCAGATCTGCACTTGTCATAACCCTAGAGCGAGTATCAATCTACTTCAGTCGCGGTCCAATAATTTTGTGCTGATTGCCAGATTTATGGCCCATAAAAAAAATTTCGATTACACGAATCCCGGTCATGTTTCATTCATGCAGCAAGCATCATCCCTCCAAACTGAAGTCCCCGGAATTCCTTAAAAAATCACTCCTGAGATTTTTTGCAAATCTTCAGTGGGTAGCTACATAGCTGGTCCATCAATTCGCTCCAAGGAATGAGGTGCTTTTGTTTTTTTTTTTACAAAATCTGGGACAGGGACGATCATCGATCGTGGGTTGGCTGCAACAATACACTCCACCAACAATGTTCTTGCATTCCGCCATTACTATTGATTTAACAATGATTCAATTGTCTATCCAAAACGATTGAAATCTAGATGTACAGCGACAGCGACACGTTTGCGAAAAGGTAACAACTTGATAAGCGCTTGTGCACTTGAAAAGGCCTCCAGAGCGACACGACGACAACTGACAAACGGCCCAACGGACAAACGGAAGGGAACTCAGTTCACAATGGCGTAAAACCATTGTGATGTCATTGCAATAATAGACTTTTATCTACTATCGGTCGATAGTCTACTTCATAGCACTACTGGCATTGTTCTAGAACTATTTGAAGTTTCTTTGTTCAATGGTAACTATTCGACTACGAATTGCACAGTACATGGAAGTGGGTATGGATGAGCCCTCGGGAGAACTGTGGGTGATTTTGAGTCACATAAAGTGAATTGAATTGTGCACAGATTGAATTGTTTGGCTGGTTGTTTGGAAATGTATTTCAGCTTCGGGGGAATAGCTTTCGAGTAATGAATTTTTTCCTGTTTTCGATGATATTTTAACAGAATGAGGTTAAATTCCAGATGTTGCATAAGCTGGTTTATATCAGATAATAGTTGTGAAAAAATTTTGCTTATAGGATAAATAGGAGCAGAAAGATTCCTTGAGAGCTTTAAACAGAGTGATTTGAATAAGTTGCGACAAAAGACTAGAGCGAGTAGGTTAAGTTAATAAAAGAAAAAAATTGTGTGGGAAGACGCCCCTAGTCTATCTCTTCCCGATTAGGTGAAGAGGCATTTTTCTGAAAACTTGGCTTAAAATGGACAAAAAATTATTAAAAATCAAACAAATCACAGACGATAGTATAGTATGGCTTTTTCCTAAGCCAAGATTCCATTTTAACATTCAAAAAATTTTTGGGTTGTTATTTTAGATTTCCTCATATTTTTCAAAAATAATATTTTCGAGTCAAACTTTTGAGAAAAAAATAAACATTTGCTTTTGTTTTTTTGTTTTTTTTTTTTGTTTTTATTAATTCAATGCTTTCAAATTGAATTTTTACAAAAAGTTCGCATTATAAGCGAAAACTTTTTGTTAATATTCAAAAAGTGCCGAAAATTGTCTTAGTTTTTTGAGAAATTTAGAAATATTAAAAACGTCTTTCTCTTCGAAAACCAGTTTTTATTTTGGGTTTTTCTTAGTTTTGACTTTAAGGTTAATAATTAAATGAGCGGATTTGCACTTTTTCAAATTTTATTCATCCTCCTGAGTCTTAGCGAGGGATTTCGTCGTAGCATATCCAATTTTTTTTTTTATATTTAACATTCCCTTTAGTTTAGAGATGACCTTTCTCTTCTCCGGTAGTCCAGAATTTTATGTTCTGAAAATTAATAGTGAAATCTTGAAAAAAGTTAATGATGTGCACATCTCCTTTTGGCGATAAATTCAATTCTGCTTCATGAATACATATCTGTCAATTCTTCCCGAGGGTAATCTAAGCTTGCAATCGTTTTGTGTTTTCGATTTGACATTCAAAACAGAAATAAGTTTCCAAAGCAATATCATGGGACATTAATTACCAACTTTTCTTGATGGGGTTGTTCAACAGGTAGACAGGTCAATTTTATTAAATTGAACAAGTGTTCCAATAAAAAACGAATACCATTCAGTTAATCCACTTTTTTTTTTATTTTTAAAATACTTCAAAAGCTAAGTTAGACGCCTTTCAGCATCACGTCTTTTGAATTAGACTTAAAACTGATTAAAGCATTAAATATTTAAAATCAAAGTAATATTAAATAATTAAGCCTTTAGAAAAAATTAAATTTGAAAGAAAAATATTCTTTTTTGTTAAATTTTGAATTTGAATTTTATTTCTAAAAAAAAATAATTTTCTAAAATGACTTGACTAAAAAAAATGATTTTGGCATTAAATAAAGCTATTTAACATAGTTGTGTGTGCCTTCGTTGTTTTTTAATAATTTTTAGCCCATTTAAATTATATTGAAAACTGGCACTCCTCCTCCTGTTATAAACGCATTAAGAACTCCTTTTCCAGCCAAGAGTATCACTGCCGAGCACGTCTTAGACAACCCACAGCAATGCACACAATTTGGCATCAACAGATGTAAAAGACGTGGAGATGTTACCTTATTCAAAGCAAATTATTTGCTAATTGCTGTCTAGAACTATTTGATCACCTCAATGAATGTTTGGTGGCATTTCCAGTCAAAATTAATCATTAACCCTTATTTTTTAAGGCGCCCATTTTTTTACTGATGAGCCCCACAAACTGATGTTTTCTTTGGCTAAATTATTGAATTGGGTCATGGGGCATTATTGGTTCCATGAAAGGTTTTTGTGATTTGGACTGGTAGGCCAGATCTGAAGGCGATAGACTTTTTCTTATGAAACTTTTCAGAAGCTCACATTCACTCCAGTAAGCCATAAACGAAGTCACAAATTTAGAGGCACATGTTTGATGCGATAAGTAATTCCAAATGTCGTTAATTGAGCACGAATGTGCATCCCGTCAATGCGTGATCATTTGGCCGAAATCATTTTGTCAAATTAACGCCTATAATGAGATAGTTTTTTCGTGTATCTAAAGCCCTTTTTTAGTTTTGAATAAAATTCAAAATTTGTTTTGTTTCGACTCAAATATGTTTTCATTTTTTTAACCGAATCGTATTCAATCGTCCCAAATCCATCGAAATTCTCAAATTGAATAACTAATTTTTTGGCAATGTTTCTGTCTTGACAAATGATGACCATTTTACTCAGGCCCTGCGAAAAACTCAAGATTTTATTAAATTTGAATTTGAAAAAGGTTAATACAACTTGTCTAAAATGGTTCAATCATATTGAGCGAATTGACAACAGCTATGAGTGTCTTCGAAAGCCATGAAAATAATTCAAGAAAAAGGCAAGACCGAACTTCTGCTAAAATAAAACCATAAGCTTACTAGAATTTCAAGGCTGGAATAGTTTAAGCATAGTGCTGATAGTGAATAGTGCTGATTTCTAACACCAAGGCGAAATCCTTTCACTATTCATGTTCTTAGGCAAGTCGACTCAATATTGATATATACTCCGCGTAGCGCCCTTAGATGGCCATATTGTGTGTTTAGTAGACCCTTCCAGATTCCGGTTGTGCATTTCAGAAAGTACGCTGGCATCGGGAGCATTGAAAAACAAAAAATGGAACACATATAAGAGTCGGCACAGAGAGTTGTAGACATAAGAATGAATATTCGTCTTAGGAAAATCGCTGAGAAGCAAAATTTCAAAACCAATAAGCGATCACCAGACTGCTTTCCGCATCGAGGGAAAATTCTGCAATGTAAGCCAAATATGTGTACACGCCCGTAACGACAAAGCTCAGGGCTCTATGAAAGAGCAGACTGACAGTCCTAATTCCCGCGATCCTTTAAATGGGCACACTTTCTTCAGCTTACCTTTTCCGGACGATGGATTCTTCAGATCACTCACATGTCCGAGACACTTAAACTGGTCGATTTAATTTCGAATAATTGAGCAAGAAGAAGCTTGAACATGACCATAAGTTTTTTGACACATCAAAAATCGACCCAATGATATCTCAGTTTTGAGAGTTTTACTGTGGCGCTAAATTTTAAATGAACTCTGAATGACCCCATACATTGTTTATAAATTTCCACTTTACTTTGCCAGTGCGCTGTCGCGATCAACACCCGCGGCCGTTTTGATATTTCTAGATGCAACTCGATACATTTGTCTTTTGGAATGTAAAATCCTATATCTTGAATGATTGTCATTAAAGAAAGAAGTTCCATATCTCAAAGATTCATATCTTAAATTATTGAACGTTAGAACCATATCAATTGAGAGTCAGGCTTGTTCATAACATTCAAAGAATATTATCCACCATCACATTAGTTCAATCCCAAACCAGAGCTCACCACTACGAGCCCATTCAGTTGCCTCAACCCAATGAGGCACTTCATCGCAGTCCGAAAGAAGCAAGACAGGCAAAACTCATAAAACCTAGTTTGCCCTGATTATAGGACAGCTCCAGCTTCATGATATCTTGTTATGATCCCAATTTCCAACATTGCTTAATGAGCGTGAAACTAGAGCACAACACCCTACCTATCTGGGGGGATAATAATAAAATTTGCAAAGCCGCAAACTGTCCCATTTCTGTCCCAAGCACAGATAGAATCGAAGAGTGCGCGTGCGCGCGCACTCCAGCACCAGCATTGATTGCCATCTCTCCCGCTTGCATTGAAATTTATCGTGCCCCATAAACATTTCCCAGTTGTTGTGTAGTCGAGTCGCCACACAATCGCTGCACCTCTTGTCGATCGCACAAGACACTAGCTGACGAGCAGCTTGAAGCTCCCTCCAGGCTTTGGTTCTGGGAGGTGTGCTTGGTTCTTTCTTCTTTCTTTTATTTGTTGCCTGTTCATCCAGGCTTTAATGTGATAATCGTGAAATTTCTGTCTTAAAGCAGCAGAGCCATTGTCACGCCTGAAGTGCGGCAGTCTTCTGTGAAATGAACGTCGCGCGTCCATTGACTAGCTCAACTGGATTTATGTTCAGATTTGAATCACTAGTTGTTATTGACTCTTTGCATGTCTACCGAAGCGAAGTGCCACTGAAGAGAGAGAGAGGTGACGATGGCGTTATGCTCTGCGGTGAGGGTACGCGCGACGCCACACCAATTTAACGACTTCGGTTTTGATGCTAGATATGGCGAGTGGTTAGTCTCTCTTGTTGCATTTTGGAAACTGAATCGATGACGTTCGTTCAAATAGGATGACAGAATAATGGAGCACTTGGAGAAGTTTTGGTTCCTTTTCCTGGCGGCTCATTGCCATCGTTGAATTGAAAGGAGGAATGCTTATTAGAATTGGCGTTGCCTAAACGAGATTTAATGGAATTAAGGCTCACCTCTTTTAAGAAAGCAACTTTATTGAATTAATTGATTTGTGTAAAAAATTTGTTTCATCCTCGCCCCGATTAATTTCAAACCGATTTAAATTGTAAGGACTCTCTTATTTATTCTGCAACTCGGATAAATTCAGATGGTCAGATGAGTTTGTCAAATATTAGGCTCGTTTTCGTCGAAAAATTCATCTTGAACTTGCAGCAATTTGGCTGTCAAACCATTTAATCTCTAAGCGCCCTGGAAGAAATGCTAAATGTTGTCTTTTGATGGTGTAAATTGGTTTCGGGCCTCTCAACGAAGCTCGATACAAAGCAGTCTATTAGGTTGAGACCAGATGATTGGGCAGTCGATTAAATATTTCTAGGTACGCTCGGCAAAACTTGGAATTATGTCCGAGTATATTTTCAAGCCGGAAGATAAGGCAAGTGATAAGATACAGATGAGGTCGCCAGCACATCCAGCAGACCATTCTGGCGTCACCATGCTTGACTGTTAAAATCAGTTAGGGGTATATTTTCTCCAACAATCTATCGGAATCAGACGGTCCCTTTTTGTCAAAAAACCTTAACTTGTGACGCGTCCATTTTAAACAAGTCGTTTGGTATTCAATTCTGGTGGACTTTATTATGAGATCGTATCAGAACTTCTCGCACTTCTTTTTTAACTTGTTGGCCTGATATATCTAAATATCTGTTTATCGTTGAAGCAGGTATCTTCTTTATGACTGAACTGTTGCTAATTATTTTTTTAGGGTTGTCCTTCTACTTTGACGTTTATTTGAGGATTCCGCTGCCCGCCCAGGTCTTAAAAGTTGTTTAATCTTGGATGTGATGTATGACATCAGGACTAACTTGCCGCAGAAAGACAGCTTATGAGGCTTGCAGTTTTATTTTATACCGCTGATTCCGCTCCTTTTCTTTTGTTCATTATTACAACAGATTGATTAAAGTTCAATTTTGCAATATATTTTTAATTGCCGTCAAAAAATGAATTTCGTGATGTTTTTGTTAATTTGATCGGTTACGTTTGTTAAAGTGGCATTGACGACTTAAGCATTCTTAAAACATCAAACAAGTCAGTATATCAAATTAATACAATAGCAAATAAAATAGTGTGAATTAAGTGAACGCAAATAAATCTATATCGAAGTCTTCGTCCCTATTCAGACTCCAACCGAAGAACGAAGAACAATCGTAAGCAAACTTTACCTTAGTTTCAAACCACTACAAAAAAATAAATCTTGTTAACCTGCTTGCTCAATACAAGTCCCTTGCAAGGGAACTCAAAACCAAATAAACCAAATGTCACACGACTGGTGGTGATAAAAAACCGATTCTGTTTCTTGTACCTTTTATATGATACTAGTGAACCCGGCAAACTTCACAAAAACCAAATTTTTGACGTATAATTAATGATTGAATCCTTTGGGTGTTCTGCATGTAAAGAAACTAAGAGAATCACATGTCGGCTTAACTCAAGAATTTGTGTTAGACTACGTAATTTGCTTTGTTATCTGGCGCGTAAATAAACAAAGTTGATGGCTCTCCAACTGACGAAGATGACACTGAAAATTGAATAAGGGCGACGAATTGTATTTCGGGATTAATACCACACACTTCCGACGATTGGCCTTGAATTGTGATTGTGATCAATTCTCAAAGTGAATGCAAATCGAACCAGATATTCTTTCAGCCTTTAGTCTTAAAATACTTATTTGGTGGTAGTCAAATCCTTTGAACGAATGCCTTCCAGTTCTTCTACAATTGCCAAACAAGTTTTTTTCAAATTTCATCATCATTTTGCAACACAACTATTTCACAAAACGCTACAAATACGAAAGCTTAAAGCAAGCCTGGATTACATCGGCAAAGTTATAAGTGATTCAATGGCATCCTCAACGCAGAATTAGAATCTTGACCACCTCCCAAAAATGTGGCTTTTAATGCCAAAGGAAACAACCACCAGCGCAATTTCTGATCTCGAACGAATCAAGGCCAACGTCGATGAAGAAAATGCCTCCGTTCTGGACTGATGCGGGGTCTTATGAATGACATCTTTGTTAAATAAACATCAAATTAGTTTTAAAATAAGTACCAGTGATAACATCAGAACTTTCCACTCCATAAGAACCTATTCAATAACAAAATATAATGCATGCATACAACAATATTGTAACCAACAGTGAACTTCAAATTGATCACAATTGGTTCCAAGATTTTGACGGGAAAACGTAACTAACTGACAGAGTTGCTTTCGGGTTACTAATGGCCACTTTCAGAATTCTAGGGACTAAGATAACAACTTAAATGGGCGACACAGAAGAACAAATTTTATGTTAGTTAAATTTTGTGCTAAGAAAGTGAACTCTTAATCCACAGGTTAAGGTTAACTTTTTTGTTTTTAAATGATATGCAGACAGAATCATGAATTTAGCGAAATTCAGCTACTTTGGATTGCAGAAACTTAAACTATTTTCTTATCCGTTTTCAATTATCGCAGTTGAGCTAGAAATTCCAGAAAGTCCAACCGTTTCCTATATAATTTTAAAACGAACCAGCTGATTTTTGACGTTTAGTCAATCAACTGCAAAAGCAGTCAAATATTCCAATCCATGAGCTCTCGACTAATCAGAGCCAGTTGACTAGCTAGTGCCTAGAATTCTGAACGCGGGCCAATATTACTATGGATGTATGAATGAAGTGCAATAAATGATGGTCGTATGGTGGACTTAAGCACATTCTCACTGACTTTTTTGTGAATACATAATGCTGTATACAATACACGTGAAGTCTTTGATTTTATGTATCATTTAAGGTTCTCGCAGCGCCCGCCAAATAATGATATTATAGTAAAATAATATTTCAGTAAATTTATACAGAACTTTAAAGAATTACGTGTATCACCATTGAATCAACATTCTATCCATTAGTGTAAGCCGCATGAAAATTCGCTTGGTATTTTTTGAGTTTATCGCGTTCAGAAAGACAGACGGGAACTTCGATATTATATTAAGTGATTGTAGCATCATCCAAAAAGGGTTGACATTTTAAATCAACAGAATTACGTAATTTGTACATATTTACTTATTGCTATTGGAGTTTAAAATTTGATGCAAAATCTACCGATTGTCTGACTCTCCTCAAATACAACATCAAATAGTCTTCCTACTGATGGAGAAATAAAAGCTAAGTCGCAAGATCTTGGCAACGAAATACAGTCTCTTTTTCAACAAATTCAGGAAACTTATGGAATTTAGCCATTATTTCACCAACTTGTGTTATGTGGCGTCATCGTGGTGAAAAGAACATTGACTATATTCGGAGCAAACAGAGTCAGACAGAAGTCGCGTCACGAAGTCCTTCCGAACATTACAGACAGACCACGCTATTTTCGTGAGATGAAAGTTTTGATAGGTTTCCTTAATTTTATGGATACCGAATGTTGTAAAAGGATAATTTTAATGTGATAAAACATAGTAGAATAATCTAGAATAATCTATTTATCTTTGAGTCGAGATACTTCAAAGTAGTCAAAAGACTTCAAAACCTTCAAATTGAAATCGAAATTGGTTTCAACTCAAAGTTGAGAAAAACTTCAAAGAACTCATGCAGTCATAAAGTATAGCCTTCTTTAGACTTGAAGCCTTTTCAAAGCCTGCACAGTAACTGCAAAGTAAAAATATTAAAAGTGCTCTGAAAGTCGAAATATTTTACTGGTCATACGACTGCAAAATAAGTCTTTCAAGTCAATGGCAAATGTTTTTTTTTTTTTGATATTTTTACATTTCGCGATTTGAATCAATCAATTTCAATTTAAGTGAATTCTTGTTAATCTAATTTCAAATCAATTTATTATCTAAATAATTCTACGCTCATCGATTTTGTTTCACTCGTATTCATATCATTGTGCACTGAGCTGTAATGTTCAATTTATCCACTCATACAAGTGAAATAACAGATTATCCTTTAATCATCAAAATCCTGCTTCAACAGCCCCCGCATGATATTTCTATAAAATCGCCATGTTTTTTTTTTTTTTCAAAGTGATACGCGTCATAAATCAACAACGTCCAGTTAATAGGATTTGCAAATTCTATCGAAAAAGCTTACCAGCGGCACTTTCAAATCGGGGATCTCACTCCACTGTTACGAACGCACCACACAATCCAAGTGAAAGTGGCATGTCCAAAATGGTGCGTGCGAATAACCCACAAATACGACTACCTGCCGACTTCAATCGTGCGAAACACCTTCACCATCAATTATTGCAATCACTAATCGCATCTTATTTCCTTTAGCCTCATTGCCCAAACAATTTTGTTTTCTCCTCCTCTTCGCCCGCCAATTTGATTAAAAAAAAAAGCAAAAAGCGAGAAAAACGACACGCCACGCCATCCTTGTATAATGGAGGTTCAATGACTTGGCAAGTTCGACATATTAAATTAAAATAAGACAACCCTAGGCCACCATCATTTCCTGGCAAGTTCTTCCTCTTCCTTTTGCCGGGAAACAAAATACGAAATTAAATTAACCCAATCCGGGAAGGTTTGTAGAAACAAAAAAAAGGCGGATAGAAAATTTACTAAAATTAGATGAAAGCCTAAAAGTGAATTTACCTGGCCGACCGTAACATCCCAATTAAATGAGGTCCACGTTTGTTGTGCCACAAAAATTTGTCTGTCTGTCGGTCTGTCTTCCTGTCTGCCGCGGCGGTACAAAAGAAATTATTTATCTACAAATTGGGTATCTAATGGATGCTCATTATGCCGTGGGTCTTTATCTAGATGCTGCCCATTCTGAGAGTTAACAATGGATACAAAAGTACATAATTGCATTTGCGAAACAAAAGAGAAAGTTCCTCAAGAATGGTCAAGTTATAGTTTTTTTGTTTTTTTTTTTGTAAGAGGGTATCCCTTTATGACAAGGAACGAACTACGAGTATGAACTTGCCACTGTATTGCGAGGAACTTTAGTTAATTAAAGATGCAAGTCAAGTGGAACAGAGTTTTCAGCAGGCTTTTGTTATGAACTCATTTTCATTATACAAAAAGACGATTGTTGTTGAATGTGGTCTTTCTTTTCGAGACACATAAATGCCTTTGTTACAAATAATAGAAAAGCAAGATCATTGTCTTCCATACACTGGCTATCATCTTAAACTAAGATTCAATCTAAAAGCATTTGCAGTTTAGTGAACGTAGTTCCAGTACAAATGGTTGGAGGGCATCCCTCACTTTTTATAAAACATGCCGGAAGAAGAACAGGGACACGAATCTGGCTACAATCTTTCCACCTCGACACATGGACGAGATTAATTTCATTGTGATCTATAGAACCATTTTTGAACTATGAGGCCGATGAGACAGTATACTACGAAGTGGAGTTCTCCTTTTACGAATAAAGCAGGATATGCGCAGAGATAGTGACTAAAATGTTCTCCTTCTTTTCATCCATGAAGCTTCTGCAGATGTCGTTTGGAAGGAGGCCTAGCTGATTGTCGGTCTTTTGATGATCGTACCTAGATTACTTTGCATCATAGCAGATCCAGCTCGCGTCAAAGAGTCATCAATTATTAACGTTTCTGATTGATTAATTTTTCTTTACAAGCAGGGATTGGAGGAGGTATTTGGATATATTAAGGTAATGAGGCCATCAGGCCGGTGTCATTTGGTGGTCATCTTAATTGTCCAATTCTGCGTCTATTTTTCCAGCATACTCGGCTTTTATCGCAGCATCCAGTTTGAATTTATCAAATGGGAAGATTTTGCATCTGTTAACCCAACTAAGAGTACTTGCAGTGATTATTTCATATATCATATTAATTCGTATAGGCATATACAAAAGATACAATATCTTCTTAAGTAGTATAAACTTAATTATTTAATTTAAATGATTTGCTAAAGCAGAGTAATTAAAAGATAATGATGATAGTGAAAATGATTTATAATAATTAAACTTTATTATTTTTAAAATAAGTAGAAAGAGAAAATTAAAAATAATGTTGAGGAGAGTGAGAAAAATAATAAAGAAAAAAATGTTTAGATATGAAAGGAAAGAAGGACAGAAATAGAGTCCCCAAGTACTCCTTGAGCTTTTGCCCTAAAAGCCTGGTACAGCTTATCATCCTTGGAGTTCCACAGATGTATTGCATTAATAAAAAAATTCGGGCTCTGATATTAAAAAAGTGTAAAGCATTGGCACTACATTCAGCGATCTAGTAGAACGCGGATGACATATATTATTGTGGAGGTTTGCTGGCTGACGTGTTTGCAAAACATTGTTCAATAAACTTAATATTCTGAGCTTGAAAAGGTTTTCAAGAGTGACCCCATATATTGACTTCGAAAATTGAGAAATTTAATCATATTTTCTTAATACAAAGATATACCAGGATAGGGTTAATTAATGTTTTGGCCAAGATAATGCGTGTTTTCAAGGGGACTTTTTATGGTTGCCTCACAGCAGATGAATAATTACCTAAGTTTTTAGAACGTTTCGTTCGATTGTTGATTGACACAACTGCTGGACAATTCAAATTCAGATAAGACTGGATCAAGACTGCTGCGGGGAATGAGAAATTAAACTAGTTGCTACACAGGACTTTATGAAACGCCTTGGAATAGTCCAAGAAAACGAGACGAGTAACATTGTCGCTGTCAACAGCTTGCCTTATGTTTTCAACAACATTTATAAGAGTTTTAGTAGTGCTGTGTTTCGGATTGAAGCCAGAAACAAGTTGTGGTTAGTCAATTTTTTTTCCAGAGTTCATGTCCAGCTTGTGACAGGTCTAATTTGGGGGCAAAATATCGTCTTTTTGATTCACTGATTCACGTATTTCATTTGATAACTTATTTCTAAATCTTTTCAATTGATCGTAAACTGCTTAAAGTCGAAAACGCTACCAACATTTATAAGCCTGGTCACGTTTAAAAGCAATTTTTTTTGTAAATGAGTGTTGAACCATGGGGTAGTTTTTGTGATTCAAATAAATTTTGTACATTAATTTGAATGAAAAAGACTTGATCATCAGCTGAAGGCATTTTATAGACTCGGAACCATTCTATTCTCTTTAAATCATCCTCCAACTGACACAAATTTATAACCCTGCATAATCCTGCCACAGACTTAACCAAGGAAAATATATATTAAACCGATTACCGGTAACGCGCATCCAAATCATTTTGTTGCAGAAGATGGGTACAGTCTTCTTAGTAGATCTCATAGAAACTCAAAATTGGGTTCATAAAGAGTCTTTCATTTGAAATTACACTAAACGAAGTGTGTGTCATCGAAATTTTTATTCAATTGAAAGGTCAATCGATATAACATCGTCCACCGCGGCTTCTCTGGATGTCTGGAATTGGCTGAATTTGACCGATAGCATGGGTGATATTGGTTTAAAGGGCTGCTCTGGTTTCTCTCAAAGATATGCGTCTATAGAAAACCCTAAAAGAAAAAGTCTACCGGGTAGAATCGCACGATTTTGGTAACCAGTTCTCATCAACTTCATGTGAGCTGACCATGCCCTCGAATCGCTCGTGCAGAATATGCAATGTGGCGTGAGTTGTGTAGCACGTAGCGCTATCCCGTTGAAACTACTTATTATTGATATTCATATGATGCAATTCAGATAAAAAGACGTTCTTAATCATCGACCTGGATGGCCTGGCCAACGTCGTTCTCCAAGAAATATGGACCGATGATGCCGCCAGCCTAAAAGCCACACCAAACAGTGACTACTTTTAGTGCAGAGTAGTATATTCTTAAATCGGACTATTTCGTTTGTTGATGTACCCATTCATCTAGAAATGGTCCTCGCTGAAGATGATTTTTGGATGAATATTCTGGTCAGTTTCAAACTGCTCCGGAGCCCATTCAGCGAACACAAGCCATTGTCTATTTTCGTTTACCTTTAGTTCCTTGGTCAGTTGAATTTTGTCCAAATTCCGATGCAAAATTCGTCAAATTTTGGTCTGCGAAAGGCCGAGTTCTTGTGAGTGACGTAAAATCGACTACCTCGGATTCTCTCTTGCAGATTCTAACGATGGCGATGTTTTCGACGGTTCTTGCGTTTCATCAACGTAGGTATGTTGGTTGATCCACTGAACCAGTGAATTCAAATTTATCAATCACACTGCGATAAGTGCTCCTGGAAGGACGATTATGGCGACTGTAAAATGGCGCAACGTTGCCCGGATCGAACACCCATTTTGATTATTTGCCCGTTTGTTAAACGCTATATCCGTCCATGGTGATTTAGTAAAACAGACTGAATAAATGACAGACATTTGACAAATGTAGCCTCAACAGTATTGCCGCTATCAACTGTCAGAGTTTGGATGTCGTTATTAGAAGATCCTTTATTTGGGTAATCGCATGGATATAAAAACCTAAAGGCTACTACCTACAAACAAAAGTGGGAAATCTCTTCCGACTCGATTGCCATGATGTACGAATTATTTATGTACATACCCACAAATTTGTACGGAACCTTCGTTGCGCGAGTCCGATTCGTACTTGGCCGGTTTAATTTTTTTTTTTTTCAATATGCAATTATAAGACTGAAGTCCCAGAAAAATATTTTTTGAAGAAACTGTATTCTTTTCCAAATTTCTGATGGAAAACCACTTATCTGGCTGCAAAAATTTCGGTTCCGATACGTTACACAGCAGCTTTAATGTATCTGCAAGTCAGCAAAAAGAAATCAAGAGCACAAGAATTAAGAAGTGTGAGAAGCATATTCCTTTAGAAACTTATGAAACTTCGTCAGTCATGACAATGCAAGAACCTTAACAAATAAGGAAGGTATCTCGAAGCCAAACAAAGAAAAACAGCATGATCACCGATTTGGCTGAGGATCCAGAAAAACTTTGTCAAAAAAGATCAAAACTAAAGGTAACTCATAGCATGAGAAATGTCACTTATGTTGATTGTCACCATGAACCAAATCGTAGAGCACTTTTTAGAAAATCGCAGATGTAAATGGAGTCATATACGCAAATGACTGAGTTGTACCGCTCACGGAAAAATGTCTACCAAAGATAAAGTAAGTACGCCCGGCAGGGAATCTCAAAATGCCTACAAAAATAACTATGAGAGAACATCTAGAAGACTAAACAACTACTTTTTAATAGAAAAAAAAACAAGATTCCGATCTACATCAATAGCAAGGATCGAGATGAAAGCATTCCACATCTACTTGCTTCCACTTACAGGTATGGCGTCTTGAAACGCTGCCAAGGCACAAGTCTCATAAAGTCATACCATAGCGCAAAGACGAACAGAAATGTTGGATATTCTCAAAATCGTCAATAGCAGTAACCTTTTCAAGAAGAAGCTGCTAAAATTGAGCGGTTATATTTTATATTTTAAGCAAACCGAGACAAAAGATTGGGAGAAGATAATACTGGCTTATTTGCGTTGATTCAAAATTCGCGGTATTTTATTCGTCGTTAGTCAATCAGTGCAAATACGAGTATGCCTTCGAAGAAGAAGAGCCTTTCGTATTATTTTGACAACAAAACCTTGTGACCCTAGGACACCAAGTCGATAAAGCTCTCTCTACGACACTGCCATCCCCTAAGTCGTTGGTCGACATTAGTTTTCAGCGCAAATAGTGACTTAACCAAATTGGACAACTAGATAACAGTTCAAGGCATGCCCAGACCATTTCTTTTAAAAGGCAGGCTCCTTACCATTTGCTCCACACATTATATGTGACTGCAGGCATTCACAATCATCCTCAAACCTTTTCTAACCGAGCGTTAATATTTCCCAACAACAAATTGAAAATTTAAAGTCTCGTGAGGTAAAATCGCACCTAAACGATTTTTTGCATTTAAAAATCGATGAAATTACATTAACATAAATATTTTGTTTAATTATTTCCAATAAACATAAAAATATACACAAAAAACCATTCATTGAAATTCCTGACAGTTCGATTTGACGCGTACGACTCGCATACGAATGACACTTGAAATAAGTGATGCACAACCAGACGCACTTCTATGACAGCTGAGGTACGAATACGTGTAGATGCCCAACTCTGGCCACGATTCAATGGCCGTTAAAATTCTCTCCGCATGCAGTCAACTATTATAAAAGTCATTATCGCTCGTAATTTCGATATTTGAATTTGTAAACCCGAACGATGGTTACGGATGGTTTTTTTCTGAAAATGACATGCACAATGACAGACGTGCCATTCGGATGCCTTGGCATCATTTTTATTCAGTTTTGGCGGGCTCTTTTTTAGTTTGGATTTTGCGATTCCTAATACGAACACCACTAGAATGCGAGGCACGTTCTCGTGATACATGTCAATAAAGTCAACAAGGCACAAACAAAACAAAGAAAGTTATTCAACTCTTTGGAAATTGTTGAAAGGGATTCATACTTTTATTTTGGTTTGACATCGTCTCATGAAAGAGAGCCATGACAGCTATTGTTGATGAAATAACAGAAGTGACGTCGTGTCGTTGATTTGGTTACTAAAAGGAGCAGACACAAACGAATTTTGAATTGCAATCGGGCGCTGGCTGGCTTGCTGGCTGGCTGGTTGTCGAGGTGAAGGACCCTTGAGGAATGATAATTTTTATTTGTTTTATTTGTTTTGGCACACAAAGAAACTTTTTACTGAAATGCTAAAAGTTGCGGTCGTTTGCGTCAAAGTTTTTGATGAAAGTCAAATGGTAAATTGAAAATATTGTTATTTGCGTGGTTAAAAGAAGGTAAACCTTCGGATGAAACCCGTCAAGTACATATAGGACCCATATTATTTGTACCTAAAATGTAAAGAAGGCATGGAAACATCTCTTAGCCTTTTTACACGCTTTTGAACTCACTTTATTGATATGATATTTGTAGTCCAAAGATTTATAGTTATCTTGCCTTAACTAGTGGACCACGAAGTGGGCCATAGATTCTGTAATTTGTTATTTTATTGTAATGTCGAATCAAGTACATGTAAGATATAGTCTTACAAATAGAATATATTAAAGAACAGCATGTTGAGAAAAAAAAATATGTAAGAAAACATTATAAACAAGTTTGACAATAAGTTTGACAACAAGTTTGAGAAAAATTTACAAAGAAGAAGGTAAAGAAAATGCAAAAAAAATTAGGTAATGAAAAATAGAAAACTAGAAACAACTGCTGTTGAGAAAAATATCTAAGAAGTTCACTCCTGAATCTCTCCGCAGCCGCCACTCGCTTGAGAGTTCCATAGTCCGATAGCACAAGTTAAGAAAAGACGCAAAGAGTGTTCATAATTGAATAGCGGTGTCAGCAAATTAATTGACCTGGCTGATTGTAAAAACTCTAATTTTTCATAAAGATACTATATATCGGTATTTTAGTGAGTATTATCTTATGCATAAATAGACAGATTTTGACCTCAAGATAGTGTGAAAGTGTGCAGCCAAGAATTTTTTTTTTGGTAAGCAGATACTTGACCATATCTTTGAAGGCTATACACAAAGCGTATCATGTCGTTAAATGCCACCTGCAACTTATTTCTTGACAACTTGATTTGTGTGGCAGATAAGAATAATGGAGGGAGATAATCTGTATCGTAACTTGTCTCTTGGATGCGTTAAGGGTAAGTCCATTTTCAACTGATCATTTAAAAATAGCAGAGAGATCCTCATTTACCCTTTGAATGTGATCTTCTTACAGTCCAAGTGACCTAGAGAGAAAGAATTGAATGTCGTCTCCATATAGGTGGAAGGACACATTTTTACACTCCAGAGCAATATCAATAATGAAAAAACAAAAGAGTATTGGCCTCAAAATTGAACCTTGTGGAACACCCTCCCTAATCTTTGTGAACAATTTTTCAAATAATTTTTGATAAGTCGAATTGCTCTGTTGCTGACATCAAAGTAATGACCCAGTTTCAGACACATATGAAAATCTTATGATTTACCCAGTCCAAAGCCTTTGAGAAGTCAAGCAAGCAAAGAACGGTCAGGTAACCACAGTCAAATTGCTGCCTTATATCATCTAGGATCTTGACCACAGCCATAGAACAGCTGTGACGAGGTTTAAAACCTGATTGAAAAGGAGAAAGTAATGAGTTTCGACTTATATGAAGACAATTTGCATAGCCAGGATTTCCTCAAAGACTTTAGACAGGACATGTAATATACTTATCGGCTGGTAATCAGTTGGAAGTGTCGTTTGCTACTGAAACTATTTTGTTAGCTTTCCAGCTTTCGGAGAAAGTGGATGATATGATGCAATGTGAGTCGGGCCAAGAATGAAGGGTAAAATCATTTTAAGGAAACGTCAGGGAATGCCATCCTGACCAACGGCATTCGATTTTAAATAAGCAAAGCTCTCAAATACATCGTTTTCACTTACAACTTTAAGGTCTTGGTTGTAATTCCTAAAAAGTGCAGGTTTCAGGGAAAACCGTGGTGTGTATCCTGGATTCGATAGAAAGCAATCATTGAGTATATTAGGATCACTATTTTTTCCTTTATGTAGGTAATATAATTCACTTTCATCCTGACATGTGTTCGCAGAAAAACATTTTGTCGGCAGCACCAGATGGCCAGATCCAATCCAAGGCTTAAAGTTCATAAATTGTCTGAATTGTAGATATACTCCTGAAATTAAATCTGAAAGAATATGACGCCCCGATGTTGAGTTAATTTACCCTTGCGAAAAAAAAACTCTCGTTCTCATCGCTAAAGAATATAAACAAGACAAATCCATAATACATTTAAAAAATAACAATTATTGGTTCATCACAAATAAAACGCATCAAGATCACGTCTCCAATGTTATGTTCCTACTTAAAGATTGTAACATCGTCAGCATAAATAAGACATTGTGAGCTCTTTAAAAAAGGAGGCAAGTCATTTAAATACAAAACGAACAATAACGGACCCAAGTGACTACCTTGTAGTACCCCCGAATTAATAGTAAAATTTTTCGATAAACAAACAATTAAAAATAACTGAATAAGATCTATTTCGCAAATATGACTCAAGCCAACTTCGTGATGAATCCAATTTTTTTTAACTTCAAAAGTAAGATGCGGTAGAAAAACTTATCACAAGCTTTACCAAAATCAGTGGGTATACAATCTGTTTTATTTTGAAATTTATATGAGTCGATGCAGGATTGTGTGTTGAAGTTAATGAGTAGTTACAGAGCGACAGTTGGAGATTTAACGTAAACGGACAAAACAGATTCAAACAGTATAGGTATAGCTGACAGCCTCGCAATCAGATGGTAGTTGTGGTTGTTATCATTTCGACTTTTCTTAAATTAAGGATTTGTAAACAAACTCTTCCAAGCAACAGGAAACTCACAGTCGGACAATGATTGATTGAACAAAACAGAAAATGCACCTTTTTTTTTTTAAACAAAAGATGGCAAACCATCTGGACCTGATGCTATGTTGTCATCAAGATTAGATATATAGTATGTTGATGTCGAAATATTGTCAGTAATTGAATTAAAACTTCCCTTGGTAAAGAGGTTAAAAGGCTTAACATCTCTTCGTCAAGATTATCATAGCTAGGAATAGCACAGTTTGTAAAAGCACATTTATAGAAGTCAGAAAATAGACTAGACGGTTACGACAAAAGTTATCATTAGAACTAAGAACAGACGGATAGTATCCATATTCTTTCGTTTTTTGTCAAAAAAAAAACTCCAGGATTATAAAAGCAATAAGATCAATGCAGGCAGGTCTTAAGGTCATACTCAACTTTCCCAATACCTGTGAGTACTTGAAGCGCATCACAGGAAAGAGGCCGATCCCTTTAAAAGAATCACTTCTGCCTTGGTCATGAATAGTCAAATGTTTCACTTCCATCGTCACAGAAACATCGGAGGCAATGAAGAGGAAGATGAACAGCTCAATAAAAGACCGACACAAGGACCACGAATGCAATTTGATTGAAGTTTGCTAAGAATAAGTATGGCTCTATACTTTGGTATGGAACTCCTTACCAAAATCTGTCGCAGCGTGAAATTTTTATCGACAAAGCAATTTTCTGGCTTTGAGTCGCACTGATGTGCACTGATTTGGTTATTGCGAAGGCTGAATACTGTGAAGTTTGTGCAGTAAAGAAGTTCTCCTTCTTGAGTATCAACCAATCGATGCTGAGGCATCATTCATCGGAAAGTACCTAACCTGGTTATCTCATGCTTCAATGAGAAGTTCAGTTGAGTGCAGCTATCGCCGCTTTCCTTGTCTGGTGTTACAGTCTAGCATGTGACAATACGGACTGTGTCTTTACTGCAACGCTTCACTCCTTATTCTAGCGGGCTTCTTTGCTATGCCTTTAAATTAACTCTCTATTGATTCGATCGCGCACTTCTCGTGCTCTTTCTTTTGAGAAGCCAATATTCATCCATCGTTCTTATCTCGTAGACCTCGTGAGCAGCTCTCATCTGTTTTTGCGATGCCGTTCAATATGCCTCCTGTTTAGCCCCAACGCTTTTGTCTACAGTCTCATTTAAAACTTAGCCCAGCACATCAGACTCGGCAGTTTTGATTGCTCTCCGACAGTGTTGCCAATGGTCTTCTGCGCTTAATGTGATATACACGATCGATAAAGTTATTGACGGTGTCCTGCGATAAATGCTCAGCGCCATTTAATGTCTGACTCCCCGGAATCAAATAGATTGACGATTTGTTGATCCCTCGAATTTTGGATAAACGTGAGCTTGCTAGTTTAATTTTCCTCCATCCATCTAAGTCGGTTGTCGGAGGTGATATTTTGGAAACTGTACATAATAAAAAACTCCTTGATTGCTGAACTTGGAGAACGTAAATGCGGCATTAATCGTAGATATTATTGAAAATATCGTTTAAGCTTTCCTTTGTGACTCAACACTTCTTATCTGCCTCTGATCACAAAATCACACGGTCTAAGAAGATTCAACAGAATTTCATCGTTCGAAGCCTATTCCATCCCATCTGTTGGATGGTGGCGGCGTCCATTCTGTAGACATCCGTCCGTTAGTTGTCGGCAGATCCTACAGATCCGAAGGTCCTTGTCCTTTTTTTCGTTTGAGTGGATTGTCAACAAAAATATCATCTTTATAACTTACTTTTGTAAGTGCTTGTTCGACTTCCTCATGGGAACCCAATAGCTGATAATCTCTGCCAGATTAGTTAAGTGAAATCAATACTCTTAATCTTAGGTTCTCTTTTTTTATTTCTCACTCATTGCCTTCCATAAAATCTACCCACACCCGGCCTTTAACACAAACTTCCGGTGCGCCATTTTCCCACACACATTTTCATGCGCATTAACGCCGTCACTGCCGCCGGCACACCTGAACTATAACTTTAACTCCTCAAGCAGCCATAAATGCTAGTTTTAAAATTTTAATTAAGGCCACCTTAGCGGTGTATTTTGCACCGCCTCGTGCGACCAAAGGTCAACAGAAACAAAAACAAAAATCACCTCCATAGTGTGCTGTGTCTTTTGTTTTGCAAAAAAAAAAAAAAAAACAAGTACATTCTTTTTATTTAAATTCACGTGAAAATTATGGCCACAATAACTGTAGGTGGGCAAAATAAATTAAATTCGCTGCGGACCATCAGCCGACCGCCGTAATTAGTTCTCGGAATATGGCTTCAGTGCTTGCGCCCTCCTCGGTGAGCAAAACAATTAGCAGCACCCTACAACGGAGGCTGACTGTTATTACTGGCCAAGCCGGGACGTTCCCTCAACCTCGAAAGAAGATCCGATCCCAATTCTGCAAGCAATTTAATTTATACGACAACAGTGCGGCGGCGATTTGAATGGGCTTCGTTCGGGATCGACGGCAGCCGCTTGTGGACTTGTGGAGTTCTTGGACCGCTTCTTTTATGTCGTTTGAATGATTTCCATTAAAAATGCGTGGCAATGGCGGGGCGCAGCGATGAGTTGTGACACTTTTGACGATAAAACGATTCAAGCGTTTAAAATTCAGTTGTTTAGTACGTGCTTGGACTAGGACTTGTGAGGAGCTTGCGGCTCCACGGATGTCAAAAAACAAATACGAGAAGTTGTAAAGTATTTGGTTGATTTATCTATGCGGAGCAGATGTTTGGCAGTTTCATTGGCGTACCGTGAAGCAATTATGTAATGGGAATTAATTTCAATTTTGAATTAAAAGGGAATCAATTTGAAATGGAAGGGTTTTGGGCTGGCAGAAGCGAGGCGAGGCGGGAGGCAATCACAAAGCAGCAAGTAATGCCTTTTTCGTGCAAAACTGCGAATCGTGTGGATATAAGACGGAGATTAAAATCTACGTGGATGGAATGCCTCTCATGTGAGTTGAAAGGAATTTTAATGGTTATAGATACGAGGAGGAGTATCTGAAGGAATTTTAAGGATCCGTGTAAGGTGACGTGTCAAAAGTGGTTTTGCGTGCGTGCTGTTAAATCAAATTAAATCGTCAACGATGCTTTGCATGATAATTAAACGTCTCTGTGTGGGGGATTGATCAGACAATAAGAACAAAGACAATGGCTGATGGAAATAATTGAAAATTTGATTTGAAGGTACTGGTTTTGTTCTCGTAAATTCGCCTAAAGTCGGGAAATGTATTGAATGAAAATATTTTGAAAATGTGTCTGAAGAATGTAACGTCAGCAGCATTTGTCCGATCTTTATCAAAATAGAATCTCGGTCGAATGTCGGTCGCATTAAGATGAGTGAGTAATCGATATTTTACACTTCAGCAGATTTTTTTGCACACCCAGTCCTCAAGTTAAGTCCATTTATGACCGCATCAATAGTGGCGAGCTTTATACAGTCATCCTTAGTTATGCCTCTGCTCAGGTTGTCATCCATCTCACCGATACGTTGATGTTAAATAAGGTTTAAATGGTATTTTTACCCTCTCTGGAAACAATCGAAAAATTCAGAGAGTTCTTTCTTTCACAAATCTTTCCAGTCAACGAGAAGTTTCATCGAGGCGCTGATAAACAATATACAATAACTCTACAGCCCGTAGACCAAACGTGCAACCGCAAACTCTGTGAATTTTGACAATGATGTCAATGTTGAGTCCGGAAGGCAAAAATCCATTGACAACAGTTCTAAAGCTCAGAGCGTTACCGAATCGTAACCATCAGGCTCAACACCGAAAAGCTTAGCCTCATCAATTGCATGCAGTGGGCCTGAGATCGTGAATTTCACTCGTTGACTCTTCTGCAAAATGCAGCCATTTTGATGTTGTGTAAAGCAGACCTGTTAAATCTAAGTACAAGTACAAGTACAAAAACCATTCCCCGTACTTTCGTTTTTATAAGCACAAATACAGATCCTTGGTACTTATACTTAAAGAAATCAATTACCAGTGCAAGTTATCATAAATGTACTTGTAATTCCTTTTGCAATACCAAAAGTACTTTAAAATTGTTTTTCAATTCCTCAAGTACTCTACAATTCCTTTGGTACTCTACAATTCCTTTAAATTACTTATTATTCCTATTTGTTAATTTGGATTTCTTTTAATAACTGTAAAGTTGTTCGCTTAAGCTTTTAGTTCCGCTTAAAAAGGATCTTAATCTTACGAGTCGCGATTCGTGCAAGAAGTGAAGCTCAAATAATCTGGCAGCTTAGAAAAGCAGGATGATGATCCGCTTTTTTATCGAATGAGTACGACAATAAACAAAACTGTCATATTTGGTCCCATGAGCAACAATACCAGAGCTGTTAATGCACCCGAAAAAATGCGCTTTTTGTTGCAATGCAATGATTTCGAACTTGCCCAAAGTCTTGTCGACATGTGTTTCCAGCGAGACGGCACTTCATGTTACACAAGAGGAAAATCTATCGACCAGCTGATGTGACCAATCATTTCTCGTTTTGAGCCATTTAATTGGAAAAGGAGATATATGAAGATAAGCACGTTAGTTAATCAAACTCAAAAGTCTAGCATGGGTGTCAGTCGAGGCTGTAGGCAGGCATTCGAAACCGTACATTTTCGGGTTTTTTTCGTCGGAGGTACAATAAATGCTCGCGGTTGCCTGTGACCGCGTACATTCTGTATACATATACATGTTGAAGAAGTTCTATCCATTTCCAAAAAATGCCTCGACGTAAAAGCTAAATTTATTTACTCAGAATTATATATGTAAAATTCATGTCAACACTGACTTTCTTTTTTAATTTTACAACCTTTCTATAGAAAGCAATTGAATTTCTCTCATCGTCAAATCAGCGTTGGCCAGAACACATTTGCTTCATAATTTTTTGAATGACTTTAGTTACAAAATCAGTCGCCTCGAAAGGTCCTTTTATTTAAATGGGATAACATCTGTCTACCCTGAAAATCAATTCAAACTACTAGTGAACGTTTCTTTTAAATCGGACGTGGAATTTCGAAAATAACCACATAAATACAAGCTTAAAAACCTAACCTATTTATAATATTGAGTAGATAGGAAGAAGCAAACTGATTTCAAATATCTAGGTATCTTGAAATTCACTCCTGATAATTTTTGAGACCAAAATTGAAATAATTCATTTCAGTTTACTCATTACAGGTTTGCTGTCTGCTCTTGGGCCTCTTAAAACGTATAGTTTGTTAACACATCCATTTGCATGAAGTACATTTTAAATGGCAAGCATGAAAGAAAAATGCACTTTTCCTGCCTTTTTTTGACAACTAAAACCAAGCGCTTAAATATTCAAGCCTTGCTTCTACAAAGTCTTTAAAGTTTTATTAAGGGGGTATTTCAGTCTAGAGGCATGAATATCATATAAGTTTTGATGTGTCATTAAAAAAAGGCAATCAATATTTTGTGTATCCATTTTTTTATTAGTTATTTATTAACATAACAAGAATACAGAAGAAATTCAAAAAAAATGAAAATTTCAAAAATTACCAGTTGATGCAGTATGGTCTCAAAAAATGGGCGCGTAAACATACCCACGATTTCAACCCTCCTAGCAATCTGAAACTAAACAAAAAAAAAAGATTATTATTCTAGAATAATGTCGCAATATCTGGAACTATGGAAAATTTGGAAAGATTTTTCACAAAATGCCAAATGCCTGAAAAAAAAAACAATTTTTGTACCACTTTTTTTGACAGTTTCAAATTTAAAAAAAAAAAAAGTAATAGAAATTTAGGGATGGGGATAGGCATAGACAGGTCTATAAAGAAGACTCTCTTAAAATTTCAGGAAACTCGGTCCAGTAGAACCTGAGAAATCGTGAGTATTTTTTTGAAAATGACAGTTTCGAGAAAAACGAGTTTAAAGTTTCGCGTAAAGTTTTTCGCAGTCTAAGTCATGAAATTTCTGCTTCATACCACGGACCTCCCTCGACTTCGAAAAAACTATTTTCCGCGTTTCTCTCTTCATATCGAGCAGTTCTGGCCTCCTTTGATGCGTTTCACAGCAAATGAATGAGCTTCCGGGCCAATTTTCAGTCTCATAAGCTCCATCATTTTTAAAATTGGAATGAAGCCTTTATTAAAAATACAAGGAGCATCTTAGGTCCGGAATGAATATGTTTTGGATCGAAAGTCCAAATCAATGAGTTAAGAGACTCATTCTTATTTTGAGTTTCTAAACCTAAGTATCGAGTCAATAATTCCTCTGATGATAAACTCTCGTAAATTGGCTTTATAATTTTCGAAACTTCATCACACAGAGGAGGATTTTCGTGGTCAAACTCCTGTAATATACCTTCATATGCAGCTTTTTGCCATTTACACCAACTCATTATTTGATTTACTTAATTTTGCTGCTGATGCGCTCGTTAAATTGGTGTCTACCTGTGCCGTGAATCTGTTGCCGTGAAATCGCCTCTTTCTTTGTCGATCTGAACGCGTAATTCTTTGCGCTGAGGATTTTTTATCCATTTTATTAAAAAAAAATATTTCACACTATTTTTATTTCACTCACAGCACATATTTACGTCCACGTAGTTTGAAGATTAGAATTCAACTGTTAGCTGGAGAATCCCCGAAACAGTTTGGATACCAGCCAAATACCGATATCTATGAAAATAATTTGAATTTTGAAAAATCCTCTTGTAGATATATTTGTGAAAATTTTAACTTTGAAAATATAAAAAAAATCGATTTTTTTTTAAATTTTTAAACTAGAATACCCCCCAAACTAAACCTCTTTTGGATGTTTGAAGGAAGCCTCCGTACAAGGTTTGACTCTAATAAAAGTGCCTTTGTCAAATTGTGTATCTTCAAAAACTATTTTTTTTAGAGTCTTCATATGCATATAGTATGTGAAAAATTGAGTCGGTCTAATTCAAATTTCATTGTTATAAAACAAACAGCAATAAAGTTTGTCCAAAGTAATCCACTCATCTTATAATTGGTTTTCAATTTTTTACCCCAGCAGTTTCTAAGCGTTCTATCAATGGCAGCTTCAAAACATCGAGACAGAAGCTCTCTTGAGTTAAGCCCCATCAAAAGACAAACATCCTTCAAGTGCACTACAGCTACAAGCACTTTTGCAGAAATTCCCAAAAAGGATTTCAATCATAAAGCTCCAAGCCCCTCATTCATTTCAAAATATTCCTTTGTTGCGTGTCATCACAATTTCGACACTCGTGCTAATTGCTACGACAACTATCTTCAGTAAACGAGCACTCCATTCATTTTGATCGTCGTCGCTTAACTAAAGTATATTGAAATTTTATTCCCGCCTCTAACGAAGGACTTTGTGCCAACAAAGAAGTAATTTCACACGACATAAAGTGACATTAAAAATCTTCAAGGCACTTTGCATTCGAGTGTCGGCTAAACACTTTAGTCGGATGACAGAAAGCAAACAGACTTCAAGTTCGGTTTCAGTTGCAAAATGATGCCATATGACCATCGTCGTCGTCGGTCGTTGTTCATTGGAATCGCTGGCTCCTTTGCCACGAATAAAGGGCAACCAAAACGTATGTTGTTGCATTACATGCGGCAAAATATGGCTTCGGTGGAAAACAAACGTCTTTCATAAAATGAGGATGAAAATTATGTTTAATTGGAAAAGTTTTTGCCACAATATTGGTCCGCACAAGTCGTCTAATTATTATTGTACGAAATTCCTGTGGAGATTTTCAAGTTTTCCATTTTCCTTATATTGTTTTCGCTTTCTTTATTGAAAATTTTCAAGTGGTTTTCTTTTATGTACTCATTACGGGGGAGGAGAATTATTTCTTCAACAAAGTTAATAAAGAAGATTGTATCCAAGTTAAGAGGTTGCCAAGGTAAAGATATTTTTATTTCTCTGGAGTAAGGCCAGATCAATATTCAAGGACGTCATAGGAAGCAAGGAAATAAGCTTCTTTTCTTAAATTTTGTGATAAGACTTTTCAAGTGGGCTTGAAAAATTGAGTAGTATTATATGTGGACAATCAGCAGAGTGATTTTATTGGTGTGGTCATCATTCTGAATGAACAAGTCTGGAAGAGCTAAATTAGGGATAATCAAAATGATTCACAAGAAGCACTTGTAAATATACTTTAAAAATTGTGCCCTGCTTAAAATGTTAAATATTCAACGCGTGATTGGTCAAATCGCTCTATACGACTTTGTCCCGAAAAGATGGTTCTTCACAAAATTATCAAAACACTTTACCTAGATTATGAGAAAAACTATCCGATAATGCATGTGAAACGGAATGAATATCCACACTGGTAGAATAAGGATATTATGGGGCTAATCAGAGCTTCAAAAATTGTTGGAAACTTGCAAAGGATGCCCTGTTGTAGTGGTTGAGAAAAGGTTCTTTAGAAAGAGATGAAATCGGCTAAATAATTTCTGTAGGCTTATATAATCTTCAAAATAAACAAATCGGCTAATGAAACAATTTCTTATTTCAAGAAAGCTGACTTGGTTTGGACAGGATTCCAAGAAGAAATATTTTTAACATTTATTGAATGCCACTTTCTGGGCTGCATAGAGCATAGAGGTAGGGACTTACAGCGCGACCAAGCTGCAACAGAAGGACGGCATAGTCAAAAATCCATCGGTATAAAACTAATTTTTCCCTTCTCAGGCTCCTGGCACCAGTGTCATATACTCAGTAACCCAGTTGTCTCACCGCTCATATCCTGAAATCCAGCGGCCTTAGTAGATAGCTATCCAACTGCGTGAACTCTTTTAGTCTTGTACTGTCAATTCGATAAAACCCGAGATAGATCTCTTCACTAAGAGAAGGTGAAGGTAAGAAGGAAAGCCATGGGATCTCAAACCTGGTACATTGGATATACACTGCAGTTTTTAAATCCACCTTCCTTACGGTTCGATTGTATGTACGAATATACTTAAGAAGAAAACTATCTTGCGAGTAACACAAATATTCAAGGACTCAACTGCTTAGGGGTAACCGAATTGGTTTAATCGAATGCCCCTTTATCATACGAATCAACGCTGTGTAAATGACGCGGCAGAAAAATATAGCTACAGGTCTGAGTACAGACAACTCCAAAGAGAATGACGGAGACCATCTATATATCACAATGGTCTTCGAAAAAAACTCACATGCATAGATTCTTATGGTATGATCTTGCATTCTGCTCCAGTGCCATGATGACCTTCTTCACTGACAGATCCGAGACAGCGTCCAGAAAAAAAGAAACTGGTGTCTTCTATTAATAAAGATTGGCCATTGAGTCCTTTAGGATAAAGAATTCCAAGCTTCAGAATTGATCATTAGAGACAATATATTATATTATGTATTATCTGAACACAGAATGGTGGCCAACAAGGCCTGGAAGATAAAATTAAAGCTTGCCAAAAAGTAAAGGTTTTGTTAGAATGCAATTCCGTGCCAGGACATAATAAATACAAACCTAAGAAGCTGATTGAATCTGGCATGAAGCAGAATGGGCTAATATGCGCAGGATCACTTTAATGAAGAGCTATAAAAAAAAACTGATACAGAAAATATAGCGCGGATTTAAGGACGATGGAGTCAAGTAGCTATACTAGAATGACCAACTATAAACTAAATCAAGTTATCTTACCAATTTAAGTCGCAAAGGTATCCCACTTTTATATTTACAGACCAGTTTCATAACTTTGGTCGAATAGGGTCACTCTCTGTTAATTTCATACGCTTTTCATAGTCAATCTTACATCTCTTTTTCTTGGATTCAACAACGAAATACAACTTCAGGCCAATCCACAAAGATTTGCAGATTAAGTGCAGAAGCTGAGCGTTGCACGGTGCACAGAAACATGGAAAGACTCCAATCTATACCGAAATTGCCGCTCTGAGAATGAAAAGGGGACCGTCAACAACTCCTCGGGTAATATCCGGCCCCAGCAAAATTAATGTATAGAAACTTTAGCTCTTTAGCTTTGACTTTAACAGCAGTTCAGGTAGAACCTCGCCTGATTTTTATTAGAGAAATAATCTCGGAATATTCCTTTCTCATCTCCAACAGAAGTAGATAAGTTAAAATGCGACGGGCCAAAACCCCGACCTTCGTGTGCCTTATGGCACCCACCTATATCGCACCTTAAAAAAAGTCCTTCAGCTGATTTTGGTCCTCTTTTCGTGGGTGGATGATAGGGAAGAAGGTTCAACAAAGAGCTCTCATTTAAATGGATCGAGTCAGAAATTTCCGGATACAGAAACTTAGATGCAAAGGTATGTGCAACAGATGGTCCAGAGCAGTCCAGAATAAAGCAGGCCAACGAAGAAAATTAATTATTAAGTCACTGAGAATCCCTTACATAAATTCATTGGTAGAAATTCATGGGAACTTTTTTTCATATTTCGATCCCAGCTAAAGGCACGTTTTATTTTGCATTGCACTGTTCCAAATTTCCCATAAAGTAAAGGAGTTCGATCAGATTTATATTTATGAGTAAATTCATGTTTGTGACGAATATTGAAGTACAGTGAGAGCTTTGGATGGCTTGCGTTTGCGTCCTCCCCATACAAGTTGTTTGGTGAACTGCGACTTGTTTTTTTGACGGAATTTTAAAAAGTTATTTTTTGACTCATTGTCAGATACAATATTCTATGATACATAAATCTCCCCTTCTGGTTAAGGTCTGATGCAGGTACCTTTATTTTTAAAGTGGTCCAAATTGTGTTCTTTGCTAGGCCAGAAAAAAAAAATGCAAATTCGTACGACGGCGCGGCCGGTTTACTTGGAATCCAAAATCTATTCATCAAGAACCGTCACAGAACCTTCTTTAAAAAAAGCATACCTTCGAAACATTGTTGACTACTCGTACTTGTTCAAAATGGAGATGTAACATAATGTCATATGGTTTTTCCTCCATTTTAATTGATTAAGCAAAAAATTAATCGAGTAGACCAAAAAGATTATGTTGAGTTTGTGAAGTGACGTGGAAAGAGAACTTTGACAATCTTGAGGGTATTTGGTATAAGGAAATTTTACTGATTTCACTGATTCGAAGATTTCCATTCAAGTTCATTGATGCAAAGCTAATCAGACACGCAATGAACGTTTGTATAGAAATATTTCTTTTACCCGAAATTAAATCATTCCAAAAACCATCTCAAACATGCCTTAAGCTCATCCATCAATTTGGCCATCAAGGAAATATGCTATTCTTTTCGCACAACCAAACCTGTTAGGGAAAACTTTGTTCAAAATTCACATAAAAATGACCACAAGAGCCCAAAGTCATAACATTGTTGAACAAATGTGCCACCACATCAATAAACCGCCAAAAACAAAACCGAAACAAACACCAAACCAAACCAGAACCAAAAAAAATAAAACAAGAAAAAGTTCCCACATGCTTAGCAAATTATTACAAAGCCTTCGCGGACTTACTTTATTCGATCAAACATAAAACGCAAAGGAATCATTATCCAAGCAACCAGCGGAGGGTTGATAGAAATAAATCTATAACCACCTTGAAGCTCACAGCGAATTTTTTTACATAAATCTTCCCCACGTAACGCTGCTCTGCCTGCAACCAACATCCAACCAGAAATCCATGGCCATATAAATTCACCCAGATTAATACGGCACAGTGAAGTTTTTATTACCGGGCTCCATAACAATAACAACATAGCCTGCCATGCGGCAATTCGGCAGACATAACTTCATCCATTAGGTTACGTATACGTCAGAGGGAACGTTTGATTTCCGAGCGACTACTGGATGAATACAAAACGGGGAACCATTTTTGCAAAATTTAATTTAGATTTGGAAACATCCGGAACCTAGTTACTGCCCATTGACCAAAGGCAGGCTGGCATCATGTTCCTCCTCATTGGGCACACTGGAAGGGAGTTACGTACGTACTTCAACTATTGCAATGCACAAGATAAGTGGGACGTGCATATGCAACCACTTGACTTGGGCTATCTATGATACTTATGAGCAAGGATTGATTTGGCAACAATAATAAAGATTTGTGAACCAATTCGTGAATATGCAGAAACAGTCTTCTGTTTGTACGGAAGCGATTCAATGGACCAAGACTTCGACGTCGACGAGTGAAGTTGATGATTCAGCAAATTGCTTCAAATAATGTTGAAATCACTTGAGCTAACAGGGTGTTTCAATGATTGAGGTGTTTTCCTTTCAATTTGATTTCGATTGATTGGTTCAAGGTTCGAAAGCTAAACTTTTATTTACTTTTCGAATGCGGTCGTTTCAGCATTTATCGGCGCTTTCCTTAGAGTGGTCGACCAGAGAGCCAGAGTTGGGGTATTGAAAATTTAAAAACACTCCAGATGTAATGTAATTCAATTACTAAGCATAATTTTAATTAGAAATTACAATTACAATAATGTTGTTTTTAATGTTAATGAAATAACATGAATTGCAAATATCTAACATTGCAATAACTATGCACATACTCGTACTAACTAAGTGACATTTAATACTTCGTAAAATTTTCAGAAATACGTTGTACAGTGGCGAGCAAAACCGAATAAAAAACTTATAAAAATTTATGTATTTTACATTAAGATAGGAAAAATGTGAGGTATCGCGTTTTTTTTTTTCTTAAAATTATCTTAGGAGGGAGGTCCGGACTAGACTAGCCCTTAACAAAAATTGGTCTTGTATCAGGAAAAAGTTGGCATTATCTGTCAAAAATGTAGGAGCAGAAGTTTTGCAAAAATCACAGAAATTGGACTGTTGAAGAATGGAAGAGAGTCGTATGGTCTGACGAGATAAAAATTAATCGTTACCAGAATAATGTCAGAAGAAACTTCTGTCACAGACCTTACGAAAATGTCCTTAAAAACCAGGTCAAAGAGACAATCAAGCATGGGGGATTAAGAGGTAATGTTTTGGGGGTGCTTAACTTGGTGGCAATTTAGAACCCTGGGAAAAATTGATGGCAAAAGAGAAAAGAAGATTATCGGCAAACACTCCAGACAAATTTTTAAAATTTCGTTGAGGAATGCGCACAACCCATTGGAGAGATTATCTTCTAACAGAACGGTGACAATAGAGAATTTGTGGGCCATTAATAAACGCTAATTTTGGGATATAAAAGTGCTCCTACAAACGTCAACGAGTTTTGGGATTGGATTCAGATAGAATGGGGGAAGATTCCCGCCGAAACTATTCAAAAATTAGTAGAATCCATGCCAGGATGGGTAAAAAGTGTTACAAAAAAGGGCTATGGACGATTAACTAGGAGATGCTTAAAACCTGCATGTATTCAAACGCTGATTTGATTGTTTATAAATAATTATTATTTTTCTTTGTTCTGTTTATGCAATTCAAATTATTTTTTTGAATTTTATTTTTTGAAGTAAGATATTGTAGTACATAACAATTCACATTTTTGGCATTCAGTCTTGCTGGCCACTGTAAGTAAGATCAGCACCAATTTTAATTTATTAAAATTACTATGAATTATTCTCAGTTGTCCATTATTGACTTTTAGAAGGTTTTTTGGACAATTTTCATGAAAAAATATTGATAACTGAGTCTCCATCCAGTCTCCATCCAGTCTCCATCCAGTCTCCATCCAGTCTCAGTACGATAAATTGAATCAAAATCAACCTAGCAGTTAAGGAGGAGTTCAGTCACATTCATACGCACAAAAGAATTATATATATTTAAACAAGTGGATCCGACTTGTGGATCCCGTTTGTCTGCGGGTTCAGCAACGATCTTCTGATCCTCAAATTTACGATGAACTATATACTAAATTATATGTATATATGAGCCGTTCAACAATTAGTATATTACAACATTAGTACATTTTTAACAACGTGACTCCAAATGACTTTTTTCATTGCTTAAATCATAACTTAAGAACTAATTAATATTTTTTGTTACAAATGATGCCTAATCTGCCCACCTCTCGTAGATCATAATCGTGCAGTTGTGAATTCCCATATTCATTTTTATGTTCATCAGTTGTATCATCCAGATTCTTGTTGATTTTGTATTTGTAATTTGGGTCAACATTTTTCTATCAATTGTTGTTGAATATTTTATAACATAAATGGTGGGGTATAGTTCACCAATTGGTTTTCTTAAATATGTGATTGTACCTTGATCGCAGATGAACTAAAGGAGCGTATGTAAAAATTTAGCTCATGCCACATGCGCTTGATAATTGATACTTTTTAGCACGTTCGTGAATGGGATTCTCTGATTTCGTAAATACCTCCGGATAACTTATGCAGAATGTATAGTATAAAATTTATTTTTTTTACTATGAAATGCAAGTTACGGGTTTTTCAACAGGGACGCTACAAAAGTAGAGCGCTCTTTCTCTTCAGTAAGGTTTGCCATTTCATGATGGAAAGATGTACGAGCCAACAACGAGTCGAAATTATTAAAATTAAAAATTATTACTCTTTTCTAATTTACTATTCGGAGTCAGTGACCTCAACGTTAAGAGCGCTACATCCAATTTATGGTCGTCATAATCGTCCTAGCAGATCAACAATTGAGCGTCAAGTGGAAAAATTTTAATCCAAATGCACAGTACAAAATGTTTCCGTGCCAGTGAGACAAAGAAGTGCCCGTAGTGTCGAGAATATTGCTGCCGCTGAGGCGCTGAGGCGCTGAGGCGCTGAGGCTTCAGTTGCAGAAAGCCAAAATGTGTCTCTCACACGTCGTTCTCAAGCGTTGGGCATCTCTGTGACGTCGTTGTGGCGAATTTTGCGAATAAATCTTGGCCTACATCCTTACAAGATTAAATTGATGCAAGAACTGAAGCCGCTTGACCACCAGAAGCGTCGTATGTTGGTGAATTGGGCTGAGCAACAACTTGAAAATGATTCGGATTTTCATCGAAAAATCATCTTCAGCGATGAGGCTCATTTCTGGCCGAATGGCTCCGTCAATAAACAAAAAATGCGGTATTGGCCAGGCAGCAATCCACACGTACTCCATGAGTCATCATTGCATCCCGAAAAAAATTACGGTTTGGTGTGGTTTATGGGCCGGCGGCGTCATTGGGCCGTACTTCTTCCGGAATTATCAAGACCAGCACGTTACTGTGAATGGGGATCGCTACCGTTCAATGATAACCGAATATTTTTGGCCCCAATCGGATGATATGGACTTGGAGGACATGTCGTTCCAGCAGGACGGCGCCACAAGCCACACAGCGAATGTCACAATAAATTTATTGGAAACCAAGTTTGGAGAACGTGTTATCTCACGAAATGGTCCAGTCGCTTGGCCGACTCGGTCGTGCGATTTGACGCCGTTAGACTATTTCCTGTGGTCTATGCCAGCGACGATTGATGAACTTCGTACGAATATCGAACGTGAAATTGCAGCAGTATCGGCCGATTTATTCTTGAAAACCGTCGAAAATTGAGTTCTGCGTCTGGACTTCTGCAAGCGTGCCCGTGGTGGCCATGCAAAAGAAATCGAGTTCCATACATAATGGCATCGAACTTACTTTCACAACGAACGTACTTTCACAAAGAATTTCAATGTTATCCAAAACCGTTTTTTTTTTATTTAAAAATGTTTTTTGCGCTCTTATTGAAAAACCCGATACATGGAACTTTTCCGCAGCATAATCAAGCTGCACCTTTTATCACGGAATTAATTAAGTTAAATTTTTTCCCTTTCCAAATTCAAAAAAAAATGTGTCACGTTTTGTAAACAAATTGATTTCAATCCCAAAGCTCTGAAAAGATGCACCTGAGTCTTTTAACAAATATAACTTTAGCTCAAAAAATATTTTTTTTTTTAAATTCGACTTTAGTACAAAAAGGATGTTAAAAAATATCAAAGAAAAAAAACTAAAAGAAAACAAATTTCTCCTTCTGTCTTAAGTTCACATTAATTTTTACAAACGCAGTACTTTTACACTTTAAATAAAAAAAAATGGAATGCTAAGAAGGCTTAAGATATTTTTGCGTGCATTAAGAAAAATTCTGAAAATTAATATCATCAAATATTTGCCGGCTCAATTTATTTTTAAACAAAATGCAAATTTTTTTCACAACATAAAAATTAGTGCAGCCTTTAAGGAGGAGTTCAGTGACATACACACATATAGAAGATTTTAATATTTAAACATATTATTCGCTAAACCTAGAGTTTGCTTTAAGCAATAAAACTTTGTCAAAGCTTTAATCTAAAAGCCTATTTCTGTGTGGCGCATTGATAATGCCAGAAAAGGAAAAACGCTTTGCTATTTATTCTGTATATGATATTATTTTTTATGAAACTTAGTTTTGTATTAATTGTCTAAATTGCTCCAGACGAAGGGATTATGACTACCCTTACATAGCGTTTTGATGGCACTCATGGCTCAGTAATAAGTAGGTCCGCTGCTTAGCACGAAGTTCAGGTTTCATATCCGGGATAGTACCTTCATCCTTCATTGTTTATCACGGCTATGTTTGGTTGGCATTCCAATCTGATACCGTTCGCAGTAATAACGAATAAATTTTATTCCAAAATCCGCCATGTTTGCGAAGAAAATGCATATGCAAAATAGCAATCAATTAATTTGTCCTTTTATTCCTTCTTAGGAAAAAAAAATACAAAATAATATTTAAATCTTACTATAATGTAGATTTTGTTTTTTGCAGGGATCAAGTAAATGTTTCAAGGAAGCTTACGGCCTAATTTCAGCTATAAATTGCCCAAACAAAATTTTGAAGATTGATCAAAACCCACGTTCATCTGGCTTCGTATTACAGAGGTAAGTTTCAACAACGAAGGCTCTAGGACTTGATAGTATTAACCCATATCTTTTCAAATTTCTGATATTATTAACGTATATCATAAATATTATAGCCAGTATTCCTCTAAGAGCTTCATCCAGCTAGAAATTTGTTTTATAAGTAGCTGAACCAACTATTTGAAAGCATGCTAACGGCATCATCAAAGAATATTCTCTGTTAACAACATACCAATCAGGGTTTCAGGAAAGCGCAGCTGCACTATGAAAGCTATACGCAGTAAGCCAAATTAAAATCGGGTCTAAAACTTCATGTAAACATCATATCTCGTCATCGAATGAAGATTTTATTTTCTTATCAAAAGTTCTCAAACTAACAGGCTTTTTCAGGTGAACCTCAAGGGTCAGTGTTGGGACCCCTGTTGTTTTTACTTTTCGTAAAAATTGCTTTAGAATATTATTTAGACACTCAAAATGCTTTGTGGGTCAGAAAATATAAAGATCTTTATTCGATATATTGCTTGTCTCGGCACAATCAGTTGAACGTGCACATATGCAAAACGAAAGCAATTGTATTTAACAGAAACAAGTTAAATACCGATTACGTCTTATTTTCGAATTTTGTCTAAGATTTTACTTCTACGGCGACATGCTTTTAATTAATCTCAGTTTTATTCAAAAGTTATCCACAACAATCAAGATTCGCAGAGCACGATGACTTGATTTCAGATCTTTGAAGCTGTTTTCGGCACTCTGCTCAAAATAACGTCATAAAGCCCCAAATGACAGATTGTTAACCACAACCAAATGGCAACTCCATTAATAGACAAAGTTCGACATACAAAAAAAACATGCCAACTCCAAAGTCCAAGCAATGTACTTCCATCCCAATGAAGACTTTCTTTCACTGCACCATGTTCGCTTCCCATTTCCAGCTCATCTTATCCTCACCAATAACCTCAAATAACAAAACAATATCATTGCTCCAGATAAATCCAAACAAAGAAAACGAAAAACACAAAAAAAATACAAACGAATTGGAAAAACATTTTAATCATTAAATCGCCTTTCCCCTGGAATCGCAAACCAAACAATGGGATCTCCAGCGTCCACCAAACGTCCACATAATTCTACCATCTTCTCATGCCCAAACGGCACATCTCCACATGATGGGTCTCGAGACTTATTCTCGTGGTAATCCAGCAATTTTCCAACTGAACGCAAACAGATACTCACTCTCCCACAGGCAATGGGGGCATTTTCCTTCTCCATAGACACCACCGCCTTCCCTTGCCCCTCAACAGATGGAGCTCCAAAGAGTCGACTTTCACAGTGATTTAGCAACGAAAAAAAAAACATGTTGGCAAAAAACCATACCGAGTCAAAGTTGTAAACTTGTGGAATTAATTCAGCGCAACCGCATAGAACTCACTGGCTACAACTGGTACCGTTTTTGTGTGTGTCTTGCCTCGACATCTTTTTATTGCACCTCGCCTTCTCTGGTTCGTGCATCTGGACTGTTGTGACTGGTAGTAACACTGAGATGTATCTATAGACAGGTAATTATTTCGGACCGCAAAACTGTTATAAGAAAATAGCGTGACTTGATAATCTGACCTCTTCCCGATGTTGTTTTCTTTGACTGCCGCGCTGTCCTGACCAAAGATGCTTGTTGTTGCTGAGGATTTCGTCCGATAAAAATGGAAAGGTGGGTGGAAGTCTCAATGCTGTTCTGTTTCGTTGCATTCCACATTCAACCAAATAGCGTTTAAACAAGGCGGCTTAATGTAAATAAAAAAAATCATAGTGGACTGGTATCGCGCACCCACGATACCATAGTACAGTGGGACCACTTCTTATCCGCAGGGGCCATCTGCTGGTATCTTATTAAAATTAAAATTTACTATAAAATGTCACTGTTTCAGTTTGAAAGATTTATTTTTTATAGGACGCTATTAAATTTACAATTTATAAAACTATAGTAATATTTATGCAAAAAGAAATAAAAGTGACAGTCTGTATATAAATACACAAAGTAATAAAAAGTCTTAACAAAAATTTCAAAATTATTTTTTAAAATCCATGATAAGAAGACAAAACAAAAATTATATAATTTTATTTAATTTTGAAAAAGTGTTAAACACTTTCAAAGAAAATGAAAAAAATATTTAGTTTTGCAAATTTTGTATGATTACTAATAATAAAAATTGTACCAGATTGTCACATTTTGGGATATGTGTGATTTTCGAAAAGTTGCTGTGTAAATTAAAATTTCAAATTAACCGATAATTGTGATTACCAAACATGGTAAAGAAAGTCTTAAAAACTAGTTCAGATGGCGGACAGAAAGAATTATCAGCTTACAAAACGATTGAGGCTTAATTTAGTTTTGAACCATGATAGAAGAAATATTTTGCCAGTAAAGCAAATGTCGAAGTTTACAACGAAAACATTTCCTCAAATATTCCGCATGAATGGAAAAACTCATTTCTGAATCAATTCTGAACATTTTTGATAAAAACACATTTATCACTGCAATTTAGACTATTAAAAAAGTAGCAGAGGCAAAACCAGACCGTCGTTTCTTTGGCTTTCAGGTGCTTGACAGATTGAAATACATTATTTCAGTTTTTTAGGGCTAATATTAAAATTTTGTTCAGCCTATATCGTCGAAAAAAGCTGAAGGTTTTTGCTTAAAATTTATTGTTGTTGCAAACCCCGGACTTTTTTATTAAACTTAATACAAGCTGATCACTTAAATGCAAAACTTAGAAATATGGGGGAGAAAAGGGAGTGTTACTTGGTGTAAATAGAATACTTTTTAAAGAAGATTTGGTGAAGTGGAAGTCTGGAGATCAATTTGCTGTGCGGAGCATTCTGCACATTGTTTCAAAATAACCATAGTTTGTGCAATTAGTGGAGAGACTAAAGAGGGGCACCGATCTTAGGTTAAGGGGGTTAGTGTGGAGGAGAATCATCTGTAGGAGGGAGGGGGAAACGATCGCACCAGAGAGAAGTTGGTGAATAAATAACACATCGGCAGCATCCCGGGACGCGATGTAAGAGTTTGCACCTTCATCAGTTTAAGCCTGTTCTCATAGGGGGGCAAGTTGTAATTATAAGTTCATTGGAGACCGCGAAGTGCAAAACGTATAAACCTACGTTGGACTATTTCGACTCCATGGGAATGGGGAACGTAAAAAGGGGACCAAGGGTAGAATTAGCTTTACGTAGGATGGAATCAATGTGTGAACGAAAATTGAGTTCTCTATCGCATATCGAATCCACAAAGGGAATAGGTTTATCGTTGGGGAAGTGAGTTCGGGGGTTTAGGGGAAAACGTTTACGAGAATAAGTAATAGCCTTACATTTAGCGACATTCAGCTCTAGGTGAATTTCGTTGCACCAAATATAAAAACTATTCAAATCAGTTTGCATGTCGATTTGATCTGTGAAGGATGAAATAAGTTTGTAGATTCACATATCATCGGCATAGATGGACAGATAAGAGTTAACCAATATCTGTTCAACAACGTTTATGGTAAGCATGAAGATTATAGGACCTCAGTGGCTTCATGGTGGAACGCTTGAGGTAGCAATAAAGGGGTTTGAAGATATGATTTAATCCAGTCAACGAAGAACGTTGGGAATCCTAGGGCTTTAAGCTTATAGCAGATAATTCGATGAGAAATTTTATCAAAGGCTTTGCTAAAATCGGTGGAGATAGCATCGACTTCTTTACCATCTTGCATAACCTGTAATGCTTTAGAAGTAAATTCAATGAGGTTCGTGATTAAAGATCTGCCTTCAATAGATCCGTGTTGCTTTGTGGACAAAATTTACAGTGAAAATAAACTGAGTCATAGACTATACTTTCGAAGAGCTTGGGAATTGAAGAGAGTTAAGCAATCGGGCCATAATTTAATAAATAAATCAGCCGTATGCTTGTCATCAAGGTTTGCCATTACTTGGGCACAAAACTGCGATACTACATCGTTAAGAAGCTCGCTATCCCATTCTCAATAAGTTTATCGAAGATTTCGCTGAATGATTGCTGCTTTATTGAAAAGACTTAACCGATGGGAAAAATATTATAACGCTGAAATGACGGCCTCAACTGGTTTCAAGTCCTACTTTTTTCGTTTAACTCGACCAATATTGACCTTATGCATCTGTCTCATTGATGGATGGTTCGCATAGCATCGATCGTTCTTTGATGGTACCCCTTCTCCTTAAGTTAACTCTGTAGCTCAAAAAAAATCTACAAATAAAACGTCTCTGCTAAGGAAACTGTACTTCGTCGACGAAGTCTCAAGTAGAGGCGCTTGAAACACTCGTTGAATACCATTTTTTGAGGCCCATCAAGGTAGGGACCAAAAGTCCGACAAACATTCAACAGTTCGAAAATCGGTACTGCTGCTGACATACTATAATCAGATATCGAGCTAATAAAACTGTCTCTTTTTAGAGGTCGTAGCTTCGATTGCAAATACCAAGCCATGATGCATTGGTTCGGTGAAACAATCATTCTGTGCCTCAAAGTAATAAGCAGTCAATTCCCAAGGTTAAGCTTCATTTCATTTTTTTGAAAAGGGATTCGGGTGGTCAATATATTCAAGACAGGAAAGGCCTGGAACACTACTGCAAAGGACTTTCAACTAAAAACACCTGGAACGATTGAACGACACACATATCAGAGAGTTGATTGTAGATATAAAGTTATCCGAATGAATAATGCAAAAGTTGGGAGTTCAGGAAAAAGGAATTCACATTGGATGGTTTCTAAAGCATAAAGATAGCCTTCACAGATTGAACCTTGGACAACGGACTGAGAAAACTTGACAAAAAGAGATACAATATGGGAACTTAATATAGAAGAGTTGTCTCTTCATCTTCAAATGTGAACTAAGTGTGATTCCAACTAAGCCTTAGCTAGTATTCTTCCTCAGGAGTAGGTCAATTCCAACTTATTCACCATCAAAGTTCAATGGCACTGAACCGAAGTCTCATATGTTGAGGAAATATATGTGCATCATTCTAGATCCCAAATTGAGTTGCAAAGACAACAACGCAGACTGCGTTAGGAAGGTTAGTGTAGCCCTCTACGTGAGCCAGAAAATTACCTGCAAGATATTGGGTCTCAATTTCATATACACTCCAATTTTCAGACATATTCTTATCAACGATTCGATTGAACAGGTCTAAGAAGGCATTTGAAAAGAAATGATTCTAACAACTCGACTGCAAGGAAGAACTAAGGTTTGTACTCACACTGCAAGCTGCAGGTCTATGGATAGGCGGATTGCTCTTGAAATCGGAGCTGAAATCTTCAATGAAGAAAGGTTGGTAAAAGAAGATCTTCGCAGCGTATTTTAGGCCTCTATTTTGTCATATTTCATTATCAGTACAGGTTACATTCAAGTCAATGAGGTGACCACATGTTGTGTGCCAGAAAATAAAGATGTGTCCATAAATGAGAAAGCTACCATACCAGCGAAATGGAAATATGCACACCCTTTCCTTTGAAAAAAATGAGTAATCTCCGTTGATAAGTTGATATGGAAACAGAAGCCAGGGTTTACAGACAATGGAGTCGAGTGGATCCATGTGTCATAGGCAGACCATTTCTACAACTTTTCGACTAAAATTAATACCGAGTTTCTGTCAACTTTAAAGTCAAAAAGAGCTGTCAATGTCAGCTGATACAATCTTTGCATATCTCCCAAAAGTGCTTTGCAGTGCAACTTGAAAATATCTTATCTCGCTACTGTGGCTCAGCTTATGAAACTTGAATCGTCAAATTCGAAAACCATAAACAAGGTATTCATGCGAAAGGCATTATTTATGCGATTCCAAAATTATATCGGAAGGGGAGAAATGTCATAAAACTTTGATCCTCATCCCTTGAATTTATGTGCTCCAAAAACAATTTGTCTATTGTGCGGCACAAAAAGGCGTGATAAGTAAGACAAATAGTCTTGCTGTGTTTATGGGATTTTTGGTGGCATTTATTACGATGTGCAAATCCAAGAGATTTGTAAAAAGGGAGGACAGAACAGTTGTCTTACCCCAGATGAAAACATATCAGCATGATATAAAATAAAGTGTATATAATTGAACAGAGTTGTTTTAACGATTGTTTTTTCTAGGCATAAACATTAATCTACATAATAAAATTTGCGTTTTAACTAACCAAGGCCATCGATCCTTGGAGGAAGACTTGCATGAGTATACATATTTGACTAACTTGCTGGCAAAGATTTGAAAACACACTTAGCATGAACATAGTTATCCCTTGACTAAATGAAATGAAGCTATTGTAACGGGTTTTTCAACAGCGACGCTACAAAAGTAGAGCGACAGGGACAGCAAGCGACGCCATATTTCTTGCCGCTCTTTTGACATATCTCTTCAATAAGGTTTGCCATTTCATGATGGAAAGATATACGATCCAACAACGAGTCGAAATTATTAAAATTTACTACCGAAATTCTGAGTCAGTGGCCTCAGCGTTAAGAGCGCTACGTCCAATTTATGGTCGTCATAATCGTCCTAGCAGATCCACAATTGAGCGTCTAGTGGAAAAATTTGAATCCACAGGCACAGTACAAAATGTTCCCGTGCCAGTGAGACAAAGATGTGCCCATAGTCCCATAGGCCTCAGTTGCAGAAAGCCCAAATGTGTCTCACACACGTCGTTCTCAAGCGTTGGGCATCTCTGTGACGTCGTTGTCGTTGAAGCAGCATGACCACCAGAAGCGTCGTATGTTCGTGAATTGGGCTGAGCAACAACTTGAAAATGATTCGGATTTTCATCGAAAAATCATCTTCAGCGAAGAGGCTCATTGCTGGCTGAATGGCTCCGTCAATAAACAAAATATGCGGTATTGGTCAGCCAGAAATCCACACGTACTCGATGAGTCATCATTGCATCCCAAAAATTTACGGTTTGGTGTGGTTTATGGGCCGGCGGCGTCATTGGGCCGTACTTCTTCCGTGATGATCAAGATCAGCACGTTACTGTGAATGGGGATCGCTACCGTTCAATGATGACCGAATATTTTTGGCCCCAATTGGATGATATGGACTTGGAGGACATGTGGTTCCAACAGGACGGCGCTATAAGTCACACAGCGAATGTCACAATCAATTTATTGGAAACCAAGTTTGGAGAACGTGTTACCTCACGAAATGGTCCAGTCGCTTGGCCGCCTCGGTCGTGCGATTTGACGCCGTTAGACTATTTCCTGTGGAGCTACGTAGAGTCTATACCAACAAACCAGTAACGATTGATGAACTTCGTATGAATATCGAACGTGAAATTAAAGCAGTATAGGTCGATTTATTCTTGAAAACCGTTGAAAATTGGGTTCAGCGTCTGGACTTCTGCAAGCTTGCCCGTGGTGGCCATGCTATCGATTTCCATACATAATGGCATCAAACGTACTTTCACAAAAATAAAGAATTTCATTGATATCCATAACCGCTTTTGTTTTATTTAAAAAAAAAAATTGTAGAGTCTTTTTATAGCTCGTAGAGTTTACTTCCAATCAACTTCCTCGAAAACCCAAATTGTTTCTCCTCAATCCGAAGTGAAGATTCGTCAAATGGACCAAATGAATTAAAAAAAAATAACAGTAGAATAGCGTGAAAGAACCACGAGAATACTTTTACTAGTAACTTATTTCATGAAGCTTCTATTTTTCCAACAACTTCCTTAACGACTTATTGACGCAGTTTTTTTACCGCCTGCCTTTGAATTAAATTGAATCCGTTAAAAGGTGCCAGGTTCAAGTCCTTAAGAAAGTAGACAGACTTAGAATCCTGTTCAGTCGTTGAAATCAACTTAGCCGCATAATCGTTGGAATGGTCGAACAGCAACAACAGAGTAAGTGGATGGCCGTGCTGCAGTAATAACTCAATCGCATTGTCGTGTTGGAGTTCAAGGATCGTGACGTGAAATTAATGATGAGTAAAAATGATCTGCGAAACTATATTCGTCAGCCCAGTCTTAAAAAATACTTAAACTGCACTTGCTGATGTATTTTCTTGAAGCAAATAAATTACCGCGAATTGAACGGATGCAAACAAGTGAGTGTCTAATTCACCTTATTTTCTGCACGCTGGATAAAAAAAAGATTGTATGAGTTGTCCAAATACCTTGAGAGTTAACTTAACAAAATAGAACCGGGATGGGACATAAACTGACTATTCGATTGTTTTATTGATAGACGAGTCGTACTGTGAAGTGTTTGGACAAATGGCGGGCTTAATCGTATCAGTGGAATCATGTAATAGAACAATATAAGAGCTTTTCAAATAAATAGGCTGTTTGTGATAAATTGGCAACGGATTCATTTTAGTGCAAGTAAAAGTTCCGAAACATTCTTCTAAGAAACATCGAGCAAAAAAAACTTAATGGAACACTGAAAAATATGGAATGACTTTTGGACAAACTTGGCAGAAAAGTTCGTTAAAGACACTAAAAGATAAACTTTAGGAGATCCCTTGAATTGTGAAAATCCTTGATAACACTGGAAATAGTTTCCAGGAATTGATCGACAGAGAGTCTTATCGACGGCCAACCAAGGAGTTGGGTTTTTCCACAAATAAGAAGTTTAAATACTTTTTATTACAAGAGTCTTTCCAAAATGTTTGGCAAGACTATGTTGCCCTCTTTTGTTACTCTAATTTGTGCGAGTAATAAGGAAGCTTTCAGAGTTTTTAAATGATAAAAGTCAAAGACGTCGAAAAAATGCCGACCATAATCGAAATCGAATAACAAATCACAGCCCAAAGAAATGTCACTTATTGATGCACATGGCTCCACTGTGCATCCAAATTGCAACGTGAGAATCGTAAGGAAAATACGAGTACCACTCCGTGGCGCGTCCAGCTCTTTGCCAAGGCTTCTCCATCTCTGTCACTTTTTCGCTATTCAACCGTAATGGCTGCATCACACGGCACACCTCCTGTGGTCCCCCTTATTTATAACAACGATTCTTCCGCCTGCACACAACAACCTGTCGTGCCGATTAAAGACTTGCCACAATTTTTATCTACCAAAGGGATTGAACCGATTCCTTTGTATACATACGTCGCCGCTCATCCAGAGTCGACCCAAATTCCAGACCACTGCAATGGTCGCCTCCGCCATCATCATCATCATCATCATCAACTGACCCACTCCGCTTTGATTCGGCTTAGGTAATCAATGCGAAGGCGATCCTTGCTGTGGTTTTCTAATTTAATTAGCAACGTCCCAACCCGGTGCACCGCACCGCTGCGGTAATAAAAGCCAACATCATGCCATAAATTCTAGTTTCGGCATGGAAGCGCTTTCGAAATTCGATTTGACACGAAAGACACATGAGAGGACCGAGTGCTGGTCGCTGGTCGCTGGCTTTGGTGTCCCTGGGAGACGTGCATTGTAACTGGTTGCACCCTTGTACCAGATGCCTGTGTGGCACAGTAGCCGCGGTAATTGGGTCTGTTGCTGGCTAAAGCGTGTTTGACTTGCCAGAGATGAAGATAAGCGGGTTTCTCTGTTGGAATGCGACCGAACATGTGGGCCTGAGCTATTATTGGCAACCAGCTTACAAAAGGGACTTGACTTACAATCACAACACTGTGCCAATAGAGCTACGACGAAACGAAGGTGGTAAATGACTCTACGGTTTTGCTTTTTGATGTTAATTGCGTGCTGCAGCCAAGGTGCTAAATTCTAAAAGTTGGCAAATAAAACTTGACTGGCACGCGATAATGTGTGGTTTTGAATTATTTAGTCTCCGACTTGAGTGCGGGTGGATGGGATGAGATTATAAAGGACTTGTTGAACGAAAAGGATTTGTGCCAACTGTCGTGAGATAAAACTGTCTACCAAGCTGAACGACAATAAAACTTTAAGAATTTATGCATTCCACAGGAGTCGTTTATGTTTAAGAGCGCTTTTAAATTGTTGTGGCTTAAAGAAACTCGAATTAGATGAGGTCATTTTTCACATTGACAGTCGCTGAGGGTGCAAAAACAAAGTTATAAATAGAACTGGCTTATTGCTTTGAAAACAAGTTGACATGGTGACGATTGGGATTGGAATTTTAAAGTTTCTAAAGCCGTTTTTACTTTACTCAACCAACACTCTTGCTGGCAGATTAAATAAATGAAGACCTGAAAATTTCATGCCAATTGGATGGAAGTTTTCTCTCAGCAGTGTCCTGATTCAAAACAATTTAATGATTTTAATGAATCGGCACAAAATTCGAAATGGAACTTGACTTTTCCTTTATAAACCCGATGGATTATTCCCACAAGCCATTCAAAAGCACGTTCGTCATTGCTTCGGTCCATTCCTGCCCTTTTGCCGTTCGCCTGAATCGGTGGGCAAAAGCAATCCTTTTCTTGATTTGCAAGGCGATGTCGTTACTTGAATTTACTGCAGATCCGAGGCAGACGATGTCCTCGATCTGGATATTCCAGGTTCATATCCCAAACTCTGTTGTTAAGACACATCTATGTAGCTTCCTGGCATACGCGATTTTTGAACAGGAGGATCGGCCTTGCAATTTTCGTGAACCTGGTGTCCGCGATTCGAAGGTCTGGAGTAGTGGACAATATTCTTTCAATGTGGTCGAATCATTGCACTCGACCGATTTTTACGTTCCGGACTTGAGTAACATTTTTATACAGCTCAACAAGACTGTTTATCTAACCTAGAATTTTTTTTACTGTTGGCTGTCTTGCCAGTCGTCCAATATTTTAATCTACAAAAAAATAAAACTGGCAAGATGAGCATTTTGCAGAGTATGATGTTGGTCCTTCGAGTTGGGAGTTTAGATTCTCATTGTTTGGACATATCGAAGATGTATTGATTGCCTGGGATAAATCCCTGACAGATCTTCACTTAAGTGTGTTTGTGTAGTTCTCAGTTAAATGAGCTCCTTCACTACATCAATATTAAAGGTGTCGATTATGATGATGTTCGATGGATCGATTTCTTGTATTTTGTTTATTCCTCATTTATTTGAGGACCATCTAGTTATTCTGGCTTCTTCTTTTATCGGCTTGAAACCTCCAATGAAAGCGTATTGCATGCGAACTTTGATGTCAAAATCGTGTGCATACCACCACCTAATTAACATTATGTGCCGTTTTAATTCAGCTTGAGGCATTTAAGAAGAACATTAGTTACATAATGTCCCTAGCAGAAATCTCATCAATTGAATTGAAGAAGGGTCTACCAAGCGCTCGCTGTCTAGCTCTAGCAAGGGCCGGACAGGCGCAAAAGAATTGTTTAAGGGTTTCCCTCCCAGCTGTGTTTTTGCAGCTGCGACAGTGTGAATTGTGTGGGATGCTTAGCTTAACTGGCCAGTGACCTGTGCAGACCGCCACAAGTCTAGCAATATCGTGACGAGTTCGACGAAGATGATCTTTTGTTTTTGATTGTTTTTATTCAGGCCATATTTTACTTGATGTTGCTCAGGTCGCCAGACTGGCCCATGTGAGGATTGCTGCTTCAAGGAACTACGGAGATATAAAAGTCTAAACTGCATGTAGTGGGACGAAAAACTCCCCTACCGGCAAGTGCTGAAAGGCAGATCCCTGCCTAGCAAGTTCATCGGCCATCTCATTACCTAGGAAGTCACTGTGACCGGGAATCCATATAAGGGAAATGAGCTGTCCTTCTAACGTCGTGCACACCACTACAACTGCACATGATATTGCCTTCCATGTTTACGTCTGCATCGCAATTTTTCTTCAGAAATTAGGTTAAAGAAATCAGATGACAGTGCATCATCTTATCGGAATCGAATGCAATTCTGGTTGGTTCTTCGTCGAGAGTTTTCGAGAATTGTGCGACATAAAATTATCAGTTTTTTTGGGGACTTGGAATTCGATCATAGCTTTGTATAGTTCAGTACGATGCACAATGTTACATGCAACTTTAAGGGAACTGAACATGTGATTGATAGGAAATTCGCTTTACATTTTTCGTTTGGCCAGCCCGGAAGCCCGACTGGTACTTCCTCATTTGTGTACATTTGTGTATTGCAAAACGGCTTTCGACTATTACCCAATATACTGGATAGGTTATCGTAAGTGACGTTAAGCACGGATATGCCTCTCGACAGCTGCTACAAGATATACGACCGCCTGTTTTGTAACTGGGACGGATACAGATATAGAAGAACTTCATTGGATCGGACTGGCTGTTCCTTATAACATCCTACTCCTTATTCAAATAAAACTGACAGAAATGCTACTTGAATGTATCCATAATTTCCTGCGGATCGGTGCAAAGACCTCCTTCTGAAAAACGAAAGGCTTCAGGCAATCTTTATAGAAATAGCGTCTTATTATTTTGCTCCCGGACTGAACGATATCATCCCTAACAGCTTTAGCTTTTTGTCTCTTTTCACAGTACCATTTTTTTATTCTCCTGCATTTGCGTATGCGCCTCAAATGCCTCAAAATGCCTTCTTCTTCTGCACGTACTCGTCATATAGTCACAACATTTCTTTTCGGGTTTGGTTTGTAGCCTAGACTGTTCTTAGCTGTTTACTGGAGGATAGAGCAGCAATGTGACTACATAATGTTGCGATTGCTTCTGTTTTAAGCCCCTATGAGTTCGAGATGCCCACAAGGCCTGTCATCTTTTTAAACAAGGTATAAAAATAATTTTTTCATAACTGCTTTTTTAAAAAGAGTAAGCCCTCCGATTAATAAGCAAATATTTCTTAATAGAAATGTCTTTTTTGGCTGGCTAAACAATAGGCCACCCTGTCAAACCTGTTTATGATTACATTCTTATATCTTGACGAAGAAAAATTCAACAGCTTCAGTTTTTTTTTTTTGTAAATATCTGCCCCTGCCCAAGTGGCGGACACTGTGGTCTGAAGGAAACGACCTTTTGTATCTTGGGGAGTTAGTTTTGGCTAACAGACATTCGCTCCTTCTGACGAAAGTCAGAATGTCTTTAGCATTGAATTGTCTAATGTCCAATGGGGAGCATATCTCTTTGAGGAAGATACGCCTTCTTAAATAAATTAGAGCTGGACAATCGCAAAGAATGTGTACAGCCGTTTCGTCGTCTTCCAAACAGAGTCGGCATTCGGTGGTTGTACTGAGCCCTAGTTTGGTTAGATGTGAGCTCAAGAGGCAATGGCCTGAAAGGAAGCTCACGAGCTTCAGCTTCAGATAATGACTGAACCAAATATACAATAAATCGATTTTTGGACGGTTTACTTGGACGTAGCCTCATCTTACTGGAACCTTAATTCGCCCAAATCCAAATTCTCAATTTCTGATCCTAAAAAATCGGCAGTCATGCCTCAGTTGAACTCTGTATGGACTCAAAAATTTCATTCAATGTCGTCTTTGAAAAATAAATTGGCCAAAAATGTCACCACTCAGAGAAACCGAATGTATTGGCCTCTCTTGGAGTAGGTGTAGATTTTTCGAGACCCGAATACGGGTATTTTACCTGAACACGTAAACGCCAAGATGGAAATGAGCCACATCTGGAAAACTGATTTTCAAGACAAATTTGCATTAAATTTTAAGCTAATCTCAAGCCCAAACAATGAGCCGAATGCAGGCAGAAAAGTCCCAAGTGATTATTATTAAGAAAATAATCCGAGATCCTTTTGTAAATTGTTGCTAAAGTTAGTCACATCGGGTTTGGGTGGACACTTTCAGGAACAGCTGCAATATTCTTTGATGAGCCGTCTCTCAATGTGAACTCAAACTTAAGTGTGGAAATTCCCTAAAACATTCAGAAGCAAATCGTTTTGACATTTCGAAATACAAAATCATAAAAACGAAATAATTCGATTAAGCGATTTTGTTTACCTTTTTTTATGAAGAAAACACAACTTGACGTTGTTTTCAAAAAAAGAAAAAAAATCTGAAATAAAAAGATTTGCATAACATTATTCAGGACTTGCAAGAATATTTCATGAAAATATTCTCACAAATTTACATATACACTTTCCGAAATGTAATTATTCAATTTTTTTGAGCACCAAGATTCGTAGGGGAGCCGGAGTAACTGAAATTTATGTCGACTCCACAAAAGAAGGGGGCGTCAATAATTTAATGACTTTATTGAATTTTTTTTATATGCAAATGAAATTCTAAAATTAGAGCATTGTTTTGAAAATAGAATATGATGATGAAAATAGAATTGATATCGAACAAAATATTTTTGTTTTTGTTTTTGTCTTGCTTTGGGGCAATTTTTTTTAAGAATCCCTTGGGACTTTGAACTCGAAGCTGTTTTCGAAATGGTTTGGAGTAATAAAATAATAACATGCAACATCCCATTCGATAAGCACCAATGTTGGCTTGTTAATAAATATATTGTCATAGTTTTTAACTTCCCATCTTTAAGTTTTTGTATAGGGTCCGATTTTCGGAATTCAATAAACAGAAAAACTGTCAAAAAAGTAGCCAATTTTATATTTTGTTTTTTTAGTGATGCAAAATTATAATCCATTTAGTACACAGTTTTCAAGAGTTTTTAAAAAATAAAAAAACATGTACGTAAATATTTGCACTGTCAGAAACTGCCGCTTATAAGTTTCCAAGCGGTACCAATTCCAAATTTTAAATGAAAAAAGATTCTGCTTGAAGTCAAGACATTCAATCGGTCAGCTTATAAATTTTAACCAATGACCTCCAAAATTAGTTGGACGATTTCCCAAAGTTTACATTTCGAGGTTGGACACAGTTTATACGAACATTTCTGTCAACTTCGTTCATATTTTGAAGTACCACCCTTCTCTGCTTCTTGATTCACGTTTCCAGGGAATCCTTTAGAATTACAATTGAGGTCTGCAAAACTGACGAAATATGACGACATAACCTAATACATTTACGGAGCGGCTGCCAAGCTTGACTGTTTAGACAGTACACTCCACTTTAGTCTTTGGAACATCTTTCCTTAAGCAATTCGCCGAGCGTAAGCTCTTTTTGGTTTTGTTCTAGAAAAATTCAAATTTCGACTCATCCGTTAACACATAAGGCTTTGGACAAGTCGATAGATATCCTTTGGTCTTTGGTTTAAAGTTGTAACAAGGTTGTCATATTGTGTCTTCACACTAAGGGTCAATATCTTGTTATCAAAATTAGTTCTCCAGAAAAATCGATCTGAAAATCATGGACTACGTAGGCTGCTAGATATATTTCTGGCCTAATAATGAAAATGCGAATATTTATCATCAAAAGTGGTTTTATTGTTTTTCAAAGTATTTTCCAACATGATTTATACACTTTTGCATGGTTTTTGAACGCTTCAACAGAATGTTCTGGCGACGAAAATCGTTGACCACGCATTTTTTTCTTGATGTGCGGAAATAAAAAGAAGTCATTTGGTGCCAAGTCAGGGCTGTATGGCGGATGACTCATCAATTCGACGTTTTGGCCGGTCAAAAAGGCGCTGGTTTGAGCCTAAGTGTGAGACCTCGCATTGTCATGGTGATGGAGGCATGATTCGTCTTCTCTTGTTCGTTTTTCGAATTTCTCCGAAGACTTCAGGCAAACAAATTGTGGTGTACCACTCAGAATTGACCGTCCTACGTTGCTCAAGCGGAACAGTCGCCACATGACCAGTTTTGCCGAAGAAACAGGCGACCATTCGCTTCGAAGTGCTTCTTCCACGAACAACTTTTGTTGGATTTGGCTCGTCTTCGAAGACCCACACGGTTGATTGTTGTTTTGTTTCGGGCTCATACGCATAGATCCATGATTCGTCACCTGTGACAATCTTATAAACGTCTTTTGAAGCACCGCGATCGTATTTTTTTTAACATTTCTTTGCACCTCACAATTTCTTTGAGCGATTGTCAAATTGTGAGGAACCCAACGAGAACAAATCTTTTTTAGGGCCAGAGGTTCATGCAAAATCGATTGTATGCTGGTGGGAGAAATGCCGAGGGATCTCACGGTATGTCACATGACGATCTTGCATTATCAGTTCACGCACGGCATCAATGTTCTCTGGCACAACGGCCGTTTTTGGACGACCTTCACTGAATTCGTCTTTCAGCGAGCGTCGGCAATGGGTAAATTCATTAAACCAGTTTTTCACAGTGCTATAGGATGGTGCTTCATAGGTCACTCTTGTCGTGATAATCCTCGCCGAAAGTTGTGAAAAATGATCGCATGAAAGCGTTCACGAGTTAATTCCATTTTTTTGTGCCGAGATAAATTTTTCAAGTCTGTAAATAAAACAATTCACGATTAAATGACAACACGTTCTGAGTGATGTTATGCTAAAAAATGACAAACTTTCCAATGGAAATGCCAGATTGCACCTGGCAACACTTGGTGTTGCCTAGGCCAGAAATATATCTACCAGCTTACTTATAGCTCACTAAAAATTTTGCGACATAAAAATTAATTTTTGGTTTTCTATTTTTCTGGGTTTGACTTGTTTATATTTCGACTTAAAATTAATAGGACTACCGGTTGAAAATGTTGTTTTTTTCAAAAATCAATGCTTTATTGAGGATAAATAGATCTAAGTTCAATATTCAAAGTATTGCCCATCACTAGCCACACATTTTTCCCATTTTTCTGGCAATTCATGGATACCCGTTCTGAAAAATTCGACCGGTTTGGCCGCAATCCACGAATCGATCCATTTTTTGACATCATCGAAATGACGAAAGTGTTGGTCAGCCAAGCCATGTTGCATCGATCGGAAGAGATAGTAATCGGATGGCGCGAGGTCTGGACTATATGGCGGGTGGGGCAGGACATCCCATTTGAGCGTTTCAAGGTAAGTTTTGGCGACATTTGCAACATGTGGCCGAGCATTGTCATGTTGCAAAATAACTTTATCGTGTCTTGCGAACGTTTCCGGCCGTTTTTCCTTCAGTGCTCTTCTCAAACGCATCAATTGTCATCGGTAGACCTCGCCTGTGATTGTTTCATTCATCCACCAAATGCACAGCATAGCCTTCAGACCATGAATATTCTGAACGGCCGTCGATGTTGAGGCATGTCCGGGATATCCATACGTTGCCCGACGTTTTGGATTATCGTAATGTACCCATTTTTCATCACCAGTGACAATTCGATGCAAAAAAGACTTCTTTTTGTGGCGTTCAAGTGGCTTCAATTCATAAGGCACCCAATATCCTACCTTTCGGATCATTCCCATTGCTTTCAAACGATCGGAACTGGTTTGCTGAGCGACGCCAAGTGATTTTGCATGTTCTTCTTGCGTTTGTGACGGATCTTGATCGAGCAATGCCTCCAATTCATGGTCTTTAAACTTTTTCACCTGGCCGGGGCGTTCTTTGTCTTCGGTGTCGAAATCACCATCTTTGAACCACTTGAACCACCGCTGACACATTCTAACGTCTAAAGTATAGCCCGCGTAAGCTTCGGCAAGCAATTGGTGCGCTTCGGTTACTTTTTTCTTTAAATGAAAGAAGCATATTAAAACTTCTATTAAATTAGACAATGACATGAAGTTTCTGATGTGACAGCTGTCATGGTAAAAATTCACCTCAGAGTAATAGATATGAAGTTGTCTGCAATAACGACATTTTCAACCGGTAGTCCTATTAGTTAAATATAATTTTGGCTTACAAAAGCGTTGAATCAAGATCAATATAAGTTTTGGAAAAAGACGAGTCTTAAAATCAAATCAAGCCCGATGCCTTCTTAACGTGTTATGTTTGCAAACAATAAAAGTGGATTCGTAATCCCAGGAGAAAAAATATTTGTCGGCAAACTTATTAATCGCACTGTAACAGTTCTTAAAAATCTCTAATCGTAAGAATTGCGAACTTCCAGAATAAATGTTTACGCTCTATTTCAATCCAGAATTTCTTTAACAAAAATAAAATAAATAAATAAAGTGCGATTATAAGCAACTTCCATATCAAGGGTGATCCAAGAGCTCTTCTCCTCCACTATAAATGCTCGCCGACAAATCGCTACATGATTGCAGATTTTTACCAGAACATCTTATTACCCATTCCGTAGTCTCGATACACCGATGCTGAGTAAGCAAAAAGTACACCTGATTCCCCATGGAACCATGACTCCATGACTTCATGCCAAAAGTATCGCTTCGCAAAAATGCAAGAAAAACAACAAAGAACGATTCTTAAAACAGGCAAACTATAAAGTATTGATCGGAAGCGATAAGGTTCGCTGATTCCAGAGCCCGACAACCAACAATGGCAGATTCAACTTGGACTTCCTCCGTCCAAGTGCCTCTGGTTCTCTTGTTCCACTGGCAGTCGAAGCCGAAAAGGAAAACAATGAATTTTAACATTATTATTACCGTTGTTGTTGTTGTTGTTGCTATTGTCATGTGGTTCCTTTTTGTGTTCTTATTTATAGGTCCTTGTCGTTTCATGGAGACGGAATTGCCGGGCCGGTGGTGCAGAGGAAACCTAGTTGTAGGTAGGCATGGCGGTTGTGCCCCCCGGCGTAGGCACGTTCAGCATAATGGTTGCACATGGTTACACAAAAATTGGTTTGTTTTTTTCTATTTTTCTGGTCGTTTCCATTGGTTTACATACCATGAACTGACTTAGCTCGTGCAGGCACAGAGGCAATTGGGAATGGAATCCCTTTTCGGCATCGGCATGGAATTCTGTTCGACTTGCCTGGATTTGGATTTGGTTTTGCTTTGGTCTCGATTGTGGTTGACTTTTGTTTAATCTGGCGGCATTTCTTCATTTGTCAGTTGAATTGAACAATTAAAAGGGGATAGAGGAGTCAATCTCTTATTGACAATTCAATTGGAGCTTTATATCCTCATATTTTTAAGGACCATCAAAATGACTTACACAAGAAAAATAAAACAAATATCAAAGTAAGGGAAGATTGAATGGGGATTTCTCTCTGAAGAGTTAACAAAAGTGCCTTAAACTCCCATGTGATTCCCCAAATCATTCTTAATAAGGGTAAACTGTATACTTAGAACCACTGAAAATGGAACGTTTGCTGGTTCGCTGAGTTCTTCTTATGTTCTTCTCATCGTGGTGAAGTGTAACACAAGTGAGGGCATTCACACAGAAAGTGTTTGATGACAACAACTACAGTAGTAATTCAAAGCGATGTAATGCCAATTCTGTTGCAATGACTCATCAGGACACCAATCAAGATGAAAATTTCATGTTTACTCAAGGCCTGGAGGCTGTTTATTTCCGCTCTAGAGTTCCATGTTCTACATGAAGTCCCGAGTTTCAATGTCAAACTCTTTTTTCACCACGCATAGTGTGACGGTCCTGATATTGATATTTTTCTGACGAGCTTTTCTGCTTTTCATTGCCAACCGTGTGTCTGTTGGGTTGTACCCAGATAATGGCGGGACTTGTTGGTGTCCGCCTAGATCATCATCAGTATAAATGTCGTTGTCTATTTTAATTTAATGCCGTGTGACATCGGCTGCTTTTTTAAAAGCGATTACTTAAACCGACTTTCTTTGGAGATGTGCTCTTTCCCGGGCAACTTTCTGCTTATGACGGTTATGGTTGAACATGCATTTTCTGATCCTTTACCGCGATTTTGAAAATTTTTTGGTTCATCCGACGTTCGCAACCTTTGATCACAAGTATAAGCGTCTTATTGACAGTGACTGGACCTTCGGGTTACATTTTTATTTGGAACCTTATGGAGTTCATGTACATAGTTTTGGTGTCCCTCCTCATATCAGAGACTGAAGAAGTTTTCAAGTTGTCCTCCTAATGTTTATCTTGCAGAAGCTCTTCCTAAGCTCCCCAGCCAATGTCCACAGCTGCTGCAGAAATGCATTCCTTATCTATGCTTATGATACGTTGGCATCTGCGGGCGCAGAGCTCGTTTGATCGTTCGTGCTTTTATATTTCGAATTTTGTCTGGTATTTTCCGCGTTTTTTCTACCGAGTCTTCTGTTTTTGGTTTCGTTTCTAGGATTTTTTTTTAACTATATGCTTCGCTCTTCAAGACGATATTAAGACTCTTATAATGCGTTTAGCACAGAGCGAGCGGAAGAATAAGGAGAAGAATGAAAGATTGTGTAGTGGTTTGAGAAACTCAGGTGTAATTGGTTTCAACTCACTTCCGTGGGTGGAGCCCGAAACGGGACGGAGGATTTTGATATCGACCTATTGACTTTAACCTAATTCACAGGATTTTATTCGACAACTTTGAAAGTTTGGAAGATTTTGCTTAAACACCCCGCTGTTAGTGTTATGCCTTCACAGCAGAGCCATCTACACACAATCTACACAAACTTCGATTTTGAAAACAGGAATTAGGAACTAAGCCGATACAACAACCACTACAACAATTCCATCCATTAGTCAGACTACTATCACTGGTTGACCAACCCAATGATAGTGCCATTAACTTGATCCCAATGGCAAGTGGTGACTGGACCAGATTCGAAAAACTAGACCACTACTCTTGGAATAGAACCTGGGACCTATCAATTAAATCAATTGAAAGGCAGGCGCTCTACCAACTTCGCCACCCAGCTGTTGGCGTTCGTTTCTAGGATAGTCATCGTTTTGTCTTTTTGGTTTCATTTGAACTCCGTATAACCACTGGCGACTTCTGTCCTCGTGAAGCTAATCCAAGTCGACAACTCTGTGTGTAGATTCCAACCCAGATATATTTCGATATTGCTGTCCATGTCACAACGTTTGTCTGAGTTTGGATCCTAAGTGTGTTTCTCATCACTGTCATACAACAAATGTGTGAAGACAATTTATCGGCCAATTTCAGTCTTCGAAAACAAAAGCTCCAGCTCCAGCTCCAGAGCCTCTTCTGTGAAAAGACAGACAACCGGTCACCTTTTAATTGGGTCCGTGCGTAAAGTATTGTTAATGATTTCTCGGCTCTGAAATATAAGAGAGAGATGCTCGTAAAGGCTGGAACACAGCTCTTTTTCTAAGTAAGGCTATCCTTTTTCAACAAATTTCGATGCTTATCTGTCCGATGCTTTTTTCCAACGAATAAGCACAAATAGCCGTATACGAACGTGGTTTCCGGTCCCTCAAATCGACCAGTGTTTGCGTAACGTGAAAATCCTTGAAAATACCAACTAATGTCATCAACTTCGAAGCCGCATACGGCAGCATTCATCGCACTGAACTATTCCTAGCGATGGCCAAATTCTCCATCCGGAAAAAGCTGATCCGGTTATGTCGCACATCTTTCAAAATCGAATGATGCTCTATGCAATTTGGACCAAAGACCATCGAAATATTCAAGACTTGCACCAGATTCCAGCAAGGAGATGTGCCATGTGATTTATTTAACCTTATTTTCAACAAATCCTGCGACAGACTGGTGTCATACTGACTGAGAAGTCAGTATGCATATGATATTGACATAAGCGCTCGCACCCAACGTGTCCTCATTACAGTTTGCACGGCGATAGAAGAAGAGGTCAGATGAGTTGGTCTTCAAATTCAAAGTAAAGGAACTGTATCAATTCCGCACCTTGATGGAGATTCGACTTAGGCTCGCCCTAAGGTAATCGATGCTTTTTTGGCTTGTCGAACCAACTAGGAAATTCTCTGTCGGATATACGGTCATATCGATATGCAGCTTTAAGACGTTATTTCAAATTTACAGCAGTAATGCCTCCACCAGAGACGTACCTTTAAATTCCCTTTCCATTAAATTGTTTACATGACACACAACAATCACTGCTCCATCACAGGCACACTCTTTTTTCTCCTGCTGTGCATCCATGTTTCTGTCTCCTGAAAACAGAAAAAAAAAACCAAAGCAAAAATATTTTCCAATTTAATTTGATCAGAATGCAGAACGTGAATTTTATTATTTTTTATTCCCCAATGGAACCCTTTGGGAGGAGCTGCGCCGCCAAAGAAACGAAAGCAACCTAAGTGCCCTTGTGGCAGTAGCCGGGTAGCCTACCTTCTTAACTTGTCTGAAAAGTATCCTTACTGTGACTTTACAGCAAAGCGAAATACACAATAAAATAATACCAAAAAAAGAATCTTCAAAAAAAATAAAAAACGAATCCTGATCCTTTGATGTTTTTTTTGTTTATGCTTTGGGAAGGGGGGAAGTCCTCCTTCTGAAAAGTCGTTGTTTTGTTTACATTTATATCTTCCTTTTTGCCTTGTTGTCTTTGTTGTCCCGTTGGTATCGTAAATCGCGCCAATAAATCGTCTAAAAAAATATATATAAATATATACAAACTCCTGGAATAAGGACATAAATAAACATGCAATTGAACAAGACAGTAAATTGTAAAGAAGACATTCCGCCCTGGACCGTGCCATTCCTCATCTCAGCAAGTTGTTGCTTAAGCTTTGTAGATGCTGGCATTGGTTTTCTATTCTGCTTTTCTATGCCTCTTCTTTCGTTTATTTTGTTTTCCTTCTGTTTTAACCTAATTGCTAGTTGGTATCTCGGGAATTGCGAAATGGGGTATCCTTTTGATGTGAATAAGGAAACCGAATTTTCCTTCATCGTTTGCGGACGTTGACTTTTAGCCTTGTTGAAATCGAAATTGTCTATATGTAGGTATACTATATGTGATAGACTTCAGGTTTGTATTCGTGTTTTTAAAAAAACTATGACAAATTTAAGAAAAGCACGAGTTTAAACGGGATGGAAAATATTTTTCTTCTCAATGAGTCGCATGAATCACTTCATTCAAACAGAGTGATTCAAAAAATAGCTCTAAGCGCATGTTTTTAAAGGTTTTTAAAAACAAAAGTGCGAGATGTTTTTAATGATCGTCTTTACAAATACACTGCGCTATAGTTGAATATGTACAATACAAATACAAACCGTATTTGATTCATTTTTCTGAGGTACAATTTGTGTGTCTACGAGTATGATATAGAGACAATGATTGAGAAAACTAAAAGAGGACGATAAATAGGCTCTCTTTTGAATTAAAATAGAACATCGAATAAAATAAAGAAGTTTTCTTAAAGGAAAATAATTCTGCTGTCAATAACACACTTTATTTACTTTAAATTGTGGTAGGCGGCACAATTCTGCGTGTTAACTTCAATTCCAATAATTGAGTACAGCAAGAAGTCCAAAAGCACAATTTGTTTCCAGGCCAATCTAGAGAATGCCAATTTGGTGTCCAGACGCGTATATTTTCGCACAAGAACCAAGTCTTGGTCCATCAAAATAGAACTTTATTTTTATCTGAAGAAACCATATTCCGTATGCAAAGTGATTTTCGCCCCAAAAATTCCAATCGCATACTTCGTCGACGGCTTAACGACACGTCTTGAAGTGTCAACCGTCTTTGATGCTTGACACAATAATTTGATCTTCGAAATGTTGAAACGCCAGCATTTGTACTTACTTTTTGCTTAATTTTCACCGCTTAGTCACATTAAATCAGTCGCTTTTTCGTCAGCTTTATAACTTCCTTTTATGGACTCCTTTTAGATTCACAAGATTCACAAGTTAGAATAGGTAATGGTACTACCTCCGATTTGACCAGTTATAGCACGCGTTATTCCTTGCTCCCCTGATAAGTCGATCTAAGCCCTTTCAAAATTGTCAAGAGGTTATGCGTTGGCAATGCTTCTTCAAATTTCAATTAAACAGTTAACTTCATTAAGACCCTTTAAAAATAGCTTGAACTTATCAAACTGTATCGACCTTATTTTAAAATAGAATTTCTCCATATCGAATGCTTTGCATTTCTTATTTTGCTACAGAGCTTCATAGACACAAAATAAGCAGCATACAATGATCATTTGGAAATAATGAACCACTAACCTTAGAAAAAATGTTGTACCTATTTGTATGAAGTGGAGTGAAGGCTCAAGAACTCCAAAGGTGTACACATTTTTTTTCAAGCCAAAAATAACAGCCAAAACTAGTCAAATGTGTAGGAAGGACTCGATTCGCTTCAATTAATGCACTCCGCTCTAACGTAAAGAAGCATTCACAGAAGCTTAAGTTCTCATGTAAGTAAGGGGTTTTTCAATAAGAGCGCTACAAAAGTTTTTTTTAAATAAAACAATAACGGTTTTAGATACCAATGAAATTCTTTATTCCTGTAAAAGTACGTTTGATGCCATTATGCATGAATGCACGCTTGCAGAAGTCCAGACGCTGAACCCAATTTTCGACGATTTTCAAGCATAAATCGGCCGATACTTCTGCAATTTCACGTTTGATATTCTTACGAAGTTCATCAATCGTCGCTGGCTTGCTGGTATAGACCATAGACTTGACGTAGCCCCACAGGAAATAGTCTAACGGCATCAACCGAGGCGGCTAAGCGACTGGACCATTTCGTGAGATAACACGTTCTCCAAACTTGGTTTCCAATAAATTGATTGTGACATTCGCTGTGTGGCTTGTGGCACCGTCCTGTTGGAACCACGAGTCCTCCAAGTCCATATCATCCAATTTGGGCCAACATAATTCGGTTATCATTGAACAGTAGAGATCCCCATTCACAGTAACGTGCTTGGTCTTGATCATCACAGAAGAAGTACGGCCGAATGACGCCGCCGGCCCATAAACCACACCAAACCGTAATTTTTTCGGGATGCAAAGATGACTCATGGAGTACGTGTGGATTGCTGCCTGACCAATACCGCATATTTTGTTTATTGACGGAGCCATTCAACCAGAAATTAGCCTCATCGCTGACTGAGGATGAAAATCCGAATCATTTTCAAGTTGTTGCTCAGCCCAATTCACGATACGACGCTTCTGGTGGTCAAGCGGCTTCAGTTCTTGCATCAATTTAATCTTGTTAGGATGCAGGCCAAGATCTTTTCGCAAAAGTTCGCCATAACGACGTCACAGAGATGCCCAATGCTTGAGAACGACGTGTGAGAGACACATTTGGGCTTTCTGCAACTGAAGCCTCAGCGGCAGCAATATTCTCGACACTACGAGCACTTCTTTGTCTCACTGGCACGGGAACATTTTGTACTGTGCCTGTGGATTCAAATTTTTCCACTAGACGCTCAATTGTTGATCTGCTACGACGATTATGACGACCATAAATTGGACGTAGCACTCTTAACGTTGAGGCCACTGACTCCGAATTTCGGTAGTAAATTTTAATAATTTTGACTCGTTGTTGGCTCGTATATCTTTCGATCATGAAATGGCAAACCTTACTGAAGAGAAATGTCAAAAGAGCGGCAAGAAATATGGCGTCGTTTGCTGTCCCTGTCCGTCTACTTTTGTAGCGTCCCTGTTGAAAAACCCTTTACTTTGCCGAGCAAATTAGCTCACAGTTAATCGTGGACAGTGGAGCGATCTTACATAACAGACCATCAATTTTTGTAGAATCTGAATCAAAGACACTTTCATCTGGGGAAATATTGTTCATTATTAATCACCGGATTTCCATCTTTTTTGTATAGCTCGTAGAGCTTCTCACAAAAAGGACCGTCTTTCGAACAGAAACTTTTTCTTTCAAAGGACTCATTTTTTTCTGTCTTGCTTATAGTCCAACATTCAGGTCAGAAAGAAAACTGAAAAACAACTTTGTGAGGAAATCGTTTGGCATGCATTACTGTTAAACTATGTAAAGTTAGATTCGGGGATATGCGACCACAGCAACCGAACATACACGAAAGACTGATCCAATGTGATGTCCATAAAGAAACAAAATGATTGAAGAATTCTATCTTAACCATTAGCTCCTCAATCGGAATTCATCAAATTTGGAAAACACTCATCGAGTCAACGTGCTTAAAAGATGCTCTTCGATGTTTTTCGTCGTTGATCTGTCAGTGTTGATCAATAAATCCTTCACTCTTGTGAAGGATGAAAGAAAAAAATTTTTTTGGACACGTTTTCTCTCAAAAGTTCTGTGCCACCGCATTAAGTGAGAAAAAATGCATGACTGTATAAGCTCTTCTTCCAAAATGTTGATGCTCTTAGACGCACAGCGCTCTTTACTCTAATTCTCATCACACGCACTATAAAAACTGATTCGTATCGCACATCCCAGGCAACTAGGATTTTTTCCGTAACTTCTTTAGTTGCAGTGTCAAACAAACCCACAATGTGGCCGTCATCTGGTCAGGTAAAAAAGTGTTTGGAACATCCATACTTTTAAATGAGTTGAATCCTCCCACCAACACCATTTTTTTAGGACACCTCTTTTAACGAAATCCAGTTTTCTTTTTTCGAACCAACCCCTTTTTGATAACAGATGCATAAGTAACTCTGGAACCCCTTTTGAATTCATTGCTTGTATTTTCGCATAAATTCTAGCCTTTAATATTGCAAATGACTACTGTTTTGAGTTATGTCACCAAGGATCTGCGACAGACGCGAGCTCACAAGCCAAGAAACTCACATTCCCCACCCAGGCACCGCACTGATTCCTCTTCATTTACCCTTCGCAATGTCTGCGAAGCGTTTTATTAAATTCTCGTTACGCACTATTTCCCAGCAATTCAAGGAATTTAAGTCCACAAACATGAACACTGATTATTTAAGAAAAATATTTATCTCGCATTAAAACCGAATCGAGTCCTTGTGGAACGATAAAATCCAATTCCAACAGACACGACTGCGACTAAGTCTAACGATTATGCTCGTTGTTGTTTCTCCTCACATTTTACTTTATATTTTTTTTCTACTTTCTCTTCTTTCAGATGAAAATGGATGCTAAATGCCCGGAAATAATCACTAGAAATACAATATCCTCTTAAGGATATCCAAGTGGAAAGAAAACTACCATAAGGAGGACTTTTCGCAGACATTCTTCCTTGGCGTTAGAAAACGGCGAACGGCGGAGTGTGTACGAGTATTTCGCTTCCACTATCATTTATTCAAACGAAACGAATTTAAACAGGCTCTTGAAGGAGCAAAATCGAGAGACAAAGGGAATGCCAATGATGTTCAACTAGCAACTTTGCTTCATAAATTGAATTCGAATACGCTTTACTCAACGACGAATCACGAGTCCTTATCTGTCGAGAGTTGATCCTGGAATTCGGCCAGCCACTTCTTAAACTATAAATTTTGCACAAAAATAAGCCGAAGAAAAAAATGCACGAACGCCGAGTGAAAAAGTTTGTACAGTAAAATAAAAAGTGCCACAAATCCATTTTCATAGACTATTCCTTTGTTTTTTTGCAGGCTCAAAAGTGGGCACTATGTAGCAACGCACGGGCGGCTCACACCCGATCCGCCATATGTGCACTCGAATCGGGGCTACTCAACCGATGGCGAGGAATCGCATCGTGCACCATCGGAACGTACCATGTCGGAATATACGACGGCGAACGAGCGCAACTCGCCAGGACATTATAATTCGGCCCGCAAGTCCCGAATGAATGGAGTGCATACCACAGATAGTGGGATAGGTGGGGGTGGCAGCAGTTCTGCTATCAATGGTGGACCCAGATCATTGGGTCCGGGTCTATTGAATGGACCACCAACGCGGATACCCCCAAGAGCACCATCTGCGTTGAGCTACGACCATGGTGGTGATGCTGGAAGTGATATTTATGTCACGAGTGCTGCTTACAAGGCGCCATCGGAAATAAGGTGAGGATGGAATTTAAAACACATTGAATGATTGGTTAGTCTGCCACGACATTTGGTATTGTTATGAGTGTGTTAAGTAACTTCATCGAGGTATCTTTTATTTTATTATTTATTTTTTCGTTTCTTGGAATTTTCCAAGTTTGAAGATCTCGTCGTTTTCATCGTATTATGAAAGATAACGAAAGTTTGTGGGTGTGTACTTCCGTTTTGCTTTTTTGCCTAGGGTATCTATATAAGAAAGGTATATTACGAAGACAACAGCTAGCTGTTCAATTTCAAGACTGAAACCTTTTCAAGAAAGTCTTTAGTAGAAAGACTAAGCTTCCGAAACTAACTACGAATGGATCTAGATATATAGGAAAGAAATAGACTAAAGAGAAATATTCAGAGCATATCCCAATACCCTAAAGCTTGAACATGGTTTCAGGCAGCCTTTATCTTACTTAACCTGGCAAAGCCAACTTCGAAATATCGAACGCTATCGATGTGCTATCGAATGGCTATCGATGAGAACGATATCTGGCGAGAACATCGTAATGTACACCGATAGTCATGCAGCAATAAAGACACTCGAATCACCGATTGCCGTAAGTCTCTCAATGAGATATCGAAACAATGCAGCCTAATGGTCTGCTGGGTTCCTGGATACAGGCATTCAAAGAAACTGTGTAACAGACGAGTTAATCAGAAAGGAAACAACTACTAATGAACCCAACATCTTCAATGTTTCAGAACCAAAAGAAACACTGAAAAGCAAAATTTCAGAGCTGACAATCAGCAAGGCTTTTGATGTATGGATGAAGAGCATTCAATTGTCCAGCTCTAGCTCTCATACGGAAGGAATCCCTGTGAGCATTTTACATAAAGGAACTTAGGGAAATGTATGTCAGAAATAAAAGACTATTCGTCCAAAAATCAAAATGGTTCCAATCGACTAAGTGGCAACACAATGGTCCACTCCGGATCTAAGTGAACTCAACACATGTGTCTTGGAAGTTACTCTACCTACCTACCTACCTATGCAATGTATACGTAGGCTGCTAGATATATTTCTGGCCTATGCAACACTAAGTGTTTCCAGGTGCAATCTGACATTTCCGTTGGAAAGTTTGACATTTTTTAGCATAACATCACTCAGAACGTGTTATCATTTAATCGTGAATTGTTTTATTTACAGAGACTCGAAAAATTTATCTCGGCAAAAAATGGAATTAACTCGTGAACACTTTCGTGCGATCATTTTACACAACTTTCGACGTGGATTATCACATCAAGAGTGCATTCATGAACTTAAATCTTTGTATGGCGATGTAGCACCATCAGTGAAAAACTGGTTTAATAAATTCAGTCATGGCCGACGCTCGTTCAAAGACGAATTCCGTGAAGGTCGTCCAAAAACGGCCGTTGTGCCAGAGAGCATTGATGCCGTGCGTGAACTGATAATGCAAGATCGTCATGTGACATACCGTAAGATAGAGGCATCCCTGGGCATTTCTCCCACCAGCATACATTCGATATTGCATGAACACCTGGCCGTAAAAAAGATTTGTTCTCGTTGGATCCCTCTCAATTTGACAATCGCTCAAAAACAGGCTCGTGTCGATTGGTGCAAAGAAATGTTAAAAAAAATACGATCGCGGTGCTTCAAAAGACGTTTATAAGATTGTCACACGTGACGAATCATGGATCTATGCGTATGAGCCCGAAACAAAACAACAATCAACCGTGTGGGTCTTCGAAGACGAGCCAAATCCAACAAAAGTTGTTCGTGGAAGAAGCACTTCGAAGCGAATGGTCGCCTGTTTCTTCGGCAAAACTGGTCATGTGGCGACTGTTCCGCTTGAGCAACGTAGGACGTTCAATTCTGAGTGGTACACCACAATTTATTTGCCTGAAGTCTTCGGAGAAATTCGAAAAACGAACAAGAGAAGACGAATCATGACACCATCACCATGACAATGCAAGCTCTCACACATCGGCTCAAACCAACGCCTTTTTGACCGGCCAAAACGTCGAATTGATGAGTCATCCGCCGTACAGCCCTAACTTGGCACCCAATGACTTCTTTTTATTCCCGCACATCAAGAAAAAAATGCGTGGTCAATGATTTTCGTCGCCAGAACATTCTGTTGAAGCGTTTAAAAACCATGTTTTGGAGGTGTCTCAATCGGAGTGAAAAAAGTGTTTCGACAATTGGTTTGAGCGCATGCAAAAGTGTATAAATCATGCTGGAGAATACTTTGAAAAACAAAAAAACCACTTTTGATGATAAATATTCGCATTTTCAATATTAAGCCACTAGCAGCCTACGTGTACAACGTACCCGACTTCATGCCAAATAGGCCCTTCTCACTTCTCCGGAAAGCAATACAAGAATAATCCAAGGGATAAGATCCTCTGCATAAGCCCGGAAGCTCGAGTATCAACCCCTTGACTGAGTCTTCATTCCTCGAAGTAATTTATGACCCAAAATTTTTTTTGAAAATGAAGTTCGAGAGCTGTTAAAAATGACGCAGTATTTTCCAAGCGTGTAAAAAGTGTAGAAATCCAACAGAGGCTCTTGATGATCATAGGTTAACCGTTGCCTACACATTACAAGTCGCGTAAAATTTCTTAGCGCTCGAAGTTTATAACTATTTCCAAATCTACTATTTTAATGTCAAATAAGGCCTTCATGCAGCGCACGTCATCGCACGAGGATGTCGATTAAGATGGATTTTTGAGTCGCCTAATTTTCTCTTAAGCAGATTATACTAAAAAAAATATAGCAAGAGACTTAGGACATTTCCCTCTTGCGAACTGAGTTTAATTCGGAGCTCTTCACTTACTCCGATGAAGCATCTTGTATGAATGCCTTCTTAAAATCAGGGATTTTTCTCTTCACTGACCAGGTTGTAGCATACTTCCCAAAAGTTTGTAGATGACTTTTCATAAATTATAATCCAAAGTATTTTAAGAACAATGTGCATTTGCACCTCATTCCCAGCTGATCTCTTGTACATACTAAATAAACGTTGAATGTTCGTTAAATAGAAAGAGAAAAATGTCCTGACTGAACTTTTGAGATAAATCCTTGACTCTCATTTCCAAAGGAGTCAAAAGAGTCAAATGCATTTAACCAATTTCGTGTGAAGAACCACCTCCAGAAAGGACAATGTCAACATTTCACACCACCATTTGTTTGGTTGAAATTGTCTCGTCGAGAGACTGACAAAGGACGTGCCTCGAATGTCACCAGCAGCTCACGTCCACTTTCGTCTATCCAAATAATATTCTTTCATCAAATTCACTGCCAGCTGTAGCGATAATCCTTCAGGATATGTTTCATCAATCAAAGTCCATCTTCGATTTTTTTTATTTTGTTATTCTTTTCTCTCATTTAAGGATAATTAAGAAAAACGAACATTTTGCCCGCAACGCGCTGAGGTCCTTCGAAATCATACCACCCAGATTGATGTGTATAAATTAAGTCACACCCCCTCTAGAGGTGTTGTTTATGAAAGAACAATACAAAAAGGATTTATTGTTCACTTTTATATTCAAATTAATTTCCGCAGGTGGCATCTTGCCCAGAATTCTTTTGTTCTAAGAAGGAAAAGCAAAGCAACTTACCTAACCTAGGGTTTATTTCTTCACTGTCTTAAGACATAATGATGACAGCGAGGATAGTTTCCTCTTTCAACAGGACGAAGAAAAGTAAATTAATTGACTTTCATCTGACTAGCTTTCGAGTTGTCATCAATTTTGCGCGCACAAAAAAGTGAGCCCGGAAAGATTTTTTTAAAAAAAAAACCCCAAAAAGTTTTAACTTGGCTTAGACCAGGCCATCATATCTAATGAGCCGTATATCAAATTTACGACCAATGGTTTGAGGGGAAGAATGAAGGAGCAGCAGTAATGGGGATGGATTTTGGAGCTCGTTCGTTGGGAAATGACCCGAGCCGAAGGATTCTCCCTGGTGTGCAACATTTTGATGAACTTGTCTGACGTGTTGAAGGATTTCACTTTAGCCGGACTTTGCAATCCATTATTCTTGGCTGAGGAGAGCTCCAATGTGCTGAGAGTTTAATTTAATTGAATTTAATTTGTTTCGTGTTACACTGGCAGAGGAGGACAAATTATTTGTGTATTAATCATGTCTATGAAGAATGTCACAAGTAAGACCTTTCGGTGCTTGCTAGGAAGAGTAATTAGATTAGAAATGTACTGAGGAGCGAATTTGGTTTTTCATGCTTTTGTAAATGCATTCCTTAAAGATTTGTGTATGCAAACCACATTAGTGTTCTGTGACATTTTTAATAAATAATTTAACTGGCGCCCGATTCGAGACCAGTCCCTGCTTGAGACACCAGTAATCTAGTTCAAGCGCTTTGGAATCTGCAATGGCTTGATTCTTTGATTGGGAGTTTTACCTCGAAACTGGAGGCAGTGTTTCAAAGATCCTCTTTCCCAGAATTGTTATTGACTTAACTGTTCAACTGTATCACTTCATCTTTTCAAATCTCGTGTGTATTCATGCTGTTACTGTTTTCCTGCTCATCGTTCATCAATTGGATCCGTATAGCAAAACTGATGGAGTCAATGTTCTGTGAAGCTTGTCTTACGTCTTCCGAGTTAGGAAATTTGAGCTCATTTGTTGTGCGAAACTAAAGTAGCAAAGAGGAGCATTCGACATATTTCCACTATTACTCCTGATTTAATGGCCATGTGGTGTTGTTGAGTAAAAAACTGCCTTTCAATGAATCCCGAAGGGTAAAAACGATACCGGAATAACATTCATAAAAAATTATCATGCGTTAAAGTATCAAACAAAGTTATTGATCAATCCCTTCTCTTACAGAGAAATCCTTAAACCATTGCCATTGCCGCATGAGATCACATCTAACCAAATTAGGACTCTGTTTGGAAGACGATGAAACGACTGTAAAGTTTCTTTATGAATGTCCAGGTCTAAATTGGCTCAGAAGGCGTATTTTCTTTAAAAAGATTAGCACATTAGACAATCTAATGCTAAATACATTCGGACTTTCATCAAAAGGATGGAATGGCTTCTAGCCTTTTATCTTACTCCCCATGATTCAATAGGTCTTTTCGCTCAGACCGCAGTGTCCGCCACTTGGGCAGGGGTAGAGAAAAAAATTTGTACTTAGTATGGTTCTCAGACTATAGTTCCAAGCTTATGTCCTCAAAATAAAATTACACTCCGGGTATGTCATCTAATGGCGAATAAAATACTGCGAACTGAGCGAATGTAAATAATTCGATTTCAAGTTCAACGTTTCTGTAAAGACTCTAATCAAACCATTACAAGGTCCTTAAGTTCTTCATTGTAAGCGTAGCCATGATGCCCTGCAGCCGGCAATTTATATAAAAAAATGTTAATCAAGCATGAGGCACAAAGATGGGCGGAACACGTTACCACGACAACAGATAGTAGATGGTCGCGTGGATTGATATAAAGGAGACCGAAAGAAGGCATAAGAAAACCATCTACCCGGAGAAGTGACAATATCAAGAGAAAAACAGAAAACTGAATAAACTGAAGTCGCGTTAGACATGACCCACTAGAATCAAATTGGGGATGCATGCAGTGGACACAAAAGACTCATTGAAGATGCAAGTCGATCAAGCTTGACAACCGTTTCTTTAAAAATTTAACAGCTGCATATGATTAAACGACTAAACTTCTAGTTCATTTTCTGAAAAAGATATATGATTTCTGACTTTGGAATTGGACCCAAGCTAAAGACGTGCCAGCCATAACATAACCATTTGCTTATAGAACAGTGTCCCCTGGTCGAAGCAAATCCATTCTGTTAGAAAAAGCGCCACCGAAAAATGTGTCACAAGTTCACAAATTCGAGCGCTCTACCTCGATATTCTCCGAGGACATTAAGAGGACTCACTATTCCACGACGCTCTAGACCACCCATCAAAAGCACACGGCTTTTCTCGTTTCACTTGCAAGAAGAATATCTGAGGAAGACTTCCGTACCTACTTTGGGAGTTCCTTTCATCGCATCTCGAAGAAGCATGCCAGAGGACATTCATTTCCTCCGACCATTCCCAGGCCAAAGTTTTTTTTTTTTTTTAAATCCCCACTTAAATAAATTTCGCGGTTTATTTAACAAAATAATTTAAATAAATTGTTTTCTTTTTGCAGCCGTTATAGTCATCGACCTCAATCGCGTGGTGCACCACGAAGCGTCTACTCTGTAGCGAGTACGGCAAAGACAGGCCGCAGCGGTCGCTCCCAAAAACAAAGAGGTGCCAAAATCGAAGCGATGTCAGCCCCGAATCCATTTTGCCCAAATGTAAAAGGCGTGTGCTGTCTTATGCTTCTCCTTAACTTAGGTCTCATTCTAGTAACACTGGGCTTTGTGATTGTAATTCAATTCTTCGAGCCGGTGTTTGTGTGGTAAGTTAAAAGAGTGTTCCTCTTCTAGACCTTCCAAATTTAATCAATCTTGTTTCAGGGTGTTGGGCATAATTTTCCTAATCTTTGGATTCCTCACCTTAATTGGCAGCATGATTTATTGTGTGTACGTTTGCCGAGATGCAAAGACACCATCGCAGGTGCGAAACGAAGACCTCTACTGGACGCGTCACTGGCAAAAGAACATCGGATATACCCCTCAGGAGATCAACTACAAGGCCGACAAATACGATGGATACTCTGATCGGTATTCCGTAAGCAAAATGAGCGGCAAATACTCGGATAGGGAAAGCAATCGTTATTAAAAACACATTGAAAAAAAATTGTTGCAAATCTACATTTTAATGAAAGCCATAGCCAGGAACGTTGGTGTTTTTAAATCAAAATAAAAAAAATATGGAGTGTTTAGCATAAGGGACCCCCTATAAATGAATAAGATGTTAAACAGTGGTTGATCCTCCACACTGAGGGCTTAAGTCAGTTTCAATTAATCTATAATCCGTTTTTCAAAATAATATAAGCTAATTTTTTTTTTAACTTCTAACTTACGCCACCCGTTAACAGGATGTTTCCTTTCGAGTATATAAATGTTTTTTGAAAACTTTTTATTGTGTTATATTACAAAATGTACATTTTTTATCTTGAAGAATATATATTTTAAATTGTTGTAAAATTAAGATAACTAACTATATTTTTTTTTTCTATTTGTAAATTAACAAATTATGTTTTTTATATGCTTTTTTTTATAAACTACGAAATATGATTTTTTTGAACGTTTGTAAATAATATTCATACACACATAATAGAGATTAAACAGTACTATATAAACAGAAGTGATTATTTTTTCTTATTTATTTATAAAAGAATTTAATAACTTAATAGCTGACCCGACAAACCATGTCTTGTCCGATCGTTGGTTATATTCAGACAACGTAAGTTTGTATCTTCTTCTGTTTTTGAAAGCTTTTTTCAATATTTAAATACTGAATCTGAATCGTGAAAATTTATTGCAGGACATACAGTGTATTGACTGGAACAGTGCGAGGTACACACTTTCGGTTAATGACAAAGTTTCGTTTTTTGAAGAGCAGATTAGATAATTGTTCGATAAAAATGTCCCACTTAAAACAAAAGTTGTCCGTCGAGCATTGCCACCTTGCCTTAGTCCCGAAATCAAGAATATGATGTTGGAACGCTTTAAAAGCGAACTGCTATATCGCGACTACTGCCGTTTGCGGAACAAAGTTATGGAAGATATAAGATCACCAAAAACACTTTACTCTGGATATAGATTAAGTCAAAGTTGTTCGACAAAAAACAGATGAAAAATTATTAAGAAGCTTGGGGCTGGAAAGGAGATTCCAAGAATAGCTGATAGCATCGACTGTGATTTCCTTAACGCCAAATTTATTACCATACCATGTTCTTTCACCACCGAACCCGCAAATAATACATTTGAGCAGACAGTGTCGTCCCAAATAAGTCATTTGGTTTCATATGTGTTAATGATCAAGAAGTTGCTGAAATGGTTCTGTCGATTAAGTCGAATGCAACCCGCTTCGACGGTGTGAATCCAAGGTCCTTCTATAACCCATATTTTCAATAGTATTATAACCACTTTTGTTTACCCAAGTGAGTGGAAAAGGGCTAAAGTCTTTCCAATTCCGAAAAAAGAAAGCGATGATAGAGACCAATTGCGATTCTTCCCTTTTTGAGCAAGGTGTTTGAAAAGGAGCTGTTAAAGCAAGTCCAAGCCCATTTGTCCACGAACAAGCTACTTAGCAGTTATCAGTCCGGCTTCCGTCCCAAACACAGCTGCAAAAGAGCATTGTTGTCAGTAGTTGATGATATAAGAAAGTCCATGGATAAAAAATATCTTACATTTTTTATCCTCCTAGACTTTTCGAAAGCATTTGACACCGTCAAGCATGTTCTTCTGTGCCGAAAACTCCAGAACATGTACCATTTCTCAAGAGAATCTGCAAAGCTGATGTATTCGTATTTAGTCGATAGGCAGCAATGTGTTGTGGTCAACAGCAAACATTCAAGATTTCTCAAAGTATCAAGTGGAGTCCCTCAAGGATCAATTCTTGGACCTGTCCTTTTTTCATTATATAGTATATTAATGATCTGCCTTAAATTGTCCAACGGTGTCTTACACACATGTATGCCGATGATGTCCAGTTAACTCTGAGTGATAACGTTAATTGCTTAGTCCAAATCATTACGCAGATAAACGATGCGTTGGAAAATATCCGTCTCTGGGCTAAACGTAACTTTCTGTATCTGAACCCAGTAAAATCGAAAGCTCTCGTTATTTGCAGGAAGACACAGGACTTGACTACACTGTCACAAATAAAGCTTGGTCGTCCCCTTTGTAGATACTGCAAGAAATCTTGGATTAATTTTTAACAGCTCTCTAACCTGGACTAACCATATCAACGCGGCAATTGACAAGGTCTATGGAAGTCTTCGATTGCTCTGGTCAACTCAGCATCTCATAGCATCGCCCACATATATGCAAGATTAAGTCAGACGAAGAAAATTTTCGACTTGTAAATCCGATAAGAACAAGAACTTCCAGATGGGGAAACTAAAAAGTTAAAGAAACAAGATTAAAAGACTATTTGATGCAGAATTAATCTCAAACCGAGTGAAAATTCGGTCGGAGTTCGTTGATTTCAATTTCCCACCCTATCGCTTCTCACAACCGTGTACGTGTTTTCTTATCGCAACTAAAGATATTGATTTTTATGGTATTTTCTTGAAAATAAATAAATTTAATTGCTCTAAAGTAGGGATTGATAAATAAGAAAAAATGTATGTTAACATTGAATATCCGTATGTGCTTTAAACGCGTAATCAACACCCACATCATCAATGTTTACATTTTTCTTCAATGGAATTCGAGCCTTTAGATTGTGTTGGATGAAAAATGCGATTGCACTAGAGGAATTTACAAATTTGTGACTCGGTATTGCAATTTTGTATAAAGATAAGGTGGAGATTTCGTCATTATTATATTGGGTAGGAAAATGCAGTTTCTAGCATTGGTGTGCTGTATAAGGGTACATGATCTTACTTGTGGAGGCCATGAAGCTACATGCAGTTTTTGTCAAGAGACAAAGTCAAGACTACAATACACAACCTCTGCATATGTAATAATTGGAAGAACAAGAAATTTTACATGTTTGCTTCTTGTTGCCGTTGGCGTGAACTTGGCTGTCAGCCACAATCTCCTGAGACATCCATAAATCCTGCCCATGACATAATTATTGGGATCTCGATTTCTTTTGCATTGCCACCACGGGCACGCTTGCAGAAGTCCAGACGCTCAACCCAATTTTCGACAGTTTTCAAGCATAAATCGGTCGATACTGCTGCAATTTCACGTTCTATATTCGTACGAAGTTCATCAATCGTCGCTGGCTTGTTGACATAGACCATAAACTTGACGTAGCCCCACAGGAAATAGTATAATGGCGTCAAATCGCACGACCAAGGCAGCCAAGCGACTTGACCATTTCGTGAGATAACACCAAACTAGGTTTCCAATACATTGATTGTGACATTCGCTGTGTGGCTTGTGGCGCCATCCTGTTGGAACCACATGTCCTCCAAGTCCATATCATCCAATTGGGGCCAAAAATATTCGGTTATCATTGAAGGGTAGCGATCCCCATTCACAGAAATGTGCTGGTCTTGTTCATCACGGAAGAAGTACGGCCCAATGACGCCGCCGGCCCATAAACCAAACCAAACCGTAATTTTTCCGGGATGCAATGATGACTCATGGAGTACGTGTGGATTGCTGCCTGACCAATACTGCATATTTTGTTTATTGACGAAGCCATTCAACCAAAAATGAGCCTCATCGCTGAAGATGATTTTTCAATGAAAATCCGAATCATTTTCAAGTTGTGTGAGAGACACATTTGGGCTTTCTGCAACTGAAGCCTCAGCGGCAGCAATATTCTCGGCACTACGGGCACTTCTTTGCCTCACTGGCACGGGAACATTTTGTACTGTGCCTGTGGATTCAAATTTTTCCACTAGACGCTCAATTGTTGATCTGCTAAGACGATTATGACGACGATAAATTGGACGTAGCGCTCTTAACGTTGAAGCCACTGACTCCGAATTTCGGTAGTAAATTTTAATAATTTTGACTTGTTGTTGGCTCGCATAACTTTTTATCATGAAATGGCAAACCTTACTAAAGAGATATGTCACAAGAGCGGCAAGAAATATGGCGTCGTTTACTGTCCCTGTCGCTCTACTTTTGTAGCGTCCCTGTTGAAAAACCCTTTATATCCAAGGATTTTTGCGGATTCTACATTGTCCAATCTATCATCAGAAAGACACACGTTGGGTAAAATGCTGAGATCGAATGTTCTATGGGCCAATGGAATATCAGCAGTCTTTTCACTTGAATCCAGTGATACATTTTAGCTAAATCATCGTTTATCAGTGAAACAAGTTCCTTGATCATTTCCATTGGTCGATCTAAGTACAACTGAGCGTCATCTGCATGAAGATGGATGGAACAGTTTAAGCATGTTGAAATTGAGTCATTAATAAATATGCAGAAAAGGAGAGGTCCGTAAATAGATCCATGTGGTACACCCTGCTTGACAAGCTTTATTACAGAGACTTTATCAACAATCATGACTCTTTGAGTCCTAAATAGTTTTAGTGCTTCAACTTCTTTAAAAAGTTGTTGAGTTGCTGCATAAAACTAATTGTCTAACATAAGTTGCTAAGTTGAGTTGTGATTTTATTAAATACCTTCTTTGTATGGTTGACCACATTTATTTTTAACTTTATTTCATTTTCATTATAATGCAATAGCAGTACACATTCTGTGAAAATTGTAAGTGTCTCCCCATAACGGTTGAGGAGATACATCTTGTGACGGACGGACGAACTGACGAACAGAGGAGGCTTAGTAATAGGACTTCTTTGAACCCTTTGGGAATGGAACCCTTAAAAGAAAACAAACAAAATATTGAAACTAACATCGAACATTCTAAACGATTGACAACGCTCGGTCTTATTACATTCTCGACATACACAACATGATAGCGCGATTCAAAGTTCTATAGGGGCATTAGTGACCAAAATTCAGGTTCAGGGACTTAGGCGTGAAACCATCACAGACAGGCATAACCTTAGTTATGAAGCTTTTTAGTTGGACAAGGATTGATATCATGACACGAATGTTATAGTGACTAAAGTATAAAAGTAACGCATGTGGTGACTGACTTTTTAAAGTGGAATAATTTGTAGTAAACAATTCTAGTCCTTTCATTTTATGCATGGTTATTTCGTTAATGGTAACACTTAGCTCATGTCTGATTTGACAGATAATCAGTTTTATCCTTCCGCTAATATGGTTGTGTATAGTATACGCTTAAACAACGCTGGGAAATATTGCGACATTACTTTGAAAATGTTGCAGAATGTGTGCGAAAATTGCGTACGGATTTTGGAAGAAGAGATGCACCGTCAGCTCCGTATGTTCGTTATCTTGTGAAAAAAGTGAAAGAAACTGACATCCTCATCGATAAACCAGCGTGAAAAGCCAAAAACAGTGCGTATACCCGAGAATATTGCTGCTGTGGCAGAAAGTGTGAGTGAAGCGCCATCAACATCAATTCACCGTCGTTCTTAACAATTGAACATTTCGGAGACATCATTGAGACGAATTTTGCATAAAGACCTTGGTATGATGCCATACAAAGTCCAATTGGTTCAGGAGTTGAAGCCAACTGACCATCCAATGCGTTTTCGCTTCGCTAAGTGGGCCTGCGATCGACTTACAGAAGAAGCCGATTTTGCCAAAAAAATCATCTTTTCAGATGAAGCTCATTTTGATCTTGGCGGGTATGTAAACAAGGAAAATTGTCGCATTTGGGACACAGAAAACCCGCACGCATACATTGAAAAGCCGATGCACCCAAAACGAGTCACTGTTTGGTGCGGATTTTGGTCCAGAGGCATAATTGGGCCATTTTTCTTCGAAAATGAGCAAGGAGTGGCCGTTACAGTCAATGGCGATCGTTACCGGGCCCATGTTGAATGAATTTTTGTTCACAAAAATTGAAGAGGAGGATATTGGCAACATTTGGTTTCAACAGAACGGCGCTACGTGCCACACAGCCGAAGCTACACTCGATGTTTTGCGCCCTGTTTTTGAAGATCGCCGCAGAGCTGATGTTGTTTGGCCACCTCGGAGCTGCGATTTGACACCGTTGGACTATTATTTGTGGGGTGCCCTCAAAGATAAGTGTCAGAGACAATTGACGCTTTAAAGGACAATATTCGTGAAGCCATTGGTGAAATACAGCTGCACACAATCGATAATGTGCTTAAAAATTGAGCCGATCGTGTAGGCTACTGCATGGCCAGCCGAGGCAGCCATTTGAAAGAAATTATTTTTCATTATTAACCGGAAGGATTGAACTTTCAAATAAAAAAAGATATTTGAGAAAATATTCAGCAATTTTTTTTTTTATAGCATTTTCAAAAAAAAAGTTATTTGGCGGACCCTTTAGTTTTGGCAGCGCCAAATAATGACTTTTAAAGGCAAATTTCTGATACCTTGGGCTGAAATCATCTCTTATTTCAGCCAATTTATACAAAACTTTAATGAGTTATAAACTTAAACCTTCCTATTGAAACCCTTTTTTCGAGTTCATCGCATTCAGACAGACAGACAGGGGAACTCTGTTTTATAACATTAAGCGAGTATTGAGTGGAGTCATGTTTGAAGTACGACGTCAAAAGAAAATATCTTTTTCGAAGTAGTGGAAGAGTATAGCCTCAGATTTCCTAACAAAGAGGTCCACGTGGCAATCTGACTATCCCAGGCGGTCGAATACCCAAAAAAGAATCAAACGCTTGCTGATTAACGAATAACACTCGGCAAGCATTCTGAATGTGCAACGTTCAGAGCTGCTTATATCGAGTATGACCACGCCACGGTCCACTGAGAGTAGCAAAGCTATATGAGCTATTGTCTACCACAAATGTCAACAACATGGGGTCACAATGCCGCATTTCAAATAGCCGAGAGCACTTTATGCTCCCAACCACTCTTCTGCGAGTAGAAGCAAAGGGCGAGGAAAAACTTGTGGAGCAGAGAAGGAGACAAACAATACTGCGAAAAAAGAAAAGAACCTACGTAGTGTCCAAGCCCACGGATATCGAAGATTCTAAGAACAGAAATATGACACATAATTTCTATAAAACAGCCAAAGCCTTGTCTCAGACCACAAAAGAGGCACCTAGTCTCTCCGGAATCGGAAGAATGTAGGGTGGGAATAATTCCCAATTCTTGCTTTTGAAGCGGTTCTTCCAGCCACTTTAGGAATATTAAGTGTAACCAAAAAAAGCTTGATAACAACAAGGAGCTGTACTGTTTGAATATGGTGGAGTCTTGGGAGAACGAAGACATGCCCGACGACTTGAATATCCTATGTCATACGAAAATTATCAAAACATATCCCTGTCGCTTAACGGCGCTAACAAGATCCTATCCAGTGTGTGTTTTGTGAATCCTGGGAAAATCTACCGCATTTGAAGTCGATAGCTACTACCTATTTATCGACTTCAAAACTGCATTATTTCCTGACCCGAATTACGCAAATCGATGATGGTCGAGTTCAGGATTCTGTGCACTGTGCAGTTGGACAAAGAACAAAGCCTAATTCGGATTTGCTTCGGATCATGTGATTTCTTAAATTTTATTCCCAACATGCTGGTGATTCCATAATGGTCCGACGTCCAAGAAGGAATCATAAATAATATCAAAACCATCGAAAACCCAAGCATCAACTTACGATTCCATTTTGCCCCTTTCTTGCGAAATTTAAACAGTGAACGGCTAAGTAATTCAAAACAATCTTTTGCTAAGCCAACTAGATGTCACTAGATGTCACCTTCATGTGGCATCCAACAACTATAGTGAGAATAAATGGACACCACTTTAACAGTTTAACTAAGTTTTATTGATTTTAGATATGCTTTTACAAAGAATGAAATTTGGTTTTTTGTGTCTTCATGTAACGAGTTCGTTAAAATTATTCAAACAGAAGAATTCTTCTTGGCGACTGTAGCGTTAGCTGGTGGCGAAATTCGTGACAGCAGTGCTGCCACATCACTCCCCCTCCCAAATGTTCATGTTGAATTCGGATTGACAGGTTTCCTGGAATATGTTCGTGGAATTGATGTTGACACTGGAAAGTCTGACAGCTGTTGAGTATCTTCTTTGATTGTAAACATTGGCTTCAATCTGTCCACGGAAACATTGAAGGGCTCGCCGTTTAATTGGATTGTGAAAACGTTGTCGTCAATCCTTGCGATTACCTTATGAGGACCTGAATACGGAGGCTCAAGTGGTTGCTTTACTGCGTCCGTCCGTAGAAAAACGTGTGTGCATGTGTAGAGGCCTTTGAGGATGAACATGCTTTGTTTGATGTGGTGTGCCGTGGCGGTGGGCCGGATTTTGCGCATGTGCTCACGAAACTTTTCCACGAAGATTTGTGGATCTGCGGGTGCGTCAATGTTTATGAAGAACTCACCTGGAATTCTGAGTTGTGTTCCGTATAACATCTCAGCTGCTGACGCCCCAAGATCTTCCTTGAATGCAGTGCGTAGTCCAAGCATAACTGTTGGTAGCAGTTCAATCCACGGAGTGTTTCCATGACACATTAATGCGGCTTTTAACGAGCGATGCCAGCGTTCAATTAAACCATTGGAGGCTGGATGATACGAGGTGGTCCGGATACGTTTTGCGCCGATAATATTAGTGAGGGCTCTAAAAAGTGCCGATTCAAATTGGGCTCCCTGGTCCGTTGATATGGTTTTGGGGCAGCCGAAACGAGATATCCAATGCGTGTATACTGCAGTGGCAACGGTATCTGCCGTCATGTCCCTGAGGGGTACTGCCTCAGGCCAACGAGAGAAGCGATCAATCATTGTCAGGCAGTATCGATATTCTTGCACTTTGGGCACGATGATGAGGTCCAGGTGAATGTGATCAAATCTGTTATCTGGTACGTCTATCTTGTTCGGAGTGCGACTGTTGTGCCGGTGAATTTTAGCTCGTTGACAAGGAACGCAGGATCGACACCAAGCCAGTATATCTTTTTTCATTCCTGGCCAGACGTACTTTTGGCGGATTTGTTGGCAGGAAGAGCGTCCACTGGTATGCGCAAGTCCATGAACAGAGTTAAACACTTTGTTGCGAAGTGTTTTTGGAATGTATGGCCTTAGTTGGCCCGTTGATATATCACAGTATAATTCTATCGCATCTGCAACTGGAAGTTTTTGCAATTTTAGTGAAGAATTACCTTGAATTAACGTGTCCAACTCGTTGTCCTTTTGCTGATGTTCTTGAAGTTCTTGGTGCTCAATTTGGCTGGGCATGTTGATTTGGTTGAGGCGGGATAGGGCATCAGCGACTACATTATCTGCGCCTTGAATGTGCACGATCTCGGTAGTGAACTGGGAAATGTAGTCCAGATGCCTGAATTGCCTCGGTGATGCTTTGTCTGCCCTCTGTGCAAACGCATAGACCAGTGGTTTGTGGTCAGTCCTTACAACGAATGTACGGCCATCGAGTATATGGTTGAAAAATTTGATCGCACTATAAATTGCAAGCAATTCCCGATCATAAGTGCTGTAGTTGGTTTCGGCTGTACTGAGCTTGCGTGAAAAAAAGCCGAGAGGTTGCCACACACCGTTGACTCTTTGCTCCAATGCCGCACCCATTGCTTGATCCGATGCATCAGTTGTAAGAGCTAGTTCAGCGTTAGGTGATGGATGTGCCAAGAGGGCTGCGTCTGCTATACTGCGTTTGCAGGCTTCAAAGGCTTCGAAGGATTTACGGTTCCAAGGAACTTTCCTTTTATCGTTTCTCTTAGAGTCTCGTAGAAATTCATTGAGGATAGCTTGATGGTGTGCTGCTTTTGGAAGGCACCTACGATAGTAGTTGAGGGTTCCTAAGAACCGTCGAAGCTCTAATATGGTTTCAGGCTGTTTGTACTCCAGGATGGCATCCACACGTTTGGATGGCGGTTTCATACCACTCGAATTCAAGGTGTAGCCACAGAACAATACCTCAGATTTGGAGAAGACACATTTCTCGAGGTTGATTGACAGCCCATGTTGCTGCAATTTTGCCAAAACAATCCTCAAATGGTTCTCGTGCTGCTCTGGAGTTTCAGACATGATAAGTATATCATCTATGTAGCAATATGTGAAATCTAGGTTGCGAAGAAGTTCGTCCATAAATCTTTGGAAGGTCTGGGAGGCATTCCTGAGGCCGAAAGGCATGACCAAAAACTCAAACAGTCCAAATGGTGTTGTGACTGCGGTTTTGTGGATATCTTCCGATGCCATTCGAATTTGGTAAAACGCTTTGGACAAATCAAGTGTGCTGAAGATTGTCTTTCCATGAAGCCGTTCCGCGATGTCATGCAGATGTGCAATCGGGTAGCGATCTGGTACGGTTTGACTATTTAATTTGCGGTAGTCGCCGCAGATACGCCACTCCCCAGTTTTCTTCATGTGCATCATCAAGGGACTTGCCCAAGCACTGTTTGAAGGGCGACATATACCCTGCTCTAAGAGGAATTTAAACTCAGTTTGGGCGCACTTGAGTTTGTCTCCCGCCAAGCGGCGTGGTCTTTCGGCTGTTGGTCTGCCTGTTGTTTCTATTCGATGAACTATCGTGGTGTTCAAGTTAATTTTGGGCTTGGTCGTATTTGTGGTGATATCTATGAACTCGTTTAGGATGTCCTTGCAGGGTTGTGTTGTACTCACTGTGGTGATACCAAACTGACTGGTGTGGAGTAAGCCTCCCGATGATGTTAGAAGTGTTGTTGAGTCGATCAGCCGCCGCTGTTTGATATCAATTAAGAGTTGGTAGTGTGCGAGAAAGTCCGCACCGATGATGGCGGTTTGGACATCAGCTATGATAAAGGACCACTTGAGTACACGTCTGATCCCAAAGTCCACTTCGAGTTTGTGCTCGCCGAAGGTAGATATTTCTGTTTGGTTGGCTGCGTAAAGTTTCAGATTACCTTTTTTTGTTCGATGATCGATGAGCGAGCGAGGAACAAGTGACACAACTGATCCTGAATCGATCAAAAAGCGCATATGTGAGTTTTTGTCTCGCATATATAAACGGTGTTCTTTGATGATATTATTGTTGGTGTTGTGAATGTTTGCGTTATTGACATCAGCGGAATAGGGACTGTCGCTAACTTTTGGTATTAGCGACAGTTTTACATGTTTTTTGAACTAGATGTAAAGTTGCATGGTGGGATGCACTTTTGAGCATTTGCACCAAACCGGCTGTGATAAAAGCATGCTTCGTTTCGTCTGCTACTGTTTGGTGGGCTTTTTGATCGATTTCGACGTTGCTGTTGTTGTGTTTCGAGATGTGTTGTCAGTTTTCTTACGGCTGCCGTGAGTTGTTCGAGATCTTTTTCTATGACAGAAAGTCTTGCTTCCGTTGCAGAGCTGCAGTCCATGTTGGATTTGGTTGACGTCGCCAATACCTGGATGTTGGCGGTATTTTCAAGAACGCGATCAGCGATCTCTGCTAACTTCGTGAGAGACACACCATCAACTACGGAGACTGCTGCTCTGACACTGATAGGAAGTCTCTTCATCCAAAGTGTCCGAAGCAGTTGTTCGGAGACACTCCCACCCGCGAGATTTGTCATCTCTCTCAATAGATGCGATGGTTTTTGGTCGCCGAGCTCCAGGTCGCACAGCAGCATGTTGAGTTGCTTCTCTTTTGAGTCTGTCAGACGAGTGATTAGCTTTTCTTTAATGAACGTGTACTTGCCTGTGTCCGGAGGATTTCGTATGATGTCAGAAACCTGGCGGAGGACATCCACGTTGTCGATCGCACCGACAACCATATTATATTTGCTGCTGTCAGCTGTAATGTTGTGGTTTCTGAACCGAGCTTCGATATGGATAAACCACAGCTCAGGTTCAGCTGTCCAAAGGAGTGGAACTTTAAGGTTTCCAACTGCCGCAGTCTGAATTTCTGGCACGTTTTGCTGGGCCGCTGCTGTGGTGTTGTTGCCCATGCCATTGGTGGAAGAATGCGGCATGGGTTCGAGTGCAATAGTTGCAGGGTCCGTCATGGATGCGATGTTGTGAAATTAATTATGGTGCTATTTTTTGCTTCTTTTTAGTCGGGGTCACCAGTTGTGGCATCCAACAACTATAGTGAGAATAAATGGACACCACTTTAACAGTTTAACTAAGTTTTATTGATTTTAGATATGCTTTTACAAAGAATGAAATTTGGTTTTTTGTGTCTTCATGTAACGAGTTCGTTAAAATTATTCAAACAGAAGAATTCTTCTTGGCGACTGTAGCGTTAGCTGGTGGCGAAATTCGTGACAGCAGTGCTGCCACATTCATGTGGCATCCAACAACTATAGTGAGAATAAATGGACACCACTTTAACAGTTTAACTAAGTTTTATTGATTTTAGATATGCTTTTACAAAGAATGAAATTTGGTTTTTTGTGTCTTCATGTAACGAGTTCGTTAAAATTATTCAAACAGAAGAATTCTTCTTGGCGACTGTAGCGTTAGCTGGTGGCGAAATTCGTGACAGCAGTGCTGCCACATCACTCCCCCTCCCAAATGTTCATGTTGAATTCGGATTGACAGGTTTCCTGGAATATGTTCGTGGAATTGATGTTGACACTGGAAAGTCTGACAGCTGTTGAGTATCTTCTTTGATTGTAAACATTGGCTTCAATCTGTCCACGGAAACATTGAAGGGCTCGCCGTTTAATTGGATTGTGAAAACGTTGTCGTCAATCCTTGCGATTACCTTATGAGGACCTGAATACGGAGGCTCAAGTGGTTGCTTTACTGCGTCCGTCCGTAGAAAAACGTGTGTGCATGTGTAGAGGCCTTTGAGGATGAACATGCTTTGTTTGATGTGGTGTGCCGTGGCGGTGGGCCGGATTTTGCGCATGTGCTCACGAAACTTTTCCACGAAGATTTGTGGATCTGCGGGTGCGTCAATGTTTATGAAGAACTCACCTGGAATTCTGAGTTGTGTTCCGTATAACATCTCAGCTGCTGACGCCCCAAGATCTTCCTTGAATGCAGTGCGTAGTCCAAGCATAACTGTTGGTAGCAGTTCAATCCACGGAGTGTTTCCATGACACATTAATGCGGCTTTTAACGAGCGATGCCAGCGTTCAATTAAACCATTGGAGGCTGGATGATACGAGGTGGTCCGGATACGTTTTGCGCCGATAATATTAGTGAGGGCTCTAAAAAGTGCCGATTCAAATTGGGCTCCCTGGTCCGTTGATATGGTTTTGGGGCAGCCGAAACGAGATATCCAATGCGTGTATACTGCAGTGGCAACGGTATCTGCCGTCATGTCCCTGAGGGGTACTGCCTCAGGCCAACGAGAGAAGCGATCAATCATTGTCAGGCAGTATCGATATTCTTGCACTTTGGGCACGATGATGAGGTCCAGGTGAATGTGATCAAATCTGTTATCTGGTACGTCTATCTTGTTCGGAGTGCGACTGTTGTGCCGGTGAATTTTAGCTCGTTGACAAGGAACGCAGGATCGACACCAAGCCAGTATATCTTTTTTCATTCCTGGCCAGACGTACTTTTGGCGGATTTGTTGGCAGGAAGAGCGTCCACTGGTATGCGCAAGTCCATGAACAGAGTTAAACACTTTGTTGCGAAGTGTTTTTGGAATGTATGGCCTTAGTTGGCCCGTTGATATATCACAGTATAATTCTATCGCATCTGCAACTGGAAGTTTTTGCAATTTTAGTGAAGAATTACCTTGAATTAACGTGTCCAACTCGTTGTCCTTTTGCTGATGTTCTTGAAGTTCTTGGTGCTCAATTTGGCTGGGCATGTTGATTTGGTTGAGGCGGGATAGGGCATCAGCGACTACATTATCTGCGCCTTGAATGTGCACGATCTCGGTAGTGAACTGGGAAATGTAGTCCAGATGCCTGAATTGCCTCGGTGATGCTTTGTCTGCCCTCTGTGCAAACGCATAGACCAGTGGTTTGTGGTCAGTCCTTACAACGAATGTACGGCCATCGAGTATATGGTTGAAAAATTTGATCGCACTATAAATTGCAAGCAATTCCCGATCATAAGTGCTGTAGTTGGTTTCGGCTGTACTGAGCTTGCGTGAAAAAAAGCCGAGAGGTTGCCACACACCGTTGACTCTTTGCTCCAATGCCGCACCCATTGCTTGATCCGATGCATCAGTTGTAAGAGCTAGTTCAGCGTTAGGTGATGGATGTGCCAAGAGGGCTGCGTCTGCTATACTGCGTTTGCAGGCTTCAAAGGCTTCGAAGGATTTACGGTTCCAAGGAACTTTCCTTTTATCGTTTCTCTTAGAGTCTCGTAGAAATTCATTGAGGATAGCTTGATGGTGTGCTGCTTTTGGAAGGCACCTACGATAGTAGTTGAGGGTTCCTAAGAACCGTCGAAGCTCTAATATGGTTTCAGGCTGTTTGTACTCCAGGATGGCATCCACACGTTTGGATGGCGGTTTCATACCACTCGAATTCAAGGTGTAGCCACAGAACAATACCTCAGATTTGGAGAAGACACATTTCTCGAGGTTGATTGACAGCCCATGTTGCTGCAATTTTGCCAAAACAATCCTCAAATGGTTCTCGTGCTGCTCTGGAGTTTCAGACATGATAAGTATATCATCTATGTAGCAATATGTGAAATCTAGGTTGCGAAGAAGTTCGTCCATAAATCTTTGGAAGGTCTGGGAGGCATTCCTGAGGCCGAAAGGCATGACCAAAAACTCAAACAGTCCAAATGGTGTTGTGACTGCGGTTTTGTGGATATCTTCCGATGCCATTCGAATTTGGTAAAACGCTTTGGACAAATCAAGTGTGCTGAAGATTGTCTTTCCATGAAGCCGTTCCGCGATGTCATGCAGATGTGCAATCGGGTAGCGATCTGGTACGGTTTGACTATTTAATTTGCGGTAGTCGCCGCAGATACGCCACTCCCCAGTTTTCTTCATGTGCATCATCAAGGGACTTGCCCAAGCACTGTTTGAAGGGCGACATATACCCTGCTCTAAGAGGAATTTAAACTCAGTTTGGGCGCACTTGAGTTTGTCTCCCGCCAAGCGGCGTGGTCTTTCGGCTGTTGGTCTGCCTGTTGTTTCTATTCGATGAACTATCGTGGTGTTCAAGTTAATTTTGGGCTTGGTCGTATTTGTGGTGATATCTATGAACTCGTTTAGGATGTCCTTGCAGGGTTGTGTTGTACTCACTGTGGTGATACCAAACTGACTGGTGTGGAGTAAGCCTCCCGATGATGTTAGAAGTGTTGTTGAGTCGATCAGCCGCCGCTGTTTGATATCAATTAAGAGTTGGTAGTGTGCGAGAAAGTCCGCACCGATGATGGCGGTTTGGACATCAGCTATGATAAAGGACCACTTGAGTACACGTCTGATCCCAAAGTCCACTTCGAGTTTGTGCTCGCCGAAGGTAGATATTTCTGTTTGGTTGGCTGCGTAAAGTTTCAGATTACCTTTTTTTGTTCGATGATCGATGAGCGAGCGAGGAACAAGTGACACAACTGATCCTGAATCGATCAAAAAGCGCATATGTGAGTTTTTGTCTCGCATATATAAACGGTGTTCTTTGATGATATTATTGTTGGTGTTGTGAATGTTTGCGTTATTGACATCAGCGGAATAGGGACTGTCGCTAACTTTTGGTATTAGCGACAGTTTTACATGTTTTTTGAACTAGATGTAAAGTTGCATGGTGGGATGCACTTTTGAGCATTTGCACCAAACCGGCTGTGATAAAAGCATGCTTCGTTTCGTCTGCTACTGTTTGGTGGGCTTTTTGATCGATTTCGACGTTGCTGTTGTTGTGTTTCGAGATGTGTTGTCAGTTTTCTTACGGCTGCCGTGAGTTGTTCGAGATCTTTTTCTATGACAGAAAGTCTTGCTTCCGTTGCAGAGCTGCAGTCCATGTTGGATTTGGTTGACGTCGCCAATACCTGGATGTTGGCGGTATTTTCAAGAACGCGATCAGCGATCTCTGCTAACTTCGTGAGAGACACACCATCAACTACGGAGACTGCTGCTCTGACACTGATAGGAAGTCTCTTCATCCAAAGTGTCCGAAGCAGTTGTTCGGAGACACTCCCACCCGCGAGATTTGTCATCTCTCTCAATAGATGCGATGGTTTTTGGTCGCCGAGCTCCAGGTCGCACAGCAGCATGTTGAGTTGCTTCTCTTTTGAGTCTGTCAGACGAGTGATTAGCTTTTCTTTAATGAACGTGTACTTGCCTGTGTCCGGAGGATTTCGTATGATGTCAGAAACCTGGCGGAGGACATCCACGTTGTCGATCGCACCGACAACCATATTATATTTGCTGCTGTCAGCTGTAATGTTGTGGTTTCTGAACCGAGCTTCGATATGGATAAACCACAGCTCAGGTTCAGCTGTCCAAAGGAGTGGAACTTTAAGGTTTCCAACTGCCGCAGTCTGAATTTCTGGCACGTTTTGCTGGGCCGCTGCTGTGGTGTTGTTGCCCATGCCATTGGTGGAAGAATGCGGCATGGGTTCGAGTGCAATAGTTGCAGGGTCCGTCATGGATGCGATGTTGTGAAATTAATTATGGTGCTATTTTTTGCTTCTTTTTAGTCGGGGTCACCAGTTGTGGCATCCAACAACTATAGTGAGAATAAATGGACACCACTTTAACAGTTTAACTAAGTTTTATTGATTTTAGATATGCTTTTACAAAGAATGAAATTTGGTTTTTTGTGTCTTCATGTAACGAGTTCGTTAAAATTATTCAAACAGAAGAATTCTTCTTGGCGACTGTAGCGTTAGCTGGTGGCGAAATTCGTGACAGCAGTGCTGCCACATTCACTTCTGTCAGCCGTTTAGTCTCTACACACACCGTATTCATTGGAAAAGCTTCTCTTAAAACCCAACCATCCTTAGACACAATTGTTCACCACATGTCGTCCGATTCTACCACGTTCCCATTGCTATTGTTTTCATACGCAGCTAACAAAAACAAAAACGTACTTACACAGTTTTCTTTCTCATTTGCCTCTCGATTTTCTGTTTCAATTCGAATCCATAAATTTCCAATCGGAAAATTTTCGATAGAAAACTTGTGTTCGTATCGCAAAAAATTGCTTTTGAATTATGAAACGTTCCGGCAGCGTTCTGAGAACACGGCAACACTTGGCGCAACAGTCATTTCAGTTTCCTCGAAGTAGCATCATTTCTTTTCCACTCATTCACATCACATTAGTTTTGTTCACTGACTCTGCTCCGAGCAGAAAAAAGCAGAAAAGAGCAAGATTTAGTGTTCATTGACAAAAATGTCTGCTCGAAACTGCTCTTTTTGTGTTCATTGAGACCTGTCAGAGCAGAAAAGAGCAAGATTTCTTGCTCCTACTTTTGGGGTAGAGCAGAAGTAGAGCAGACTGTCAAATCAGCTGTGCATATATTTATTTGAATTTCAAATTTCAGTAATTCGTTGGTGATTGATAAGTGCGGTATGTATGTACATATGGGTTGCTCTTTTCTGCTCTTTTCTGCTCTGACGTTAATCTGACATTTTGCTCGAATATGAGAATTTCTGCTCTAGATCTTCGTTAATGAACAAATCTATTCATTCATCGAACATCTAGGAAGTAGCCGCACATATCGTGTGTGTCTATCAAAATAAAGGAAATTCTACGCAAGGATGTCATCCACCCCGAGTACCAGCAGCACCCCGACCAACACCGCCACTGCCGACATGCCAAGCATCAGCGACAACACAGTGTTTGTTCGCGAGGAAGACTTTGTCGAGTATTACATCTTTCCAGCAGCAACAAACACAAAGGGATTGGAGGATGACTCGAACAAAGGTCTGCAGAATCTTCTCCAGAAAATCAACAGACAACTTAACGAAATCTCTCGAGGATACATCTGGCACAAGGATGAATTCAACCTTAACATACGCACCGACGCCCAACAAACGCTTGTCGAGGATCAAAACAACGAAAAGCACAGTAAGTCAAGGCGTAGTGTTGTTTTCCAGTGACCTATTTATAGATTGTCTCATGTAGTCCAATTGCCGGCCCACCTGCATGGCATCACACATTATGGTGACAATATCCAAGATGAATGGTTCATCGTTTATATACTGTATGCGATCACACGTGAGAATCCTGGCGTGGTAGCACGCGTTGTAGATGCTGATGGAGAATTCCTTGTTATAGAAGCGGCAGACTACCTTCCCAAATGGGCCAACCCCAACACGTGCGAACAAAGGGTAAGTAGGTGCAGCACCAGTCACGTTTGTTTCTTTTGTTGTCTGATGGAATTGTGTTCTCTTCTATTTTTTTCTAGGTGTATATATCGGGGGGGCACTTGCATTTGGTGCAGAACTCACCATCGAATTCAGCTAGTGTACTCTCTGTGGCAAAGGCGTTGGACAAAATCGCTCAAAATCCAGCGCTCTACCGTGTGTCTAACGATATCCAGCACTGCATTGATCAGCGGCTTGACGAATTTAAGGCTGACCGACGCTTGGCATCAATTCATACTCAGATTGTCCGTCTTCCGATGGGCGTGGCGGCAATTCTCGATGATCGCCCGTCGTTGATTGCTCCCGCTTGTCGGGCGTTCTGTGAACGTGATCCAATTGATATGAAGGCGTGTCGCGCCATGAGGTTTTTTCCTCCCGAGGATAGAGTGAGGACAGCTGTCAGATTCACGAGATGTCTGTACGCAATGTTGACGCACAGCGAGTACGTGCCGGACAAGCGGACTGGATGGGATTTGCCAACTGCTGTTGGCTCTGAGGAGTATAAGGAGGATCTGCTGGGCATTAAAATTGCTTGCGGCTTTGAGATTCTTGCCTCGCAGGCTAAAGAAAACGAATGTCTAGAGAGCGACCCAACATGGCGCACATACCTTAAGAGTCTAATGAACAAGGGTTACTTCAAGGGAAACCTTGAAGGCTCAGCAAAGTACAATCAGTTGCTGGAGGACGCTAAGCTGTTCTTCACAACCAATCGCGAAAGATTCCGAACCCGTCCAATTGTTGGCAAGGAAATCGTCGAATTGCTACGATCTCTGGATACCACCACCTTAGAGCAGCTTCGGGAGGAGGAGAATAATCTTCCGTACAGCGATAGTGATGCCTGGTTAAACATTTCCTCGGAAGAACTCGACACCATGCTCACAGAGAAGTACGGAGTGAAAAAGCTCTACACTCCGACGGGCGACGTCAATGCAAAGGAATTCACGAACAACATATCGGATTTCCTCGAGCGAAAGTCTGAATTCGATGGAATCAACGATGACGAACCACCAGTGCCATCTCCAAGAAAGTCAAATATTCGTAAGAATGCCTCGATGCGGAAGGCTGTGAAGGAACACCCAGTTGTGGCCACATCACCCGACCAATCGGTTAGCTTCGATCCAGATGCATTCACAACTCACGTTAGGAACTTCCTTGATTTCCACATCCCCGAGGATAATTGGGAATCCAACTCAGAAATGAGTGACTATGAGGATGAGGATGATCTCGAGCGAAACATCGAAGAAATGACCAATTCCGAGACACACATAGAATCGGATATCAAAGCCTATATGAGCCAAATGGACAGGGAGCTTGCTCAAACGACAATCGGAAAATCTTTTGTGAAGGGAGACGAAAAGCGCCCCAAGTCGTCGGCTGACGATGATTTCGACGACATCGAATCCTTTAAGCCAATCAACATCAATGTGAACACTTTAAAGAACATGATGGACAGTTACAAGTCACAAATTGGCGGCCCAGGACCAGTGTCAAATCTGTTGAATGCAATGGGTGTGGGAATGGGGAACAGTGAAGCAACGCAAAAGGATGCTGACCTGACTGAATCGACTGTTTGAGGGTGACGCTTCCTATACATCGTACTTACAAAGCAAAAGGTTTCCTCAAACATTTTAATGAATTTCCATTTCACCAGCACCTACACAAAAATAATCGAACACAGGAATAGCTTTAAATTTCTTATTATTTTATTTTTACTTCATCCACTCTTTCCGCACTCATATTACAGAGTGAACAAATAAAATACATATTTTTCTCTTAAGCAATAAAAAAGAACGAAAAAAAACCCACTCCTTACTACTACCGACTTTGATATCCCCGATTGCCGCGATCTCGGTTGCCACCATACCTTTGGTATGGACTTTGTCGTTGTCTGCCATCCCAGCGCTGAAAGGCGCGACTGCCGCGATGATTATTATGTGAGTTTCGATTGAAGGATTTATGTTCGGTCCAATTTTGTACGACTGGTGGATCAGGAACAGGCTGCGAGCAATACTTTACAAAATCTTCATCTTCGTCAGTGAAACGGTGTGCGAACTCTTCTTCGCATTCATCAAGGAACTCGATATCTTTGTCAGTTAGACGATTTATTTTACGATTCGGATCAACCATTTTGTTCTCTGCACTTTATTTGATTTATAATTAAACTTATTTCGAACGGCACGGCGCACTTTCACACTAAATTTATATTTACGGGAATTTGAATGACAGCAAAATATGGACATTCACAGTGGGAGCCCATTTATCAGATGAAGGCTGACACTTCACTACCAAATGTGGAGGACTGAATGAACTCTACGGGCGTGTTGGGTATCTCGAATATGGACGAATGCAGATACTGCGATAACATGAGTGTCCAAAAGAAAAGAGGTTAAAGCCAGAAGCCGTAGAAAACGTTTCGGCAGCTATTCTTTTTTTATAAACCTAGTAAAAGTTGGCCGCATAAACAATTTTATAAATTTTGTAGAAAAATTAATTGTTTTGAAGAAAGTATTTAGGCTGCTCATCGGCATGGATCATGATGGGCCCATTATGGTGCCTCCTGTCTTATGAAGTTAAACTTCATAAACCTGAAGCGTTACCTAACGTAACGCTTTCTTAAAAATTTTAACTGCAAATTAATGTTCGTTTTGTTCTCATCGAAGAGTGCACCTCTCAACAGATTTTGCTATTCTTCCGCACTGCAGAAAAAATGTCTCCCGGTTAGGACTAACAGATATAAATAAGGTGATTCGCAGTATAACTACGTGCTTGGCCAGTGGAAAACATATAATTTTACAATTTTTTAATTGTGATTTAGCACAAAAAGTGACGTCAGATTTCAACCATCACATTCACAATAGTGCAATGCATTGACAAGAAACACATGTGTTCCATAATTCCATTTCAACAAAACGTAAACAAAAGTGGATTTTCATAAAGAAAGGCGAAGAAATGTTATCGAATCTTTTAATATCTCCTCAGAAATTCGTTCTCATTATTGGTAAATAAATTTATAAACATTAATTATTAAAACTAACATATTATTGTTTGCCAGATAATCTCGGGCAAGAACGTATCGCTTTGAAAACAATTGAAGGACTCTTGAAAGAAAAAGGTCAAGATGATTCTTTGAAATGCTTTAATCTCGCGACCCGCAACAATTCAATGGATTCTATTTACGCAGAATTCCTAAAAGAATGTATAGAGTCTGACACTAAAACGAATATTTTCCTTACACCGCTCAGTGATATTAGTCTTTATCATCGAAAAAAATCGGATCTTTTTCAATTGATTCATAGTCTCAAAAGAAATCGAAGTGTTAAGCAAATATTTTTGTGGGCTTCCACACAACATCTCTTTGAAACATTCACTCTGGCATGCCTTCAGTACATGGCCGACATGGTGCTGCATATTGAAAGTAAATCGAATTTATCGATTCTAAACAGAAAACCCGGTGGCCTTGTAACAAATAAAGTGAGTTCACAAAACAGATTATATATTTTCAAATAATTTATCTATCCGCTTAGCACTATACTTATCATAAGACCAAAGACAGCTTTAAAGTAGAGCCAATTAAGAAGACAACCAAAAAGTCAGAAAAACCTGTCATGAAGCCGGAGCAACTTGGAACTTTCAAAATCGAATTGGAAGAGGACGAACTGGTCGCAAGAAACGCTCTTAAAATGCCATATGAAAAGTAAGAAAGTGTAGTTGAGAAGAAATGTAATTCTCAGTTGATATTTTTTTTTATTTCCAGAACTAGTGAAATGGAAGATGGTGGTGGTGGAAATATTATTTATACTCCAGAAAAGGAGGATGATTTCGATGAGGAGGATCCAGATGATGACTTGTTTATATAGTTTCAAAATGCCAATTAGAAGCTGAATGAAAGATGTAAATACGTTTGAGAATATTAAAAGCCGAAAGTTGCAAACTTTAAGACAGGTTTTTTTTTGCTAGGATGATCAATTTGATTTTATAACGCCAATGCAACCACAAATCCTACTCGACTGTTCTTTGGGAGCGCAATTTTGATGTAACATTTCTTACTAGAAAAAAAACCCGTTCCTCAAATTAACTATCTTATGAAAAATCGCACTGCATTCCCGCCCGTGTAAGCTTAACCTAATCAAACGTTTTATCAGTTTATGAAAATGTGTGGTAAACAAAGTTAAATTCTTCGGTAACAAGGTCCCAAGTGGTTTTACTCTGTAGGCATGCAAAAGAGGTCTTCTAAACTCCAGTTGTTCTTATGACAAGTACGCATTTCTGATACATACATTCGAAACGCACGTTCCGAAGATTGTTATGGTGGATGAGCCATCTACGTTAACCAGACGAAATTGCAAGCAATTAGCCAGTACAGGTGCACCTTTGAAGCGTATTTTCATGAAAAACTTGAAGAAGGCTCCTTACCAAGTGGAGACTGTCCATTAGTCCTAAGAACCTCACCGACGCAGTGGATTAATGAATGTAACCAGCGAGTGACACAGAAACATGATCAATAAGTTTTTATTGTCGCAAATTGATTAAGAGGACATATGGTTAAAACAGAGCTTAATAATGGGCATTTCCAGATATGCGTTTTTCCGGTTCGCTTTATATGTCGTTTCGGATTTCTTTTCGGAGTCCGCAAAACTATCTGAATGCTACCTATCCCGAATTACGTCCCGGCACAGCCCACCGACTGTTTAACGAATGGTGTGAAACAAAACTGGTGTGGTTTAAATAAAATAAAACAACAAAACAATTCAAAAAATAATTTCATTTCAAACTTACTAATACAATTGTTGACCTTAAGATTCATAAATTATTTTTATGCTATAGAGAATGCATAATTTACAATGTTAATGGCAAACGTAAACAAAATCCGCAATCTTCAAAATATTTTCAACAAAAACAATTATATAAATAACATTTAAGTAATTAAACAAACAAACATTTTGTTTGTAAAGACATAAAAAATACATTATTTATTTATTTAATCGATTAAGTGCCAGATATTCCTAATCTCTTGGTTTATATTCACTTCTCAAAACATGATTCTTCTCCTTTTCGGACCGATATGAAAAGAAAGAAACCGTTTCTCTTGAAACGAAAGAAACCAAAGTCTTTGAGCATTTTAAGTGCCCATTAATATTTTTTTAAATTATATTTCATTTAAAGTTTGTGCGATTTACTTAAAAATATTTTATTCATGTAACATTCGAACTAAACGTTTTTTTTTCAAATGCGCTAGTGACAAGAAATAAATAATTGTCCCGACTAGTAATTATTTAAATACAAGAGTACCGATTGATATTTGAAGATCATACATTTATTTTTGTTATGAAATAGAAAGAAAATTGTTTTTACAATGAAATATTAATGGATTCGTACAATTATATATATCACATTATTTTAATGGCTGAATACTTTAATCGAACATGGAAGAGAAATCAAAAAAATTAAAAGTTTTACGATTATTTGAATTCTATACTTCTTTTCGGAAATTGTTTTCACTTGTCTTTCAATAAACTCAACAAAACGTCCAGTGGCGGGCTAAGAGAACTCGGGTTTTTTTTTACAAGCTAGGTAAAACATGAAACATGGAAATGTTGCTAAGACTGCAGCTGGCTGATTAACTGGAATCCGGTTTTTAATACGGCATGGGGAGGCAAGACGTGACGTTGAAGTGAATGTATGAGAATTTTTCTTCAACACGCTTGATTTTATCCCTGGTAAACCACCTCGGGAAGGTATTTCAAGCGGGGCTCAGGTATACGCTATACAAGAACTTATTTATGGACACTAAGATACAAAATTAAATCATGAAGTGAACGGTTAATTATTAAGTTTCTAATCTATTGGAATTTACTTTTTCCAACGGATCATTCTATCAACCCATGGTCAATGCATAAATATGGCCGAAACTTGATTATTTTCCGAACACATACTGTGTTGCCTTGCCGAATTACATCTTTTAATGGATAAAAATTTTGGCAACTGAATTTGTTTTTATAATAAAAATAAGGCTTGTGCATGTTATTTTTCTTCACAAATAGAAATGAATCGACTTTTTGTGGGTGACGCCATTACATTAAAACATCTGGCTCCATTTGCACATTTTTTTCCAGTGATGGCAATTGTTTATGGAAAGGTTTTACGGGGAAAAACGTTAGAAAAGTTACCAAAGTGCTGGAAAATGCAGAGGAGTAGACGTTTTAATACCTGGCAGAGCTTCATTTAAATCATCAGCAAGGACCGTTCGAAGATAATCTACATAGAAGGCTCGTTGAAGGTAATCTACATGGAAGAGTAGCAAGAAGGCTACCGCTATTGACAAAAAAAAGAATATTAAGAGTCGTGCAAAGTTCACAAAAACCCATTTGGAATAGAGTGGACCGGAAAGAATCCAAAATGGAAAAATGGACGTGGTGGCAGACAAACAGTGAGAAGGCAACCTCTTAGAGAACTCAAGTTACAATACAAAATAAAATCCGTCAAACACGGAGGCGGAAATATTCAACTTTGCACCATGGTAAAATGGATCGAAGGAAATAAAGCCTCTTAAATGGGCCCTACAACAAGACAACGACCCAAAACCAAATAGTTAAACTGATGGAATGGCCATCCCAATCGCAGGATCTTAAGTTGGTAGACATTTAATAAAAAATAAAGCAGAAATATGGCGAATAGCTAAAAGGGAGTTGTATGAAAATCCCTTTCAAAAAGGTCGCCAAACAGGTGTAAGGCGGTTATCAAAAGTCGGGGTGGAGCAACATGTTACTGAAGTGTTTATGAGTAAACAAATAGCTTGAAATCAGTTTTTTTTATTCTTAAGTGTGTATTTCAATGTGAAATGTGATTTTTTGTTACGTTATCGAGCTTCTTCCTCTTCGAAACAAATAATAATGCAAATAAAAAGTTGAAAATATTTATTTTTTTTGGGAAAAAAATTTCATAGTGTCTCTGTTTTAATGACCATATGTGTATTTCTTTAAGTTGTTTGCATTCTAGAAATACTGTAGAGTGGCAATATCATATAATAAACCTCAATTACTTACAACCATCGTGTTTCAGGCCCAAACAAAATTGATTTTCAACCCCACAACAACTAAGTGAGCACCAAACATATTTTTTTTTCTTTGCTTCGACTTCTCTTCCATTATACTATATCGCTTATAAAATTAACATTCCTTTATTACATATTAATATTATGTTTTTTTTTTGTTTTTTTACTTAGAAAGTTTTTAAAAATTCTTTTATCAAAAATAAATACTTTGCGTGCAAACGAATGCTTTATCTTCTATTTTGTTTTCTAATTGTTAAATGTTCGAACTTACCCTCTAAGGAGTTGATGGGGATGCTTTTTACAAAGGCCAGGGCACATGGAAGTTAAATAAATCATTTCTCTAAAGATAAAGTACATGTTTAAATATATATGAAATCACTTTTTCATAAAACAAACAAACAAACAAACAAAAATTCAATAAATAAACTAAGTATTTGGCTTCTTCGTGTTTTTTTTTTGTTTTTCGTATCCTATCTGCGACGATGCAATAAGATATCTACATCGGTTTTAGGGTCTGGCGCTAAAGAGCTCCAATCGGTATCCCTACAGGCGGGCAATTCAGACACCACATCACTTACAATACAGGTTTCACGAACGAGGAAGAACTTGCTAACTAGCTCATCCACCCAATTGAGTAAACTACTGCCAGAACGCTTGGAATTTACTTGCACAAGTTCCTTCAATATTCGAACATCCTCTGCTGCCGGCAAGTGTTGTTGCCATTCTGTAGGGTATGATATGTCGCGAGGGCTACCCAAGTGTAATACTTGTGATCGGGAGTAACGTATCGTCTTGCCATGTTCGATAGTCAAAGGCGAGACAAGAAATTTAGTTTGAGCGTAGATGGAGGATCGACCAATCAGTTTGACCGTCCATATGCCAGGCGTAAGTGGATGCTTTAAGTTGGCCTTGGAGAAATTGATTGCATCAGATTGAGTGTCCTCGACATGGATTTCGTTGAAGTCCTGCAACGTCCCGGATGGATCTATCCAAAGAACTGTTAAATTGTACGAATGGCTATCGGTTTGTGTGGATCCCGCAAAACTGAAACTGAGAACTATATCTGTTGAGGGACCTAGAAATTTTGCGAAATTTCTTGACATCTGCTCCTTTTGGTCAAAATCCGAGCTTACTTCAAAATTTCGAACACGTTTGGCGAATTTAGAGGTTCGTGATACTTTTGCATATTGCGTTGGTCGGATTCGGGTCTCATACTCTACAGTCAAATTGGTCTCAGTTATTTGGGCGGCATATCGCAGCAGAAAACCTTTGTACTCTTCGCTACTTAAGTAATTTGTTATCTCGTAGAGAGAGAATGCTGCGAAGTGCATTTTTCTACCCGTGATCCGCAAGAGGCTGTGAGCAATTGTGAGAAATAAATCGTCAGTGGGCGCACGCTTATCCTTATGGTGATACAAACTCTGCCAGTATTTATTCAAATTTACATATTCACTCGGGTAAGGACCGAAAAGCCACTCTTCCAGCTGAAGTATTATAACCTGATTGACGATAGGTTCGAATTTCCTGGCAAAAAACAGCATCTTCTGTTCGGTTCCTTGTAAGCGCACCCAGTCGTCTGGTTTGAAGTCATTCGGACTACAGCCGCACCAATCTACCACATGCTTGTACTGACATTTACATCCTAATTTTCGTTTCCAATTCGTGACATGCAGATTATTGTCAACATAGGTTTGGCAGAATTGTGAATTTCTTAACACTGTGTGGAAAAAAGATTCAGCAGGCAGCAGAGTATGCCGGAATATTGTAAGTAAACCTTCAAGAAGTTCGTTTCCTTCGGTCTTTGTAACGTATTGCACGAATGGTTTTGAGAGGCCGATCCAGTCGCTGCCGCCGTCAACTTGTATACCATCGGGCAGAGTACGATCGCCGATACGCCACATATGTGTATCACATTCGACAAATGTTTTGTCCAGACCCTGTTTTTGAATAAAACGTTGTGTCTCCCTGCCGTGACTTTTGACAAAGTTCCTTCCCTTGTTTGCTGTGAGAAAGTTGACTAGTTTTTCCACGGGTTTCACTGGAAAATCACTTTCGCTAAGATTTATCACAAAGTCCCATTGCCAGTTGGACTCGAGTAAATCGCCCATGCAGTGCATTAGCATTGTAAGCAGTGAGGCTCCACCCCAAATCGTAGAAAATCGATTGCGGGCCAATCGTATGTTGTGGAACTTTGACTCCAGTTGTAAGAGTTGCCGATAAAGATAGTCTTGGCGCTGTAATGAAAAAAAATGAAACCAATTAAAAATTATCGACACATGAGGTGTATAGACATTGAGTTTCCGATGACCACTAAAACTTCGAGTTTCAATTTATTATTTGAGTGTCTATTAATCCATGAAGTGATTTGAACATTTTTTTTTCTTGTTAGTCCTTAAGTGAATCCATGGCAAAGGGCGAGGGTGCCTTGCTTTGAAGAAAAGGCAAGAAAGAGGCATTTTAAGGGAGCATCGGTTGCAGTGGATATTTTAAATGTTCTGACCGGGACAGTTCACTGATGAATTAAAACTGTTATGTTTTAACTTCAGTCGATGTGTGTACGGTTATAGAATGAAGCTCTCCTTCTAACAGAGACCACGAAATGCGAAACGAGTACCTCGACGCTGATAAATTGATAAACACTCAAAAATTATATTCGATACGCGTCTTCGTGAGATTGGAGTTATAGGTTGTAAGTTGGTTGCTTGGTTTTTACAAAACATAAGTCAAATCTCTCCGTCATTGCGATGGAAATCTTCTCAGAACAGCCTCGACGTACCTCGACGCTGATAAATTGATAAACACTCAAAAATTATATTCGATACGCGTCTTCGTGAGATTGGAGTTATAGGTTGTAAATTGGTTGCTTGGTTTTTACAAAACATAAGTCAAATCTCTCCGTCATTGCGATGGAAATCTTCTCAGAACAGCAATAATTATGGTTTGAATAGTCTACAAGTTGCACTTTTAAAATAAGGTAAACATTTTTTTCGGAAGCGACCATGCCTCAGATTATCCGACAGGTTTGTGAGTACGAAAACATGCCAGACAACTGAAACATCAGTTCTATCCGTAGGAAAATCGATAACGGCCTTTATATATATGGCAACTGCCCTAAGACCACCCTGCAGATATCAGCAGTATCAACAAGCATCTAGGAGAAGCATACATGTTTTCCGCACCATTCCCGTGAAAAACTTATTAATTGAGGCTGGACTACCTACTATCGAGAGAAGAAAAGAAGCTATCATATTAAACTATACGCTTGACTTTCATTTTCAAGAAACTCTAATAAAGATGACGATGTTAATTAAGCAATATCAGCAATATCCAATCCAATGTTTTGAAATCGATTGGACACAAGGAATTCCCGATGAAAAGATGCTATAAAACCTCAGCGACCCTAGAGCCGAATGTCCTTGTAGCTAGTTGCTGTTAAAAAATATATTACTATGTTATTTGAATTACATGTCAATGAATCAATCTTTCTTTCAACCCTTGCCAGGGTAACTTCTGGCCCAACATATCAACAATATACCAAATTTTATCGTGAACGACACCTTGTTGGAGTTGCAACGAAAATTCATCGATGGCCTGTACGCGATTGTGGCAAATGGAGAAGGCGTTACAACCGAAAGTTCGACGAGCTACACAATAATGTGGGATGAGCACGAACGAAAAGATTGCAAAGTCACTTTGAAAGGAAGACCTAAATAGACCACCTACAAGCAAGCAACACGTACACCCTTTGCACAGCAGGATATAAGAAGTATTGTTCAGAATATCAAATCTCTAAAGATGTTTCAAATACTTACAGTGAGGACAAGTTTTCAAATGTCAAGAACATACAAAATATGTACAATAGATAAGAATAAATTTGGCTTTGCTCCAACTATTCAGTTCCACTCCAATCAAGTGTGGTTTCATAATTCAAAAACAACTTTTCAAGAGCCTGTTTACAAAATGATACCGCATTTGCTTTCCACTCAAGACCAATAGCACATAAAATAAGCCTTGGGGCCAAAAGTACTCCAAATACGACCATCAAACTATATTACGCAAGAACGGAGTACGAGTATTTGTATTACACTTTTAGTCTACATCATTGGGTTGAAATGCGAAAGGGGAAGCGTAAATATGTACTTGGTAGTAAATTTTTAGCAAGAACTACCTGCCCAAAGATTCGTCTTTAGTAGACGAATCGACCTACAATTTGTCCTCACTCAGATAATGCTTGAAAAGTGGGTGGGTAATTGCATTTTATTACGCTAATGAAGACCGCGTGTGGGGCACAACTACGGACAACCCTCCTCAAAGACTGAGCATCGTAATTTATTTATTTAATCGCTGCCATAGATGGCAATATGCCGCCACTTGACACTATTTCATTACTAATCCAGTTCAGTGGATTTAGTCAGTCAGTCATCAGATTGAGTACATATTTCCATCTGGCCTATGCGTCGCCTCGATGCATTCTTTCGTGACTGCGTGCGCGAGTACCTTATTTAGTGCATAGGATGATCTAGATAATCTGATAGTACGAAGTACTTACCGAATCCACATGAATGTAGAACACATGATGGGGTGAGTAGAGCGCTTTGATAAGACGATGCACTTGACGCAGTGCGCGCCCATTTAATGTGAGAAGGAATGCGATTCGGACTCGATCAGTTTCCGGTTTTGGAATAGTCTCGGCAATTTGTGGAGTGAATTCTGGAAAGAAAATTCATTGATAATGAACAGGTTTTTTTGAGTAATAAAATAAAGAAATTTTTTAACAAATAAAGACAAGTTTTTCCAATTGGGTAGAATGAAAGTGAGGTTGAAACCTATAGACACAATTGCTCTCATTTGTAACAAAGGTTTAGAATATACAAGCGGGCAACCATAAATAATACCCATGTAAATTTGCTCGAGCGCGATTACCTATTGATTGAAGAAAAAAAAATATAAAGAAAGCATCGCCATGACTGAGTCAAGAGTTGTTTTCATTCGGCTCACTCCAAGCGTTAAAGCCATTTAGCATTCAATTGACGGATGCAACCATTTCGAAATACCTTTCTTGTTTATAAACGAACTATGACTTGAGGAGCTACTTCGACAAAACAGGAAAATAACTTTATAAATTATAATTTTGTTGGTGAAAGTGGAGGTCATTTTTCTTTAGGTGAAAATACGATTTTCTTAAATGGACTAGAAACTACATTTCGTAGCGTTCAATTCAAGAAGAATGTGACGATTTCAAATCTGCCTTTAATCATGTAATTGTTGGTTTTTCATCTCTGAATCTTTTTAATTGTCATATAAGATATCTTGTCTGTTACATTAAATGCAATTCATTCGTACACACATGGCAGGACCCATAGTTTTATTCTTTTGAGATTTGAGTGGCTCAAATTCATAAAATACTAATCAATGGAGATTAGTTTATATTTAATTTGTAAGATAACATCATTAATCTGTTGTCAGGGTTATACCTTCACAGCAAAGCCAATGACATAATCTAAGCAAACCATTATGCTGACGACACATACTTATAGCTCCAACATGACCAGCCAATAAAATTCACTACACAGTAATTAACGCACTTAGTACAATTACTATCGCTGATCGACCATTCCAATAAAAGAGACGTTAATTTGATCGCAATGGCAAATCGTGACTGGACCGGATTAGAAAACTCGAAAAAAATTCAAAACCTAGTATAGGATTTGAACAAAGGACCATTTAAAAGACAAGATTTGACTTTCGCTCCAAGCTCAAATATAACTCCTGCATTTTGGCATGCGCGCTCCGAATGCCACCCTGCTGGGGTTCAAAATGTGACCAGATAGCTGATAGCTAACCTATTTTATCGCTTTTTCTATAAACAGTGCACCAGCGGGATAGCTGACTACATTCCAGACACCAGTTTTTCACCATACTACGCAAATCACCAGGAATGCTCATTAGAGTACCATTGTGGCCTTCTTTAGCCTTAAAATATGAATTTGGAATACTCACAAACGCCCTTCCCACTCATTGCAATCTGGAATATTTCAAAAACAATATGCATAAGTATACGAGTATATCCCTTCTTTCCTCCTGTGCTTTTCAGGTTATGTTTTCAAACAGTACAATTCTTATCCTGGATTACCTTCAGAAAGTTTGATGTTTTCATGAACATAAATATTTCTCTTCAAATATTCAAATACATTAAATGGAGGAGTTTTCATTCTGTATCCACCAGAGATCTTTAGACCTGTCAAGAGACCACGCAAAGATTAAAGAGAGAGAGATCGATTTCATTCGGTTCTACTTCTAATGGTGGCTTCAACGGCGGTCAGTTTGAATAAAGATCTCGCAAATTAAAAGTGATGACGACTGTTATGTTAAGTATTTTAAAATGCAAATGCTCGGGTTCAAATCTGGGGAGGAAATTCTGGTATATTTTAACGGCCCACATCTCGGTGATTTGCAGAACCGTTCAAATTCCAAATACGTTTTTGTAAGCAATCTTGCGCATTCTATGGTATTCTTTACCAGGAAACTATTGTACAACGGTAAGCACTGAGGTAGTTCTCCGACCCCTTGAAAAGTTTTCTATGTTCATTCTGTTTATTGAGTAATTTTTTGTTTGAGGAATCTGAAGGCAATTCCTTAAGCCTATCAGAAATGTTACACGTATTAAATCAAAAGCTACGTCAAGCGTCAGAGAAGTCTTCACTCAATCAGAAACTCAATAGTTTCGCGAGATAAAAGAAAAGCTATTGGGGTGTTTCTCCACGGCATGAGTTCTTTGAAGGACAGGGAACTTTTTATTTAAATTTAAAAAGCTGGTGAATCGCTGGTACCCACCATACACAACATATTATAGTCGGCATTATTATTTTCAACTTTTCGGTAAAAGCAATAGGCTATGGTTCAAAAAAATTAATTTAAACTTTGTTGATAAGCCCAATTTCAATGAAACAAATTTAATCTCAAGTTGATAAAGTTATCTTAAGATTTGCAAGAAATAACTGCTGAAATTAAGATAAGGAAGTTATAGATAAAAAATTAAATTCTTAACTGCCTTAAAATTTTCATGAAATTAGGGATAGGTGCAGCAACCTTTTTTGTATTTCTAGAAGATCCCAGTTTACAGCGACTTACTACGTGTTGACCTGACCGCCTTTAAATATTAATCCTTAGTTAGCTGCATATCGAAAAGACTATTTTTGTTGAAGCTTCTTCATCGATGGTAAGATTTCAATGCTTGGACTGTAAATGACCAAGTCCAATCAGTTCTACTAGTGTGGATTCATGGAGCTGTAACCTTTTATTGTTGAATGCCGAATGAAATATTGGTCAATATGGGAAATCGGTTGCTTCCGTGCAAAATACTTGCAAAATACTGATCGTGTTGTAGGAACGAACAGTTCAGCTAGGGATTTGCAAGAAAGAAAATTTTCAACAAAGAAGCGATTTTTGATCGATATGAGAAAGTTTCTATATGCAGATATACTCGAAGCGAAAAATGGACGTATCAAGGTGAAGTCGTATAAATTGTTCGCGAGTACAAATACCTAGGTATTTTGGTGTCCTCGAACTTGAATATGAAAAAACATCTAGAAGCCAAGCTATCGGAAGCCAAAAGAGCAATCTCATCGGTATGGGGTCGCTGTATCAACAACAAGTATGTAACCCACAGCTCGAAGCAAAAACTCTTTCGCTCAACTGCAGCTTCAGTTCTTCTTTACAGAGCGCAGGTGTGGGGTTATTGTTCCTTTGTTGAAGTTGAGAAGTTTCTTCGGTATTTCTTAAAGCATATATTCCGTTTACCAAGTACTACACCTAATTATATGCTGCACTTAGAGACTGGTACACCGCCTATGTTTTTGGAAACATTGAAACTTCATTTTGAGTATATAATAAAAGTTATGGTAATGAGTGACGACAGACTGCCAAAAATTGTACTCAAGAATGTAATAAGAAGCAGGGCAAGTTTCTTTCACGAATGGGAACGCCTTGCATGAGACTGTGGAGAAACCATAAGGATATCACCCGATGGACATTTTGTACAGCTCAGGGCACAATTCAACGTTTTGTTGGAAAAAGTAGGTCGAGGCATGTATGATCGATTTGTAATGGATGCACAGTCTTCGCAGTATAGGACATATTACAGTAAGCTGAATCACACTCTAGCTGAAAAAACGTACTTTTTAAACTGCAACTCTATAGAAAAAATCAACATCATTTTTAAAATCAGGGGAGAGCTACTGAGTCTGAATTTCATTCCACACCGCCCAGAGCTACCTATTTTGTGCAAACTTTGCAATATGGAGACACGAAAGGATATATTTCACTTCCTTGCAATATGCCCAATATTAAAAGAAATTCGAGTGAGATTCTTCAATTCGTATATTTTGGAAAAAGATGAAGCAATTCAAATCTTAAATGGAGTTCGAGGGTGGGACTTACTTTACAACTACTGCAGAAATGCACTGCGTTATAGAAAATGTATAGTTGAAGAAGCTTTTTAATATTGTGCTTTATATATATATATATATATATATATATATATATATATATAAATCTTTTTGCTTTTCTTTTTTAAAAAACAAAAAATAAAGATTAAATTATTTGTCAATTTGGTAGACGGCCGTAGGCCAATCCATAATAGACTTAGAACATTGAATGTAATGAATTTAAATTGAAAATAAAAGTCATACAAAACTAAACTAACTAACTAACATTATCAGTGTGAGTTTCCGCGAGGATTCCTCATTTGGGAGTGCAGGGAATTCACAACCGAGTAGAGTGAAAAAGAATGTCAATAAGCAGAGCCAATTAGAATCTTGCGTGTAGTTTGACCGTTGAATTTTTTTAAACCTCACTTTTGTGGACTGAATTCAATTACTTGCTATTGTTTCTATTAACTAATTTTAAAGTATTTAATGAAACTATTTGACTTTTTTTCAAAAGCGATTTTGTGTCCTTGCCATTTACGGGAATGTGGCAAATTCGAAAGTTTTAATATATAATATTCGCCATTATGCATTTGTCTTCATGACATTCATCGTGTTTAACAGAATTTTGTATAAAATTGTGTATTGTTTAAATTCCCAATGAGGAATTGAATTTGACTTTGTAAGTACAAAATAGCTTAGTCATCGATTTGTTCCACAAGTACAAGCCGTAGGCTGTACATACTAGAAAACCTATCTTTGATTCAATCATACTTACTTGCGATGCCAGTCTCAAAAACATTCATGCTAAAGTATCCACCGCACACCTCCTTTGGATCACCGGGACACTTCATGTTGCAACTGGAATCTGGCAACTTTGCAGCTGATGGCGGCGTATCAGCTCCACAAAAGCACTCAGTCCCATACTGCACTCCGGCATAGGGAAATCCCGACTGAAGGCACATTTGGATACATTTCTTTGGTGTGTTATTTCGTTTAAAGTTCGTAAAATACCCGGATAACAAACGATACTCCTTCTCATCACGATAACAGCCAAGCGGTTTGTCCGCAACGTAATTAGTTGTGACACAATAACTAGGCAAGCGACGTGCATAAAACTCCCCCGATTGTATAGCGCACGCAACGTTCGCGATTTGTTTGCGGCAGTCTTTCGTTTTGGCTCGATGTAGTGCGGATATTGCCTCCTTGGCAGCTATATCGCATGGCGGCTGGAAGCCCAATTGATCCAGGTTCAGGTTTCCACTATGGCCCCCTGAATTAACATCACGTTTAGCAGGTCCCCCATTTAAATCCTCATCGTCAGCTGCGGAATTGTGATTGGAAATTCCTCGTGTCTTCGCCTTACCATCAAATGAGGCGAATAAATTACTACCAGCGCTGAAGTTTATTTCTGGAATACCAAGCGATTTGTACGCGAGAAAAACCTGCAATCCGATTATGAGCAGGCCGATTAGAAAGAAAAACTTGTAGCGGCGCATCCATCGTACGGCGAGATTATCCGACATTATAGTAGCAACGATAAAGAACTTATAAGGGGTGCTGCTCCCATTTGCATGTCAAATGGGAAGTTGTAAGTAACAAATAGGAGGACACAACAATTTATATACATCAATTTTCAGACCGCAACCTTGAGAGTATGGGAGGTAGAACCACAGGGATTGCGTTTTAAAACTTTGAACATTTACACTAATTCTTTCATTTTGTAGCACTCAAAGGAAAAGAAAAGTCACTTTTTCGCGGTAGAATGAATGAAGAATAAGACTTGGAATTAGAATGCGATGCTATTCCGTTCGGAGCCGAAGGTGGCAACCAGATACAATCGGCCCAACTGCACACAGAAAAGGTTGAAAAAAACTGATTAGATGAAAAAAATATTCGGCCGAAGTGTCAAATCCACCGTCACTTTGACAACATATGAAGCTTTTGGGATTTGTTGACAGGTGGCGGGCTATCGGGAATTGCGCATTCACAATTGACAAATAGGAAACTGTTGAGTTTTTTTTTTTATTTTAAGCATGTTGATTTTTAACTGTCGAACATTTTTTTAACCGTCGCATATCTGCCATAAGTGACGTTTTTCATTCAATTGTCATTTTGAAGCTTACTTGCGAGGTGGTGCACTCAAACAAACATATTTGAAACATATTAACTCGTAACCTTTGATATAATGGTTTAATATATTGTTGTCTAAATTCTTCTGGAAATGGATTTAGATGGTGTTTTAGATCAAGTTAATCTGCCATAGTAGTCAAATTATCAAGCAAAGTTTTGTCTAGCTTTATGTTACACCTCGTTCGCCGCATAGTCCGACCCATAATGAGGTCATCAATCTCTTGCTTTCTTTCTTGCTAAGAAAAAACCCAAAACATTTCCCGTTTCACAGGAAACCCAATTTATGCTGTCGTTGTTGAATGTTGCTAATTCATTTAAAACTTTTTCTAAACCATAATGAAAGTTTTCCAAATGACCTCCGACAACATTTGGTGAGTGACTGTTATTTACTCCTGATTCTAATAGAGCATCGAATCTTCTTGTGGTGTGTTGTTTATCTTTGATTCTTTTGATCGATAAAACGTTTCGAAGTTTTTTAAATATGTACGTCTTGGTTGAAGCTAAATTCATTCTCATACCACATTAAAAACAACGATCGATTTAAATTTGTTTTTGATCTTGTGACCAAAATATATTTATTATACATCTTTCACAATAAAATTTTTAAATATCATAAATAGTATATTGTATGTTTAAGCTATTCGCTGTGTATTTGTATTTATTTCCCTAAAAAGTTGCTTCATCATTTATATATTATTTGTTTGTTCTTAAGTGATAAAACAATAGTTTCTCATTAAAAATTACTCAAAAATAAATAAAATCTTAAAAGTTCTTGATAAACAAAGAATAAAAAATAAAATACTTGAGGGTTTTGTTGTGACACGTGATAGGAAATATGAAAATAGAAATAATTAAATTTGAACTAATACATTAGGCAAACTGCAAACTAACATTTAAGATAATAACACAACAATATTGCTAACCAAAAACGCACAATCGAAAGGTCATCAAGTGAATTAAAATTGATAAAGACTTTTGATGGATCAATCTCCGTTGGCTGAATTCGCAGATCAATCCATTTTTGTCTCTCTATTGTAATTCACCGCCCGTCGTACATCACAAAATCACAGCACCACATTGGTTATATAACACTTTCATTGTAGCCAATTTACATTCGACTACAGAAGGTGTATAGTAGGTTTTTATCTTCGAAATGATAGACATTATTTATATGCCTAAGCACCCGCCCATCAACCAAATGCTTGGCATAATGAATAGCTTCCAGACGATCCTTGGCTAAACCGACTTCAATGAGCCAGTTAACAAAATCGCTTCCATAAAATACTTTCCGGTAAACTTTGATGCGCCACCTAAATTAAGAAGATAAATTTTGAACATTGATTCATTATTTTTTTATACCTTTTATCCGTTGCGATATCCTTTTTGCAGTTCTCTAAGTGATGGTTGCGAAATTGCTCACAAATGTGCTTTGTTTCGGATGTTATAGCAGCCCAATGTGGGAGCGTTAGCAAGTTAGCCCCATACCTTAAATAAACAGTGATAAATATCTCCATTTTTCTGTATTCAGTTGTTACTCACCACATCTTCCTCCAATACTTGCCGAGAGGTATAAGCAGTTCGCTTGTGTCAGTGATAAAGACGGCTAACACAATTAAACTTTGGCCAAAGTTCAGGAATGCATCCAGAAAACTGAGTTCCAAATAAATGCCGGACATACCCTCCATAACCAATGTCCATATGGATACAGCGAGGCTCTAAAAAGAGTTGAATTGAATTTTGATGCCCTGAAAGATTTTTAGAAAACTTACAACAAACATGGAACAAAGCAGAATAATCAACAGCACAGTATGTTTAAGTGTCTGATGTTCATCACTATCAGTGGGAAACTCTAAGGGTTCCAAGCCCCTTCTTGCCTGTTCTTCGTACTGCTGAATTATTGTCTGGCAATTCTGGCGTGAGGTACTGGCACAGCCAAACGAAGGACTGCACATATTTGCTCGCACTCCAAAGTTTCTTTACCGAAAATACAAGATTCATTTTGAATTCCTTCGAAATATAATTATATGACTTAATTTTACCCGTCGTCATCCTCATAGTGACGACTCTGTCGCCGTTGGTCACTCTTGATGCTGCGAGTCGTTCCACGATTTATTAAATCCTCGATATCCAACACAGTTGTCGGATTTGTCGATGTGGAACAGCAGTTTCCATTGGTGCCACTCCCACAACCTACTTCGATTTTAGCCAACTCCTCATCTTCTGATGAGGAATATGAAGCATTTCTGCGGCGTGTTGCTCCAGTTGAATTTGGACTCGATAGGTCAGCGGCATTAGCTAAAAGATCTGCTGTCGATACTGATGAAGCAATAATATCGGATTGTTCTGGAAATTCAAAGGAGTACTTTAAAAAACATTGAAGCCAATTAATCTTTGCTTTTACCTGTTTCCGGATTTGATAGCTCCCGGGCTAAGGTTAAATACTTTTCGAAGCGTCGCTTGTACCTTTGATGCATCACCAAACAGCCAACAGTAACTAAAAGCAAATGAACATTTATTCAATTCAGTGGTATAAGGAAAATTATTAAATTTGTTCTTTGAAGAAAGCCAATATCAGTTTGAAAACTTGGTCATCACTGAAAAACTCACTACCCAAAAAAAATCTCTCCAACCGCGAAGTCTAAATCAAACACATTCCGAAATGTGCTTTAACTTAGCAATTTGTTTCAGAAATGTAAAAGACGGAGCTCCAGGCAAGGATTCGAATGGATTGAGTTTATCATAACTCGTCGGAATATTATAGTGTCATCATTTTGGCATGAAGAAAATCACTTGTGTATAGGGATCTTACATTCTTCCCCCTAGCACTCTTAATTAAAAATTGTATCGACTCGACTTACCAATGAAGCACATTACGAGCATGAATACTGAAATAGCTGCCTGTGCGTTACCATATTGAAAGCTCGGATTGTGCCTTCCTCCCGTAAAAATATTCTCATCAAAGGCAATCAAAAGGCCAGAAATTACAGCCGGAAGTCCCCATGCAAAAATTATCTGCAAAGAAAATCAACATCTTGGATAGTTTCATAATTTTCTTCTTTTCGTAACTCACCATGTATGGCCAGAGCTTGAGTACGAAACAAAGACTGCGACATTGCAAGAACAGTAAGGTTATCGCTAGAAGAGCTGTCCAAAGCCTGCTGCTGTACGCACCAATGTTAAACATGAAGAACTGCACATACAAAGCCCAATTGTTCACATGCTCCAGCTTAGACCAAAGTATAACCCCAACGCAACAGAAAAGCTTTGAAAGGACAAGTCATAAGATGAAATTGGAAATAAAATTGGTAAAAAGTCATACCTGGGATAGAACCAAGCACACAGTTATTCTGTGCGGCATTCTTCGAAGCCTCTTCGTGAACGCCAGCAAGAGGAGAATCCAAACGCAAGCCACCACTCCCGTCACACTTATGTCAAAAGAGAATCTGTCCAACTCATGAAGATAGTCGGCTGGATTCAAATTTGTTAAGGAAATCATTTTCGCTGAGATGAACATCAACGGTGCACTAATGAAGGTACATGCCACCATACTTTTGGCAATCTAGAAGAGAAGAACAACAGGCTTAAATTAGTAATTCTATAAAGATTGTTATTAAGGGTCTTACGAGCTCCACTTCTACATTGTATTGCGTTGCTATGACAAACGCCCCAGGTGCAGCTGGAAACGTTCCGTACAGAAATCCAAATGTGCTCAACTCGGTCGTTTCATTGAAATTCTCTCCAGCCTGCATAATATTGACTGTCTGTCGTGCAACCAGGGGCAACACAAAACTAAAATCATACAACATAATCATATTAGAGAATTTCCCTGAAACTAGCCAACTTACATCTTAACCAGAATAAGGATTCCAGGAATCAGGAAACCTGACCCTCTTAGCGATGTTCCCTGGCCGACAATCTTCAAACCGAGTAAAAATAAAGCCGTCGCGGAGAACGAATTGCCAAGTACCCGCAGCACTCCAGCTATGATTTCAGGCAAGCCATTTGGAAAGGCAAAACCGCCACAAACACCCAACAACGTCATCAAAAGCATTGGATTGAAGAAAATCGATTGAATTGTCCTCAGGACAACCAATGTCCTCTCGCTCAATATGAGGTTGCCCCTATTCGGTTGCTCCGAGACTGCACAAGCAGGTAGGCTTGGGTCAACTTTGTCTTTTTGTAACATTTTCTGTGAGATCTCCATTAGGATGTAGCCAATCGGATTGAGAATGGCCAGAGATATTGGAGCCATAAGGTACAAGTAAGCAGCGTATTCCGGATGGACCTTCTTGTACAGCGCGTCCACTGAAAAAGTTTAATTTTATTTAATGTATTCTTATCAAAAAAAAAAAAAAAATAGAAAAATTACCAATTGGATAACCGATTGCAAAGTCATTACTTTGTGTGCAGAAGATTGCCAGCAATCCAGCACGACCATAGTTTAGTGGCCTTGCGACAAGAAGGCACACAATTATGACAGCAAAGAATACAATTGCCTTTGAGACAAGTATCGAAAGTAGGAACGTCCAATTTACGGTCCTCCAATCCAGTTCAACCAGCGAAAGGAATATCAGAGATGGTAGAGCAAATGTCCCTACAAAAGTTCCAAGACCTTTGGTTTCAGCATTTGAAATGATTTTCAATCGACCAGCGACATATCTAAAAAAAAAAAAGAAACATTTTTATTGAGTGATTGGTTCAATCAAGCTTCTAGTAATTCAAAAATATCATTTTAGGAAGTCGTTTTGACGACATGCTCTAGATCTTACAACTTCTTCCTGAAAAACGGATCGTCTACACTTGTCAAGGAAATCAACTTGTCGAAATAGATTTGAGACTCAGGGTCAAAGCTGCAGGTTGGTTTTGATATTGAACTCAACATTCGCAACATCTATAAGTTTTTGAAGTGCACTGTAGGAAAGAGCACGAGTAACGTCCTTTTGGCAGGACACCTTCTAAGAACACGCTCAATGCACGACAATTTTGTCAAATTATGTTGTTCCTTTTAACCAATATCGTTTAGAAATATGCCATTCTCGTGTTGAGGAGAAAAGATTCGGCATCCAGCAGCGTACAAAACGCACGCGATGTGAAGATTTTTACTAATCTAACTTAAGGTATAAACAGGAATAGGAGTAGGGGTTTATATCTCATTTAAATGAATCATATAGACTTTCCAGTGATGTGCGTTTTTCAGGATGATTACAAGCCGATCCTCCAAGGACGACTGTCTTATTTCTCAACATTTAAAGTACGATATGGGGAATCACAATTCCTCTTGATCTTGATGTTAAGCGAGCAGCCACTATTGCATGTAGAAGAAGTAAGAAGAAGGTACAACCTCAAGACTATGGATCGAGCTGGCTGGAGAGACTTGTTGATTTAGACCCATGTGCATTCAGTATTAACAAGTAATTGGAAAACCCTGTATATATTACTGTCCAAATAAAAAACACTGGAGAGCTGGCATATGCTACTGGAACGATTGCAAAGCAAACAATTAAATGAGTCTCTCCTCACTTTGAGTCCCGTTAACGACTATGCATTTGTGTAAATTCTACATACAATTACGTACCATAAAAAATGTTAAATAAACTAATTAATGACGTGAAAAATAAAAATTTATGATTTTTTAATTATCATTGGCGTCGCCAATTGTTGGAATCTCCTCTAACGCAGTGTATATAATATTCTTTTTATTATTTAATTACCGTCTTTATTTAATTGAATTATTCAAAGGAAATTTGCAAACAAAAGTGCAACTTAGTTGAGCCAACACATAACATGCAGTGTGTCCGATGTTTACAATTCACACATTGTTCACAATTAACTACTGTGTTGGTTATATCGTGGAAAATTTACACCCCGGAATGTAATTGGCATCTTGAAACAATTAAATTTGGACAAATTGCATATAACAGATAGACAACGTGACAATTATAACATACGCTGCCCTATAATTGCTGCCAGGTAGTCGTTCGCTATTGTCTTGATAGCGACATCTAGGGGGCAGATCTTAGATAACGTACACGAACTGTTTTTCGAGTATAATCACCATTTTAATGCACATACGATGACATCTGAGGAAAAGGTTGCCTTCCTACTCACTTATACAGTGGATGGTAAAATTATTTGCACAGTCTAGTTTTTATAACTATATAATAGAAATAAGTAATTAAAAATTAATTGAAAAAGAAATGTGTGATGCGATTCTGGCAAAATACAAAAACTGTGTTTCGTTTCTTTCCGAAAAATACCAACGCAGTCGCAGGACGGTTTATTGTCAACTAGAAAGAGAAAACATCATTGAGGAGTTGATTAAATTAAAAACAAATATCTGCCAAAAAACCTTTTACCACAGAGAAGCAATAAGGCAAGATTACAGTTTGCTAGAGATAACATTAATTAGCTACCGCTTGAAACGGAAGCAACTGTTTGTTCCTTAAAAGGGACCTTCAGGCGAAAGTTAAAAGTAAAAAGATCCCATACAGGCCACTAAGCACTTAAACTAAAGCTATGTTCAGACGATTGCCAGACCTGACAATATTGTTAGGTCTGTCAGTGAAAAAATTGTCCCAAATGTCTTGCAACCGTGTGAACTGACAATTTCGTCTGACAATATTTGCAGAAAACACATTGTCAGACCGTGTTCTGACAATGAAATTGTCAGCTACCTGACAATCGTCTGAACACACAATTTTCCCTTTGTCCTATTGTCATGGGTGTAGGACATTTGCATACTAATTTGCTATTGTCAGATGTGCTGTACTTATGACGTCTGACAATTTCTTTATTGTCAGATATTTTATTCTCACAGAGAAAACGAAGTTTCGGCGCGACGCAGTATGTGGGACGTTGGATGTCCTGAATAGCAGCTGCCTTATGCGAATACATGGCCTCTGAATTGCAAAACTTAAATCCGCAACAAGCTGCTTTCGCAAGGTCGAGACTGAGATGTGCATTCAGCCATATTATGGATGATGCTGCTCAGATAGTGAGTCAATTTTTAGTTTCATTTTCTTTTATATGTCTTCACTACATTTTTCGCATAATAGCCTTCGTCTTTAAATGAGCAGCCGCAGCAACAACAATTCGGGGACGAAACTAGTGACAGTGGCGAAACCGCTAGTGAGAGAACACTAGCCAAAAAACTAATTTGAAGAAAAAAAAAAAAAAACACGCGCGCATATTTGTTTCTTGCTTTTGGATATGTGGAATCACCAAAGCTAGCAGATCAATTCGATATTGTTTAGCATCCATACGCAAAAAATTGCGATATAATTCTGGCTCTTCATCTCTCAATTCGACGAGCAATTTAGCGTAAAATCCTTCCTGTTGACGGCGGGCCACCCCATCCTTCGTCCAAACACGCCGGCGTTTCTGTGGCAATTTATCCTCTTCGCTGCTCCCCAATATATATGCGGCCAAAACAGTCGCAAGTGCTTCCTTTTGTTCCATTTCGATTCACTTTTTGCTTTATTATTGAACGTTTCTGAAATTCACTTCACAGAATGAAAACCCAATTTTTAATTTGTCTGCCAATGCCTGTCAACGGATCTGACAATTTATTTGTAAACAAACTTTTCTGTTAACCGTGTGAACTGACAATTTTCAACCTGACAACGTTGTCAGACAAAATATTGCAAGGCCAACCAACTGACAATGAAATTGTCAGGGTTTGGGACAATTTTGCATTGTAAGGTTGTTCGCTATTGTCAGCTCATTTGCAGCTCATTGTCAGATAATTGACAGATCTGACAATATTGTCAGGTCTGGCAATCGTCTGAACATAGCTTAAGGAAACTTAATGATATGGGGATGTGTATCGTATAGGGCTGTGGAACCACTTGTGAGTAGTTTCGATTGCTTAAAATAGTCTCACTATTTAGAGATACTTAATAATGTGACACTGGAGGCATGATCAATGTTTTTCGAGAGCGACTTTATGTAACAACATGAAGACGTAGGCCAAACTTAGAAAAACCTCCCCAAAGTCCTTTTATGAATTTTTTGAATGGTAATTGTTTGGTATCTAGTCAAATTCAAAAATCCACATAATATTAGAACAACAAGTTTGAAAATATCAATTAATAGGTTATACTTATTAAACCAATCAGACTTTTGTTAAAACATATACTCTTTTTGGCTTTCAAAAGTTTAAACTATACCATTTTGTACTTGTGCAAATATTTTTGCCACTTCTTGTTTTTTTTAATGCAACAATAGAACCGCGTTGTACAAATAATTTCGCCACTGACTGTATGCAATTTGTGATAATAATTCATCAATTTTATTTCAACTGCACGTTAGACACAGTGATTTGTTGTGTAAGCCGGACTTGATAATTATTACAATTTGTGATTTGTCTTTGATTACGAGCGTTGTCAACGATGTCGACGGTGCGAATTAAGACAAGATCTCCATTGAAGGTGGTTTTTTCGGCTTGATCACCGGCCTTGAGTAAAGCGAAAAAAACTTGAAATGCAAAAAAAAAATAAACAAATTGATTACAAATTTGTTTTATAATTTCGTTCACAACACCAAACGTGTTTCAAATTTCTTTGGTTTCAGTGCATCGACCCACGAATATATTTTTTTGTCGAGCCATGCTTTTAAAACGATAATTCAAGACTGTTTGTTAGGCAGTGTTTTGAAATAAATGAATCACGTGTAAGCAAAAAAGAAAAAAGGCCAATAAGGAAGAAGACCGAAATTCGACAAAAATTAATTAATTTTGTTTAATCCTCGTTAATTTGAAGACTTTCTTTTGTGAGCTCTTCTTACATCCATAAAATGATGTCAATATCGAATAGGTATTCCAAAATTGGAATAGAATCAATTGTACTGAAATCTGAGATACTATCTGGAAAACATGGTTACTACATGGAACAACCACATGAGAGCACGAGCCTCGTAGCAGATCACCCTTACTGCTTTTATGAGCAGTCTTAAATATAGATGCTTATTCAGCTAGATCTAGCTGGGTAAGTGTCGGCCAATATTCTTTCTGGTAACCGTTATAGCCAGACAGCTTTTGAAGGTGTTGCATTGAATTATCCACTGCCAACAAGATAGCCCTTCTGAAAATTAAATCCTTGTTTGAATTGTTATGTTTTTGACAGAAAATACTCCATTAGTAAAACAAATCGGCAATCGTTCCTAAGAAGCGACCCCTTTTTGGCACATTTGTTTGATACAAGTTTTATCATTACTTGCTTGCTCCCCAAAAATGTTTAGTAAATTTTGAGCTGCATGAAGCCTTCTGGCATGCGGAATAATACAAAGCTTAAAACATTCAAACCCAATCCGGAAGACAAAATATTTACACCGCGAATCAACAGGTTGAGGCCATAATTGAGTGGACCGATTTTCAAAAGGCAGCAATTACTTTCGGTGTGAAGTACCTCTTTGTCAAATGAAAGGCAAAGAGTTTAAGGGCTTATGAAGAAAGCCTATTGAATGTACCTAAAATCAAAGAACGAATAAATTCAAGTAAGTAAGAGTAAAAATTAAATATTGCATTGAAGATGTTCACTTTGGGATTTTTTTCAAACAAAATATAAAAAATACTCTCGTTTTATTTTGAAAAAGAAGTGGGTGCCAGAGACGTTGATAACATCAGCAAGAGGAAAAGAGGATATTTTCAATGATTTTGAACTCCCAGGCCGAGAATTAGCAAGGACTCTTAATAGAAGTACGGCTGTTGTAAACAAAAATCTTGCGGATTCTCAAAGCTAGGGGGAAAAGCAAAAAGGACGCACAGCCGAAGCAGAAACATCCCGAGAAAAGCGGTCAAAATTGGATTTTGCCTGAAATTCCACTCAAACAGCGACTTCAAATTAGGCCAAAAGTGAGGTATTAGCCAGCAAAGCAACAGAAAGAAGAATTACAATAAAAAGTGATACTATGGCAGCAGAGACTATTCTGTTTGTAGCTCTACCTTCAAACTCCCGTCAAAATCGATATCTATATAAATGTTTGCAGGTTTCGACCAACTCATGGGCATTTCAAATAAGCACTTGATATTTGGCCAAAGTTGAGGGTGTCTTTAATTCAAAAAGCTAAATTTAATATCAATTTCTGTCCAAAGTTCCCAAGATATGACTAGTTTTTGTGGTTAAGACTTCTTGGTTGGGTCTCCAAAAAATAAGGAGACATTAAACCTGAAAAGTAAATGTGCGAAAGTTTCAAAGACCCCCGTGATATTATTAATGACAAGTCACAAGCCACAGTCACAGACAGGTACACATTGTGGTCGATTAATTACTTTTCAACAAACACTACTTTTATTTATTAAGTTTAACTACCGCCGGAATACTAAACGAGCTTGATGTCATCATAGCCAACTCATAAGTGCCAGACGAGTATAGTCAGTCATTTGCATAATCGAATTAACGTTCATTAGTCACCAGCCAAGAATCAACAAGATAACAACACTATCAATGAACAAGTATGCCGGCAATCACATCTCGTCGTGGGAATAAAATATACAAATGTTAAAAAGCAGGGAGTATTGTCTGCCAAAATGATGCACAAACGTAGCTGGAACAAAGTACACAGTACACATCACCCGGATAGTGATTTACTGTGCCAGATGATGGGGAATGCATACGTCACACTCGAATAGCGAATAAAAATTACCAATTCAACAGAGCACGACACCACGTTTAACATGGTAATTACGAGTATTTACAATCTTGCCTTGCGCCATTGCCGGCTAAGAGTGAGGTGTCATTTGAAGTGAATTGTAAAAACCCCGGTGGTTTCTTTGTTCAAAAGCAAAGATAAACTTGCTTCCTTAAAAAAAAAGGGGTTTTTAGTTTGGTCTTCTGTTTTCCATTAACAAAGAATGCGCAATGAACAATCTGCTTGCTTTCAGTCGATTGATAACGAAGTCATCATATTTAATTTGATCAGAAATTGATGCGCCCCTATGCAACGTAGCGAATAAACAACTAAATTGATTGGTAATTGAATCGATAACGTTGCGAATGCATAATCATTTCAACGTCTATCAATTGCAATTATATGAAACCGCGACTCGCACCCGGTTTCTGTTGATACTCGTAACGCTTATCAAGTTCCATTTGGATGCTACTGCAAAAGTAAATAAACGTGTGTACTTGCATATACCTATTTCCAATTAAGACTCTTGACATTAAATTAAAACAATCGTCAGAATACTATCCGACTTTTGTGAAGAATGGGGAAATGGATACCTAACCATTATAGTGATTGATCTTATTATATACGTCAGATAAACACCTCCCAAGCTTCGGACACTCAATTGAATGTCATCAATTTAAGAATTTTATAAAAAACTCAATGGATTCTGAATGGTTTCCAATCTTAGTTTTAGCAAGTTCAAGACTTTCAAACAGTTTAATCATTAATTGTTTAAAACCAGGCGGAAGCCGATCACAATCGCTGCCAAGCCTCTACATAAAATCCCTAAATAACCATTTTAGCACACGCTGAATGTATTCAACGAACCACTCGGATGCGAACGGTGGTCAAAAACGAAGGAGATACTGTGCGAAAAAGAACGCGAGTATGGTCCTCAAATGTTAAAATAATCTACACCCCATAGTAGCGTTTGAAACTCCCTAACTAAGTCATGCCTTTTGAACGCCAAACGTAATCTGTACGTCAGGTCGGTTTCTTTAAGAACTGTCCCCGAACATTTAATGTAAGGTAAAAACAAGCCATCCAACAATCAGTTGATTTGTTTTTGAATCATAGGGTTTTTTTGACACCGACAGATCTCATAACCTCAAAACTCTTACAGAAACTGAGTTTTACACTAGTTTTTTCGCGGTACGAATATTGACAAATATTGCAAGGCTACTTCCAAAATGCTATGTTGCCGAAATAGTTGAAATTTTGAAAAGTTTCGGTCGAAGTAATTCACCAACTGCAGCTGGAGTACGCTGATTGATTGATAACAAAATATATTCCCGCGTTCTTCTTGTGGACTCAATGGGTCCAATTAAATCAGGAAGCGAAGAAAAATGACCACCCGCTTCGTTGTCGCACTCTTGTTTGAGTCGTTAAATAATGCGACAATGCCACTGAAAAAGTTATCTTTTCAGATGTGGTGCGTTTTCTTCTCGGCAAAGACGTAAACATGAAAAATTACCGGCTGCGAAAATCCACAGGTATTCATAAAGAAGCTATTACATCCTGACAGTGTGATTGTTAGGTGTGGTTTTGAAGGTTCAATTTTTCACCTACGATGACAATGGAAGAAACATTACAGCCAATGGAGAGCACACCCAGGCATGATAACCGGTATTTGAGGATTGGGATAAACTATGGTTGGAGCAAACGAGGGCTACGTACCACACAAGGCTCCCAAAAATAATCAGTTGTTTGGTCATGTTGATTGGCCACCACAGAGCTGCGATTTAACGCCTTCGTACTTTTTTTCTGACACTTTACGAGCGATCAAGAAACCATTTACGCACTCAAAAACTAGATACTATAAATAAACAAGCTTTTCATGAAATAGGGTCGGAAACCTTTAGAAATAATATTCAATACTAAATGAAAAGGTTTATACTTTTGAATAAAGCAACATCGAATTTTTTTTAGTGCATTTCTAAAAAACAACCAACAAATTGACCACTCGGCATACAGATAAAAAAAATTATAAAAGCAAAGCGAAAAATTAATTTACAATTTCTTCAACGAGTACTTTATTCTTACTTGTATTGATTTATAAATTAATTGTCTTATTTATAAAACAAGCTGTTAAATTCAGTCGCGCCAAAAAGAAGAACAATGTGTATCCAAAGGTGCACTCAGATGATCCTTTGTGTAAGTTAACTAAGAATTGTAAAGTTGCTGAAGCCAGTTTTAAGCATTTTTTTACTGGTTAAGTTTCAGTAATCTAAAAGTGAAAAGAATCGAAAATTCTCAGTCCCATTGTTCCAAAAAATATAAAAATGATAACGACAATCATGCCACCAGGGGTCCGCGTCTAAATAAGGAACCCGAAAATTCCTCTTAATATGATGGCCATTCCGTCTTGTGTGCTAACGTCACTTATCCTATTTTAAGTTTCGAGATAGGAACAAATTTTCAAATCATAATCTTAAAACTTGCTCCAAGCAATTTTCGTAAGTGATGACTTATAAATTGTTTTTGATATTTTTAATAACATGTAAAAATCAAAATAGTCTCATTAGAGTTACTGTGCAGCTTATCACCTAAACAAGTATGTATGAGCTCTAAACATGATTCGGAAATTATATTTTGAAAGTTGAAAGATTATTTAGATTAGCTCCTGCAACAATCAGAATTTCCGTAGCAATTTGGAAGTTCACATTTTGTTAAGTAAGTTTTCTGATTATGGTAATGAACTCTCGGCATTTCTTAAGGCGTGTTTTGTCAAGCTTGATTGTACAATGTTTTAATTGCATATTAATTATGATTTTTTTTTGGACTCTGGGTGAACTTTATTAATCGCTCATTTTTATTTTAATCGGCTTCAAATCATGTCGTTAAACTTTTGTCTTGAGAAGAAAGGAAGAGAGTCGTTAGAGGGTCACACACCTTAAGTCAGTTTGTTTGTTTTGGTAATTTTAGCGCTGATTTTTTTGCCTTTCAATCCGGTAGGCGATAAATCACCTGGCTACACTAAATATAATTGCGGCCATTGCCTTCTCATTGATTGTAATATATTCACCACTCGCTGGTATGAATAAAAAGGTATTCAATAAAAGTGCAGATGATTGTTATACAACATTTTTTTAACATTGACATTTATTTTAAAAGTAGGCTAAATAGCTCTTTCATTGTGTTGGCAAATGGACAGATGATGCATAGCCGCAGAGATTAAACCAACTATGTTCTAAAAAACTTAACCTCCAGAACCCAAAAATTCACGCTAGAGTCTGAGTATTGTTCTATCAAGTGGACCCCTTGTATATTTATTTTATCGAGTTTAAGATGGCGTCATCTGGTTACTTCAGAATTAAGTTTACGGAGATGGTAGTGTTCTAGAAAAAAAAACCTTTGGCCATCTCTGAAGGTGACCCAAAGAATTATTCAACCAGAGGGGTTATATTAAATTAATTGAAAAGTGGTTTTAAATCTTAACTCTGAGCTTTTAAATGTGATCAAAACTCTACTGCCTGTGATCCTCTTCATATCTGATCACTTTTATGATGAAATTTGGAGAACATTCGGTCAAACATCCTCTTTAACTTCATTCAAATGGTATACAATCGAACGCTCTCGGGTTCAATTGAACTTTCTATTAAGCAAGTCGAGCTTATTTTAGGCTCATAATCAGAATCGCTTGCTAACGCAGTCTATTTAACGAAATGACACATCCAAGTTTCAAGTCGCACTCTTAGAGTCTGCTCATCAATAACCTGTCCAAGCTGTTAAAATATATTCGTCAAATTCTATCTAGCTGAGCGGAAATTCACAAAAGTCCGTCTTTATTTGACTTTCAGTTCTGAAAACCAAATTGGTCGTTCTAATTACTTAACAATTTTAACGAGCGCAAGTAATGGAGAAATCTACTTTTATATGCGGACAAAGCTAAACTTGGGTTCAAAACACTAACCAATCTTGCCATCCTTCTCATCACTCTGTTGCGTCGGACTGAATACGCCTTAAGAGTAGTCTTAATGTCTTGAGAGCTTAGTCCAAATTTTTCATTGCTAGACTTTTTTGTCCTACAGTTTTGAATTAAAGTCGGTCTGTGTATAAGTAACATCTAGAACCCAGTGTCACAGCACTTAAAAATGGATACAACCTAGATCGATGATGTGATGTTTGAGCAGTTTGATGATGTGGTCTAACACTGTTTGTTTTGACCTTGATCAAGCATATCACACTTTTTTGTACCAAGATAATTGCCGGATTATGCGAAATCTCTACACACTTTATATCTGTTTAAGTGTGATCACAGGATTGACGCACTTCTTCATATTCCATGCCCAAAATACAGAACAGGCATTAAAGTAAGCACTATTTAACATAAGTTATTTCCATACACGTATCTCCATACGCACTTTACGGAATCTATTGAGTGTCTATCTATTGGTTGTTGATTGAGCACTTTTCAAGGAGAATAAACTTTTCAATATATTCTTTAGTTTATTTTTCTTTATAGTTTACTGCTTAATCAGTGTTGGGCGTTTTCGCACGATTTTTTTTTCATATATAAACCGTGAGTGACAACTTCGCTAGCTATTAAAAGTGACAATTAGAAAGTCAACGGGACTGAATATGCATGGGCTTCTGCGTTAAGGTCGTACTAAGACTAAGCTAATGAATAAATTTCCCACTCCTTCCGGAGCAAAATCAAACTTATTGGGTTCTTGACATGCCTTTAAGCTAGCTATCCGTGCACCTGGTTATGCCGGACAGAAATTTATTACCATTCTACTTAAGAATTTTAAAGAGACGTACGAAGACAAGACGCGTGCAATTTAATAGCCAGTAATTACGTTCAATTGGATTTTTTGCATTCTTATACCTCTGGCAGAGGTTTATATTTATTAGATGTTTTCTCTTTAAGTATCGTGTAATGACGAACTTGACAACTATTAGTCTCGTCGAACATTTAGCTTACGGCCAATATTTTCAGCACGTTGTTATCAATCGCATGCACTTCCGCTAAAAGACTCGTACCAAAAATAGATATTTATTATTTTATTCATTGTTGAAGTTTATAATACTTTTTTAAAGCGTGCCTGGCTGTAGAGTTTTTTAAACTAGCCTACAAGTTCAGTGTAAAGGTCACCCTGTTTTAAATTTAAAGCTAATTAGTCACTCAAAATCAAATCAAGTAAGATGCTTAGCTAAAGTACCAAAACAGATTATTATTATAGTTGTTTACAGAATCGTAATTAACTTCGCAATAATCTGAAAACACATTAAACTTCTTCCATTGCAATATTTTGATCATAGGAAAACGTGATTGAATCTTATAAATAATACGCATTCGCCGTTCACGTTATGTGACGTTCCAAATTTATTAGTCAAATAAATGACTAACCATACGCTTGAACTTAATTTAACACTTTCATTACCTCATAATTCTTTGAACTACAGCTCGAGCTAAATTAAACGCTAGATTTTAATTAAATTTATCCACGTTGTGGTTCCGAAAGTATAAATATTTACATGTTTATGATTCAAATTTCGATTAAAATATAATATCTAATATATATAAATGTACTCGACGGGAGGTCATACAGGAATCGAGTCTTCAAAGGTATTATAAGTTTCGATGACCTTTCCACACATATCGAGCAACAACTCGACCATAATTTGACGAATATTCGTTAACGAACCGTTCTTTTGCATAGCCGCACAAAAAGAAGATATCCAATGATGACAGATCACACGATCTTGAAGGCCATTTCGGATCACCAGAAGGCGAGATTACACGTCCACAAAAAAATTGTTGCGATAAAGCCGAAGCCGATCGTGGCACCGTCTCATTAAAATCACATGTGTTTCACATCCATATCCTCGGTTAACATTTGGTTTTAGCAATTAGAATTTACGGTAACGGTTATACCTTCATTATTTTGGAGCAAGTATGTGACCAATAAGATCACCAGATCATACAATGCAGCTTTCTAGCAGCTGGACAGTAGAATTCTAAATCGAATTGTTGCTAAAGTGGCCTAAATCATCATGAGGCCCTCAAAGTGTTCGCACAACCAAATTTTAGGGCGAATGAATAACGTCAATCAGCACGTGTCGTGACAGCCAGATTTTGGTTACAATATTATATTTTCAAAGTTCGCGGTTTTCTTATTCGGGTAACAAAAATGGCCACGTTCAGTTTTCTAGACGCTAGCTAGACAACCGGCTCTGATTGGTCGAGAGCCCGTGAATTTGACAGCAAAACTTGTGAACAATTCGTGTAGAAATGTACCAGATTTGCAGCCAAAAATATTTGACTGCATTTTGCAGCCACTTAACTAAACGTCAAAAAACAGCTGATTGCACTAATTTATTTACAAGGCAGTCGAGCTTAATTTGCGACATTGTAATGTGAAAATAAAAATAAATAAATTTTAAATTCCGAAAAAATATTAAAGGATGAAATTTGGAGTTATGTCTGCTACGGTTTGGACGAACCTGAGCGTATGATGAGTGGTAAGATACAAACCAAAGAAATTGACAAATCTGTTAATTTTATAAACTTTCAGACCAGAATTTTACCGGCCACTTCACATAGTATTTCACTAGAGTGCATAGAACATCCAGGACTTCGCAAAAACTCTGCGCTACACTTTTGGAAAAATCGAACCGATATCCAGCCGATAAAAAACTTTCCTGCTTACTTATTGTAAACAAGAGCTTCTTCTCAAGATTAACAATACGCGCTGTGTTTCCAACCTTTTGCATAAGACTCTGTAAAACTTATTCTGAAGGAATTGTTAAAAGAACGGAATGCGCATGCGACTAACCGAAAAGCAATACGGACTCATCCTGAAGTGGACACGAAATTCATCTAGAGAGTAGGCAGTAATTCTTCTTCGTAGTAACTGGGATTTCTCGTTGGCTGTTCATGCAGTCCAAACATTGCTGAATTTTGTAAAATGCACGGTTGGCTCTGTAAATCGTTTGCTACATAAAGTGCAAGTTGACCTATGGATTTGGATAATTAGTTCACTTTCTTAGCACACGTGTACACAATTTATCTCACATAAAGTTTCATCTTCTGTGTCGCCCATTTTAGCCTTTTAATCTTTATTTAAAATTTATTGAAAATATTATTTCCCGCGAATTTAGTACACAGACTCAAGTCACATATGAATTGGAAGTGAAAATCAAAAAGTAGAACTTCAATAAATGACATATGTGACATATGGAAATGTCAACTGCATTTGCAGTCAGTTTTGCGTTCAATATTCCAGAACTTGGCTGGAAAAGTTAGTGCTTGAAAACCGAACGTGGCCAATGTTTCGGAAATATTTTTTCATTCTTATAAAAAAAAGTAGTAGAACATTTGTTGGCAGGTGGCAAAACGGCGGGCTTTACTAAATTAAACCCTCAAATCGGATTGCCATATATCTTTTGAATGATTATTTTGCAATGTAGTCTGCTAATGATAAAAAAGACTACGTCTCGTTTAAATGTTTAATTTCTTCCCTTTTGGAAAAATTGTGTAACTTCTTTTGATTCATTTAGTTATTCAAATTATAGACCGTTAAAATTGTTTGTTTGGCAGTACTTAAATATTCCGGATAACTATTGTAAACAATTAATTAACTAAAAATTATTCTAGTTAACTTTGCCATCAGTTAATAAATACTTTTTCATCGCTCCAACTTTGAATAAAAGTATTTAAAAAAACACCTGTTCAAATAATCGCTCGAGCTAAGTGGAGTGCCAACGTTAAACCACTCGTTACATTCATTCAGAGATCTCTGGCAAATCAACAAGTCCCGAGCATGTTCACTTGGTCTGGTCAAACGCTCACCATGAGTGCACTTTATGGTTTTTTGTTTTATGCAAATATATTTCCGAAGTTTAAGTATACTTTTGCCTACCGATGCTTTAGCGGTAATTATTATAAACAATATACTGGGATACGGTGCGCAATATATTGTGCCATATTCTGTGGTCTTCGGAACAAAAGTTCATATGAAGTTTTACGAATACTATTGAACGCACGTAGAATACGTTTGCAATTTATTTACCGCATTCAAATATTTAATATGAGAGAAAATGCTCAAAGGTACATTTGGATATGATTTGTGCGATGCATGCAATAATATAACAAAATAACGTGTTGTCACGAGATGTTAAAGGCTTTTTCAAATTTTTGCTTTTTTTATGGAAAAACCCCAATAAAAACATACATTTCCTCTATGCAATATAAACATTCAATTAAAAAAAAAAAAACGTTGGAATAATATGCCATTTTAAGGCATTTCAAAACGGATAAGGTTATGTCAGGTTAACCTAACCTAGTGGAGCTACTATTTGGAGAGTTGAATTCAACTCCTTTATTGGCTAGCAAATGCTGAGTTTTTTTTTTTAACTAAGTGGAAACAGATTCAAAAGTGTGCTTCAGACACCCTCGTCCATTAGTTACCGGAAAACACGTTTTTTCCCACAATTATAAATTTATTAAACCGTGTAGGACTTAAATGAATAAGATTCAGGCACATCCTGTCAATATAGGCAATTCCGACCGGTATGTGAACATGTTGTATGATGAAATAGACTAAGGGGAGCAACGGCTCACATTTCACGGTATTCAGTGTCTATTTCAATGGACATTTACCGAAGCACCTCATCTCAATAAGGAACGAGTTGAAGTTTCCAACCCGCACTTGAAATCCCGCGTTAATCTTCAGGGAGTAATGTTCGGCCGATGTTCGATGTTGACATTTGCTGCAATTCCGCAATGAGTGTGACCAAGGCAGTGTGACAGGATGTGGTCTGTGAACTTGAGAATGTAACAGATACAATAGCGCTGAAAAACGCGTCCAACTGTGCCTTTTAAACGTGTTTGAGAAATTGAAGTATGCCGGATGACTGAAAAAATCAACTGCATATGCAGCATCTTAAAAATGCGATCATATGTTTTGTAACAACTATGGAGGTATATTGGAATGACGGGGAAACTGCTTTTCCATCAAATCTTCACACTGCACACAGATTCTGGTAAATGCTCAGGAGTTCCAAGTCGATACTCATCGCAATTTCATCAATTTCAAGTTGGGCGTATGACAGCATTTGAAGAGACGAGAATGAATGGATGGATTCTCGTTGTTCCGCTTAGATCGTAACTTACCGATTCATTCAGTGCAATGTGGTTGCGACACACGTCAACCTCTTTCTCTTACATTTCGAGTAATAACTGCCATTGACAAATCTTATTAAAACCATAACGAGATGTTAAATTTAAAATTCGTTGTAATAAGATCAAAATCAAATTTCAGTAGTTACTGTGCCAGTTTACACATCTTCTGCCGCCAGCAAACATCGAGGCTAAAAACCTCTTCGCAGTTACTAGCAGTCCGTTGATACAATCTTTGGCAGATTAAATAAGCTTCTGCTACCAAGTACAAATGGCGTTATAATTAATTGAAGAAAAAAAATGGCAACTACACTGCTGGCCACAAGTTATCGGACAAACTATTTTTCTCTCCAATTATACTTTTATTGTTTTGCGTAGGCCTCAATCAATTCTTTCACATTTTGAAAGGGTCGATATTGGACATCATTACATCTCAAAGGAAGTAAAGAGCTTGAGAAAAACGAGAAGAGCCAAGAAAAAGCCGATGGGGCAATGTTACCGCCTTAAATACCACGATAAAATGAATATAATAAGTATAATAAGTTTGCGGAACATACTGTGCGTGCTACTGCACATAAAGTTAATTCCTATATCGAAGTCGACAAGGCACGATGCGAAACAGTGCTTTAGAAGCCCCAACGTAAATAGGTTGAAATGATGTCAATTTTTTCGCATCCTGATGTGATGTTTGACGGATAGTCCTACGCGTCTCTTACAGAGCCTATGCGTCATGGGTTAATTTTGTATGGCCTCATCGCACTCTGTGGAAGTTTTTCAGCCAAAGAAAGCAAAACTATTTTTGACAAGACTGATTAAGTATTTCGTTTCGGGGTTTAGATTTAAGGAGTGGTGAACGAAATTTGTTCATTCGATTATCTTTTTACATCTCGTAACATTGTGGAAAAATCGTTTAAAATCTTTTCCGTCATCCATCTTCACTCCTCCTGAGGCCAATATAGCCAAGGATCTAAATATCAATAACATTAGAAACCAACAAATGATAATAAATAAATTGCAAGATTTAAGGCCGAAAAAGTTATCTTAATGTGACTGTGTTGTCGGAAAATTCATGTACGGCAGTGTAGAGATGGTAAAAGGATTGCTAAATGTTTTGTTTAAGTAGTAGTTGATGAGATCATTGTCACGTTATGACTAACCCAACCAAACAGTTAAGACCTTCAATGAGTTCATTTACATCACTGAACTTGGGCTTAGGTTCAAGCGGAATTTTTTGTTCATCCTAAATGTACTTTTTTTAAATTCATAAAAAACCAATCACGTTGAAATAACGAAAATGAAATGTGAGCGCAGTACCTACGGAGCTTCCGTCAATCATTTGCTTAGTTCCACCTAGGTGGTTTTCTATCACATGTAATTGAAGTAAACCACACACGTTTGTTTCGTGCATTAACAACGTGCAGAACTGTCGAAACTGTCTGCTAAAACTGATAATAATATTTCAGGTAGTGTTTTTTTGGCTGTTTCTTCTAAGTAATTGATAAAATGAAATACTCATCCCTACTTTGGCAAATCTACCCACATGAAAAACGCTATCATTCATTACGTGAGATAAAAGCAAAAAACAAAACACGAGTGGGTAGATAATAACCAAAAGCATTTTTTTCTCCCGTTGTTGTACGATCTAAATTAATGAAATATCCACATAGTTATTCTAAGCAATTATGTTTGTATCATACACAAAAACATCCCTTACTAGAAATGCTGAATGTGGTACTTGCGTCACTTGCAACGCAATTCAAGTCCTTGAACTCACCCACAAATAATGATTCCAAAGCACTGCACTAAAGCCGGGTAAAAATTGTCCATGGAAACTGCTGGACCATCTGGATCTGGGCCTTCTGTTGTCGTTGTCGGAGGGGCGCTCATTGTTGAATTTTCTGCCATCTTAGCTTTTTAGTAAGCGCTCTATTTTAGCAAAATGTTGGTTCTTGGTTTTTTCACTAGCACATAATAACACAAAACTTTTGCTGGAAACTTCACCGAGAAGTTCCAAATGCCAAATCGGACTCACTCAACGACAAGGGAAAGGTTAATTATCTGCGGCAAGTTTATTTACTTTATCCACGCGTCAAGACAAATGACTGCAAGATTTCCGGATGGATTGCCATTTCTTTGTTGCTTTATTTTTTGCAAATTTGGGACGAAATAAATAAATTATATTTAAATAACCTTGATTACACGATCAAGGGTGCAAGGGAGCGCTCGACAAGACACCAGCAGCACTTTCACTATCACGTGAATCTGGCCTTAAGCGAGCTTTAAATTGATTTCAATTGCGAAGATTTTTTTCCACTGTTTGGACAATTAATTACGGATAATATGGAGAACTTTTTAACTTCGATTTAAAGAAGGACGAACAAGTGGAAAATCGATCCAAAGCCGCGAAACAAATGACATGAACAAAGTTTTTGTTATGAGGGTATATGAACTGTGGGCAAAACTGTGACTTTGACATTTCGCCAGGAAAATCCGTGACGTAACTGAAGTTTGGTGAAATGATTACAATAAAGGTGTATGATAAGAATTGGAAAAAAGTGTTTGTTCAGCTTTATAACAAAGTCATGGTTAGCCTTTTCCCAAATAAAGTTTCGTGTAATCGGACCAGGTGAAAGGAAATTTTGGATATCTGTTGACAAAAGGCGATTTTATATTTTTCATTAAATAAAATCGCTTTGTGGAATATAGTTCTGCTGGAAAATTGACACATAATGTTTGTATGACCTCCGTGAGTGAAAGAAGATGAGTTTATTATGACATTTTCAATTCTACTAGGCACGTTCCAAAAGTTAGGTCTCATTATTTTGGCATACAGAACATTTGGAAAAAAAAACATTTTCAGCTTATTGTTTTGGATACAAGAGTGACAGACACACTTTTAATACAACTAGAAGTGGCTTTGAACAACAATTGACAATTTCGATTTTTAAAAAGAATCGGATTATCAGATATTTAGTACGCACCATTAAAATAAGCCCCTTATTAAGTGTGTTGATCTACTGAGCCTGAGTGTTGGCAACAGACCAACCTCTTGCAAGTGATTGGCAACCGACAATAAACCTTAGTTCCATTCCTCTTTATGTACGACAAATTGCGAATTTAAATTCAAGATTACTGTCTGAAAACTATTTCTTTTCTTTTTCATTGGGCCCAGCACGCCTTTGCTAAGCTATTATACTGGTTCGGGGAAATTTCTCTGGAACGCATTTGGAGCAACAAAATAAATGACGTCACGTTTATCAGCAAATCAAATGGGCTTATACACATTTTCTTGCGTAGCGAAGAAATCTTTGCTGAATTTCCCTTACAATTCCCCGTAGCGACTCGCTACTACGCGAATAACTTTCATCCCAGTACATTTTTCGCATGGCTGATCTGTGCTACGGCGTGCTGGAACGAGGCCCTTGCAAATATATCCGCATATATCTGTTATATAAAGAGAATCAGCGCTACAGCTGGTTAAGTCTAACGAAACGTAGCTTTTGGAATACGCCCAATATCTGAGAAAGTGTATACACAACAAAACTCAATTGTTTCTTGCTGGTAACACTTTCCAATTTTTTCAATTGTCAAAACGCAAACAATAAATTAGTCATAACCAAATAAAATTCTGAGTACAAGTAAATTTGGGTTGCCCTTTCTATTTGCATCTTAATTATTTTAAAGTCCAATCAAAGATGAATCGTTTATTTGGAAAAGGCAAACCTAAAGCCCCACCACCAAATATCAATGATTGCATTAGTGGAGTAAATACCTGCAATAACTATATTTTTTTCCAAACAAAAGATTTTCAAAGTTTCCTTGCAGGTTGATGCTCGGGCAAATACAATTGAAGAAAAAATTAATAAACTTGAAAATGAACTTCGTAAATATCGCGAGCAGATGAGTAAAATGCGGGAGGGTCCTGCTAAGAATTCCGTCAAGCAAAAAGCAATGCGTGTTCTGAAACAAAAAAAGGCGTAAGTTAGTTCATGTCTCAATGCAGTATGTTCCTAAGGAAAGTAATTCTAGTTATGAACAACAAGTGGAGAGCCTTCGCAATCAGGCATTCAATATGGAGCAGGCAAATTATGCAGCTCAAACGTTGAAGGATACCAATGCCACCGTCATCGCCATGAAGGACGGAGTCAAGCAAATGAAGAAAGAATATAAACACATAAATATTGAAAGCATTGAAGTGAATAGTATTTTTTTTTTTTGTGTTCGAAAATATAGCTGGACTATCATTTATTTTAGGATATTCATGATGATATGGCCGATATGATGGAACAAGCCGAAGATGTTCAAGAGGCTCTCGGACGCACTTACGGAATGCCAGAAGTCGACGATGAGGAGCTAGAGTCAGAGCTTATGGCTTTGGGTGATGAGATAGCGTTGGACGACGACACAAGTTACTTAGATGACGTTATAAAGGCGCCTTCTGCTCCAGATAAGGAACCAGGTGCAGACAGCATTAAACCCGTGAGTTTATTTCATATTTGTTTGAATGAAACCGATTTTAATGTCCTATTTTTTTTTTAAGGGTGGGATCGAAGTTGATGAGTTTGGTCTACCAAAAGTTCCGACTTCTGTGAAGACCTCATAAAGGACCGTACTGGAGATCAAAATAGATTTTTCTAATAATATTCACGTTAAAATTATTTAAAGTTTGTATGAAAAGCAAAAATTTAACTTTTTTGTATCTTATGTTTGCTTAGTTTTAAAGTACTTGTACACTTTTGTGGAATAAAATATTTGTTTATCCTATGTTGATGTTATTGCTCAAAGCACTTCATCGAATTTAACATAAAAATAATGTTGTTTTAAGGAGTTATTTGTACTTTTGGTGGACAGTATATGCTTCGATGGCTCTACGGATCCTAAGGAAACTTGTCCTTAAGCAACAAGTCCTAAGGAGATGGGTTATTAGTCAATTGCTTCCTATTATTATTAACTATATACTATTATGTACGAAGACCATTCTTAAATCTCGTATAAATTATTGAACCGTTCCTTATGGGAAGCTACACCCTGAAGGGTTGCCATTCACATATTTTTCCAACATACACTGGAGTTAGACGGACATTCTAAGAAGACTCTGCTCAAGCGCGTAAAGCCGAAACCACGCAAGATTGGCTCAGGGTCAATATACCTGGCTTGAGAGCAGCAGAGATTGTCCGTCGGGAGCTTAGATCTTAATCCACCGAATTAAGGTTTGTGGTCAGACGTGGAAAATACGTCCTGCCAGACTCCAGACAGAAAATAAGAAAGCGTGAGAACAGCATTAACCAGAGCAGTGGCCACGATCTCCATGGAAACCGTACGTGCCACTGTAGCCCAATGGCCACAACGTTTGAAAGCCAAAAGTGATCATTTCGCGTGAATCCATTTTTTTGTTTATTATTAATGGTCTAATAAATGAAAAAAGTTGTTTTTTTTAAAGCTCTATGTATTTACAAAAAAAATTATGGCAGGACTAGGTACATATATAAACTATCAGTGATGAAACGCCAGATCCATATCTAGTTAGAACACTAGGTATGCAAATCTTGTTTGAAGTCGTTAAAATTCTAGGAATTACTCTCACATCACAGTCACATTACATTATTCAAAGGAAATTACTGAATTTCAATCATAGATCGCTAAGATTCCTGGTCTCCGGCAAAGAGAAATTTCCTGAAACAAATAAGGGGATAAAAAACCGTACGTGTCTGTCTACACTGATCATGTTTCATAGAAATTGTCCAACTGCAACATACATTCACTATGCCAAGTTACAATTCAATAAAGAATTACCAACCTTGACCCGACAGCCGAAACCCTTGCCTTTGTTTTCGTTGCGTAGTTTCCTTGGTAACGACGGCGTTGTCCTGTCAAGTGAAAACAAAACAAATGCAAAACTCCAAATTTTTGTTGTCGAATGGTTCCGGGAAAAAGAGTCGTAGAGCTTTAGGAATGGATTTATCGGCTATACTTTCATTTGATCCTGACGATCTTCACGATGAGGAGAAGGAAAAATTATTCAACGCACTGGCTGATTTGGAAGACGTAGACGATGTCCCGAAAAAGGCTTTACGTAAGATTCTGGTTGTTTGCTTGCGAGTTATAAAGTACAAAGGAGAGCAGGTTCGTGTAAAAAACTTGGCGATTCTTCCATTTCTTATTACTTTATTCTAGGTCAATGCACTCCAAGAGCAACTGGACACTAAAACCCAGCCTGACAGTGCAGGTAAGAAGAAGCAATGTACTTGGTTTGCGGTTTATTTTTAAACAAATATAAATATAAATAGATGAGTCTCGCGGTGAAAGGCTTCAGGAGGAAAACGACAAATTGAAACGAATGGTAAATAAATTAGAGGAGGATAAAAATTCTTTAAAGAGTAAAACGAATGAGGTATAGTTTTATTTTCCTTCTTCTCCAAACTAATTTGAACCGAAAACTACTTATTTTAAGATGAACGAGGAAATTTTACATCTGCAAAGGCGACTAGCGGAGGCAATGCATTCAGCTGAAAGTGATAAGGATTCCTCAGATCCACTTTCGGAACTCGATCGCCAGGAAGAATTGCTGAAGAACATCAACACTAAGAATAAACACATAAAGCGTTTGTTGAGAGAAATCGAAGTGAGATACTCGAAAATGGTTTAGGGCAGCTAGATCGGGTTCATTGATTTTTTGTAGGCACTTCAAACCAATAACATCGAACAATCGAAGACGATCATTGATCTGGAGAAGAACCGTAAACAAGCAAAGATTCAAATGCAGGATTTGAGCTCAAAAATTGCATCGTTAGAAAGCGAGAAAAGGGATTTGATTGACAGCATTAATCATTCAAATGCAGAGTTGAGCAGACTGGAGGGCAACATAACATATTTGGAAGATGAACGTGAGAAATCCGAAAATGAGTTGAAACGTTTGATAGAGAAACTTGAATCAAAGGCGAAATCTTGGCGATCATCATTTGAAGAAAAGGATAAGGAAATAAAAAAACTTAGAACCAAACTAGAATCTTATCAAGATAGTACACCACAACACGAGGAAGAGGAGCACGAACGAAATAGCTCAGACGATAACAAACGGGTGGCAGAGGAGTTAACCAAACTGATGCATGTAAGTTTTTTTTTTATTTTACAAAGGAATGGTGCATGTGATGATAATTTGTTTAGGCTATTGAAGTTCGTGATAAGACAATTGAAAATATGGAAGGCAAAATTAAAGCCATGGCCAAGGAAATGATGTCCTCCACAGAGCTTATGAACAAACTTTCCGCAGAGCGTGAAGAAGAACAAATGCTTGGCTCACAGGCAAATCGTTCTTGTTGCAAATACATTGAAGAAGCCCTCAAAGCTTCCAATGATAGGTGCCGTGAACTTTCGGAATTCCTCGAGAAATCCGAAGAGGATAACATGTTGAAGTCACAACAAGCAGCACAAGCACTTGCCTCTTTACATGCATACGAAAGAGGGGAAGATGGACTCTCGAAAGCGCTGAAAAGAATATCTCGTTTGGAGCAGAAGCTTAATGATCGCGAGAAACATATACGCGGACTTATCACGGAACTAAATGCAATGCATGAATTATCAAGTGAGAACATGCTGCTGAGAAAGAAGCTCAATATTCCCGATGATGCTATCATAACAGTTAAAAACCTTGTGGCAAAAGAGAGAAACAAAGAGAAGCAAATTGAACGCTTGACACTGAAGCTTAGAGCATCTGAGGAAATGCGTCTGCAATTGAAACTAGAAAAGGCCGAGTTGAGGTAAATTCTTAAAGAAAATAATAATATGCAGCGATAGCTGGATGTTTTGATTTTTGGTCTGTTCTTAATACAGGAAGCAACTTATGAAATTTCAAAGTACAACAAAAGCGGAAGAGGTGTCTTCAGACGATAGCACACAAAATTCTATTCGTAAGTCTTCAGAGAAATCTCGACCCGAAATTTACTGTGACAATTGTTTAAAAAATATCCAGGTACGCTCAATTATTTATTTTAATGCTACAAACTCCTCATTCTTAAATGCATTCGCAGTCTTTTCCGAATAAAGAAACTATAATGCAGGATGTAGTCAGAGAGTGGGAAAGGAAATACTCTGACGTCGTTGAAGAAAACGAGAATTTGCGAGTTGGCATGCACGAAATACTCGAAAAAATTCGAGAATATAATGGTAAGAAATTTTAATCTATGAAAACGTCCAATTGACTTCTATTTCTATTTAAACAGCTACGTCCGAACATATCACGATTGACTGTGAGATTTTGGAGCGTCTGCTCTATGCATTGGATGCACGAAGCATCAGTGGATGGTATCATCCAGCAATGAGGATCCAAAATGAGTTGATTGCATTAAAAGAACGCGAGATGGCTCTACGTGAGAAGATCAATTCTGTGGCTAAAAAAGAAGAGGCACAATCTTCAGATGAGTCAGTCGACGAAATAAGGGAAGCAGGTGAAATACCTGACAGTCCTGCTCCATCACTTCCAGTAGATCCATTTGATAGTTCGACAAGACCTACTACTCCGAATAAGGCTTTGGATCATTCACTTTATCCCGTTATAGCTGAGGTTGATATTGAACATGAATCGATTAAAATGGAGTTCCTTAAGTCTCTTGAAAGGAATCGTGCACTTCAGCAAGAGATTCAGCGTTTACAGGTTTTTCAGGTGCACTTTGAGGAACTTAGTTCACAGCTGAGCGCATCTGATAGTGATGTGGCCAAATATTGCTCAGTCTTGGTTGAAAAGCTCTCAGCGTTGGAAATCCAATTTAATACAAAAAGTAAAGCTTTTGAATTTCTTAAGGAGGACTTCGACCGAACGCTTACTGAATCCAAGGCGTCATTGATGAGGAATTTGACGCTGATCGCCGACCTCAAAAAACAGTTGAATGATCAAAGGCACACTATAAACCTCCTCACACTTGAACGCGACGATTTGACGAAAAAGGCTTCGAATTGCAATTCTGATGAATATTCACAGCAAAAGAAAACTCTGCTAACTCTACAGACTCAGGTGGCGTCACTAGTGGATGAGATTCTTTGTGGTAAGAGTCCAGCTCTCAAGATTGATGACATTTGCATCGACTATGGAGTGATTCAGGAAAATCTCGAGCTGGAATTCATTACAGTTCAGGAATTCGAAGATATTCAAAGGGAAAAATTGCTAAGAACAACAAAGGAGAGGGATCTTCAAATAAAATGTGATCATTTGGAGAGCTTACTTATGGTCGCAAAGGAACAGGTAAACCCTCAAATACATATTTCTTCTGTGTTGAAAACGTTACAACCAATGTTAAACTTTTCAGGTCACATCACAGCAGAAATTACTGATAGACATTACCGACAATCATATCAATTTGCGTCACTTAGTCGCTGATTTGGAGAGTACCAGTGAAGAGAAGTTCTTGATAGCAAAGATTCAACGCGAATTAGACAGTGGTGAGTAAAAAATTAAGGGTTTATTTAACAGACTGATACACAACCACATATTGCAGCGAAACGAGAAATTTCTTGCTTAAAAATAGAAAAGGAAACCTGGGAACAGAACGAGATAGTTCTAAAAGGCGAGATGAAGGCGAAAGAGAAAGAGCTCGCCGATCTTTCGCAGAGCTTCCAAAACAATATGAAAAACGCAGAAATTAAGAGCAAGTAAGGTTTAAAATTTTATGGGGAAAATTTTCTTCGAGGTTACAAACATTTCGCATTTTATTCTTCTAAGGTTCTTACAAAAGGCTCTGCTCAACATTCGCCAAAAATTCATCAAATTCACTCCTCTAATTTATTTATCCAATTTTGTGTATGCTTATGGAAAATTTATCAAGCGCTCAAGGGAAGAAGACGAAAGACTGCAGCAGCACCTATCTGAAAAAGTAGACGAGATCTTGTCTTCTAAAATCGAAGCATCTTTAGGCGGCGAAACAACATCGGAGGATAGAATCAAAGTAAGTTACAGTTCAAGGCCAAAAGACGCGTATTTTTTGCTACACTAACCAATCGATATTTGCTTACAGTTATTAAAGACTGAAACGAGAACCAAATATCTTGAGGAACAGATACAAGCTATGGTTCAGAAAAACACTGCCCTTCAAATGGAGATGGACGAATTGCGGTTATCGATTGCCAATGAGAGTGAGCATTGGAAAACTATAGAAGCTTTGTTTGGTAATGAAAACTCAAAGACTTTTGAAGAAATGGGAGTACAGACCGATGCCATGCGTAAGGCTTCAAACAAAAAACATCCTTTGCTAAATTGCGGTTAAAACAAGTGCTTTTTGCAGAAATTTTAGATGCAACTACTAATACTGAAGACGCTGGTGAAATTGACTCAGTCGGCCAAATAGATGCTGTGCCAAAAGTCGATAAAAACTTATCGCCAATAGCATCCCCCACTAAAAAATATCCGAAAATACAAACTTCCAGTACAGAAACCCAAACCAATCTAATATCGACAACAAGCAAGCAGACATCACCTATTAGAACTACTGTAAAAGTTCCGGAGTCAGATATAGATTTAAAAAGCTTCCGACCAGCCGAAATTGTTCAACAACCACAACAGATAGCCAGAGACAATCGAGGAATTCAGACATCGCCGATCGCATCGCCAAAACATCAGCAATCACTCGAAGAAAACTCCAAAGCTGAAGATCTTGAAATCAAACTGAGGGAAGTTATGGATTTAGCTGATGATAGAGAAAAACGACTAGAGGCCGCAGAGGAAGGGTAACGCTAATAATTCTTAAGCTCAGTTTAACATTCATTTTAAAATTCTGTTTAAAAAACAGGCTTAAGGAATACGAGAAGTCAATTGAAGCATTGAAAGAAGAACTAAAGGAATATCAAGAAAGACTTCATAAACAAAAGCAAACTGAGAGTGAAGAGAAGACAAACTACCAAACTGGAATAGTTGAGGTAATATTGTTAAGTTATTCATCAGTTGCCACATGCTAACATCTCCTTGCAGAAAACGATTTTATCATTCCATTCACTTCTCTCGGAGAAGGATAAATCAATAAATCAGTACCAAGAACTGCTGACCACAGAAAGAAAACATAACGAAGCAGTTTGCGCTAAATACGACAAAGAAATCGAAGGCTTGGTTAATATCATCAGCGAACTTAAAGCTAGTATTCGGGACAAAGATGAAGAAATTTTTGAATTAAAGGCGAAAGCAAAAACTTGCAAGGAATCAGAAAAGGAGAAGGTGGAGATAGCATCTGGTGTCGATGACAATGGCGATAATAGTCTGCAAGAACTTTCGGATGAGAAAATCGAGGAAATGTTCAATGAAAATGAAATAAACGAGGTGCAAATCAAGAAGCTCACAGATGTTAGTAAGGACATTTATGTCAGGGAGTTGAGGAGCAGGGAGAAATTCTGGGAGAATACATTAAAAGTCAAAGAGGAAGAGATTATACTTCTAAAAGAAAAGTAAGATACCGATTAGGATCATCATTTGTATTTGGATTTGTATTTATTTATTGTTTGTAGGCTAAATTTGAGCCAGGAAAAGGAAAATAATGAACCAGGATTAAATCCCGAAATTGAACAGCTTCGTATTTTGTTAGAGGAGAAAGACAAACATATAAACGATATGATGGATACTCTAACGAACTTCCACGTTAAGTGTGCATTTCTAGAACACGCGAACAAGCCTTAACTTTTTTTTTTCATTCTTAGGACGATCAACAGCGTTTCCTAAACGACTCATCCACATACTCCGCTGATCAGATATCGAAACTAGCCGGCAATCTTACTCGAGCGGAGGCCACAAATAAAATTTATCAAGCACAACTGGAGGCGCTGCGTCGTCAGTTAGCAAATCTCAATCAACGCGAAAAGCAAGCAAGAGATCTCAACAACTCACTTCGAAATCAATTAATCAAGCGACCCGTTGTCTCAGTTAAAACCGAACTAAACACTCGTCTTAAAATAGAGAATCTCCAAAAGAGGATAACTCAACTCGAAACAGAACTAGAAGAAAGTTCTGTTCAAATAAAGCGTCAACAGCTTATTATAGATGCCAAGCGGGCTAAGAGCAACAATGAGGTTGGACTTTGGGAGAAGCAGAAGCGCTGGCAACAGAGTGCTGAGAAGTACAAAGCTAAGCTAGAGGAGACAGAGGCTTCACTGGAAAAACACAAATCTCTTCTCAATTCAGCAAGGTCTACGATAGCTCGCCTTGAAAAGGATAAGCATACTTCAGGGACAAAATATGGAAAATGTATGAACTCATTTACAGTGAAACTTCTTTTGATATAACAATTGGCAATCGATCTTTGATGTTATTTTAGGTTGCAATTCTATGAAATGCTGTAGAGCTCCATCATGTCCCAATCTGCAGGGACCTAAATACGCTGCATCCGAGACTCCTGACATGTTCACAGGTGAAAGTGAGTGTAGTAGCCCTGTCAGGAGCTCCCAATTTTTGGGCAACAATCACAGTGAACTTATTGAAGCCTTAAAGGCACGAATAGAATTACAGCAGCGTAAAATTATAGCCATGGAGATGACTGGTAATGGAAGCAACGCCATAGCGAAAGAAATTGAAAAGTTGCAGGAAAATTACTCTTCCATTGAAGCTCAAAACATTCGTCTGGAGGCTAAAAACCTACAATTACAACTTGACAATGATCTCTTGCGTCAAGGCGATAACAGCGACAGAATACAGAAGCGCGTTAAACATTTGGAAGAGTAAGATATCTACAGGCTTTTGAATTAAAAAATAACCTTGGTACAATACAGCTACATCATTGCTCTTAAAGAGGAACTAGCCCAAGCTGAAGCAAGAAGGCAGTTAAATTTCGAACATAAAGATGAGAAAAAGTTCGCCCCAGGCCAAGCTGAACAAACGATTCTATCTCTTAGAAGTATCATTGAAAAACTGAGGGCGGAGAATAAGTATTTGAAGGACGGAAGAAGAATCAGCGAAGCCAAGGTTGAGTATTCAATTTTATTGTAAACATACAACTTACCAAGATTTTACTGTAATCAGGACACAGCAACAGAACTGGCGTCTCTACAACAGATGTATACTGAATCGTTGGATAAGATATCAGCCCTCCAAATCGAGCTACAGTTAAAGGCAAGGTGCACGAATTGCAGAAGTAAAGTTGACGTAAGGATTCATTTTGTTCAACGAATGAAAAAAATGCATACCATATATATTTTGTTCAAACCATTCAGATAGAGACGTTCACTAACGAAGAAATGCAACTTATTAAGGAGCAGTTATTAAAAAAAACGCAACTTCTGGAGAAGGCGAAAATCCTTTTGACTCGAGCCGCGGCTAAGGAGAAGATTCTTAAGGAACAGGTTGATTGCAAGTGTTCTTTCTCGAAATATTTAAAATGATTAATTTAAAAAATATTTCAGTTATCGTTGTGGAAACGGAAGTGTTTCGAACTGCAGAACGTTCCAGTTATAGAAGAAATAAGCGAATAGCGGCGGAGAGACTTGAATGTTGACTTGTAATTTATTTAGTTTTCAAATATACTTAATATTATTATTATTTATTCATTATTAGCTTATCATATAATTACAATTCCTAAGCGCTTAACACCATGGCCAATGGCATGAAGTCGAGGGATATCTGTGCACAAAATGAAAATAAAAAAAAAAAACTAACGTCAAAGTGAAAGTCTAAAGACTATGTATGTCCTTGTATTTCGACGGCGAATTAATTGTGAATAGACGTGATCAATGGTTGTGGAATGATTTTCCCTGCATTAGTCCGCAAATTCGTTGCCAACATGATTGGAAGCGTTTTCCTCACGATTTGAAGAAAAGTTTTACTTTTCCAACTTCCAAAGAATATCAATACTGAGCAGTACCTTAATGGCATTCGGTCTTGCAAATCCTATACAAACCAAGTTTTCGCACCAAAATAAACATTGGAATGACCAAAGAAGGAGGTGGTATCCAAAGCGGTTCCTAATTTCTTGATACGGATATCGGTAGAAGGGTTTACGGCAGAGATAAATTAGCATGATGCATTAGATTTCATCAAATTTGTTTTTGAAAGACAAAGACATTTTATTGAAGACCATTGAACTTTCAGTTCATTTCAATTTCATTGTATGTATACTTTAGTTTCAAAGTTATAGTGTTTGGAGTAGTTTGATCGGCTACCATCAATTCCTGACCATCTCGAATCCCAAGTTCAGATAATGACTGTGTTAAATTCGCTCTGGTACGTTCCTCGATGCTCTTCACACTTGACATATACAAGGTCTTGCTTATGCCATTAATATAAGCGGTAATTCCTAGAGTTTAATAATATTAAATTGCTTTCGGAAAAAAACTGTAAAACTCATCAACCTGGACTTTTCATTTGGTACTTTGGACTCTCACACAGAATCTTGATGAAATCTTCGAGAGTCGTTGTATTCGGATCATCTATGCTGACAGTTTGAGGAACATTACTGCAGGCTAAACAGTTTTCTTTCTTCTCTGCTTCATACGTATACGTGTATATTCCATCCAAGTCATTAAAAACCATGTAGTTTTTCATGCTATCGTAACAACTTGTTGTTAATTTAAAGACCTTCAATGAAACATGCAATTTAATGAAGAAATTATATTGGTCCTTGATAATCACCTCTGTTGCACATGCCGCTGCAATGATTGCGTTTGTACTAGCTACTGCTGGTATAATGTGCTTCACGACACCTTGAACCAGCCTAAACAAATTGGCATTATTTATTTGCTTTGATAGAGGATATTTCGAAAACTCACCGATACGTTAGACCAGATATGTTAAACTGATTAGCCCTTTCCAAAGCTCTATCGTACACCCACGAAATATGCTGTGGGTCATCGCCATCTAATGGTGCACCAAACGGATTCTCCTTATCCCATTGTATGATCTTTACGAACTCTATGCAGTGTTCTGGCAGCCTAGGTGTATTGGCGATAGTACACAGTGGATAGTTTATTTGCGGTGGGAAAAGATCGAGTGTGCACTCAATGCAAGCTGTATGTCCAGGTAAAATAACGCGAGCATTACCCTTAAATCCTTCGGTTCCACCATCGATCATTGGAATTATGGTGTTTGGGTCGACGGAACCATCCTCATCATAACCCAGCATTGAGATCAACATGCCATTTATCCACCTTCTTGCAACGATGGAATCAAGGCCACATACAATGATGTGCATTTGTTGATAGAAGGATTCATCATAATCCTGGATTTTGCAAAAATGTGGAGTTACTTTGCACGTTGGAATTCTTTAAAGACAAAAAGATCGTATCTTGCTAAACAATCACACATGTCCGTTTACCTTGCATTAATAAAATTAGCTGCGCATTCGGCCTTCGACAAACCAATGTCCTTTCGTCGGAAAAGGAATTGCCTATTCAAATTGGACAATTCAATTGTGTCCATGTCGATGATATGAATGTCACCGAATCCCATGAGTGCCAGATCTTTCAGCAGCTCACAACCTAACCCACCGGCACCTTTAAATGAAATTATATAGCACACATATTGTAAAACAATCATTTTGTGTATAAGTACCTATGACCAGGATTTTACAAGTATTTAATAGAAACTCCAGATTATCTGTCGACGGCGCAAAATCTGCTTTGCAAAAAGGTCTTGGGCGTTCTAGGATCCTCCTCAAGCTGATCCATCTTTTTTCTAAATGTTTTGCTCGGGAATTAGGCGAAGAAGTTTCGGTTGCCATTCTATAATGTTTAAGCAATTTTAAGTAAAACCGAACCCTCTTAACAATGCGGGTATCGTAAGCACAAAACAAATGCGATGCGAAATGTCATAATCACTGCGATTCGGACTGTGGTGCCAGATCTCTGTTTTTCTAAACAAACAAAAACAAAACGGTTTGAGGGAGTTGATAAAGTAATGTTCGAATTATTTTATTTGAGTTATTCGAAATTCCTATTGGCTGGAATTATCTTAATTGACACTTTAAATGGCACAATAAAATTATTAAACCAGTATGAGCTGTTATTACTTGCTCTAACAGAGAACAACCGATAGGGAAATATGTTCCAACTGGATTCTTATAGTGACCAAATGTAAGTATTACTAAAGATTACGATACTAAGCAGTTAAGTATGGGAACTAACAACACCACTGCTACAATACGAAGCTTGTACGCTAATAGACACCTACAAGGGCAACCAAATCAAGACACGAATTTGCAACAAATTGCTTCATCATCTAATTCATCATCCAAACTAGGATATCAGCATGTCAATAATAACTTTCTGGGGGGATTTTTAAGACCCAAGAATATCATCTGAACAAAGACATCTAGACTATAAGCCAACGGCAAAATATTCCATAACATTAACATAACATTAATTGCATAGAGATGTTATTATCTAAGAAATCAGGCAGCCGATGTTACAGAGGCTAGGGCTTTGCCATTTTTTTTAATAATAGGACTACCGGTTGAAAATGTCGTTTTTTTCAAAAATCAATTCTTTATTGAAGAAGGATAGATATAAATTCAATATTCAAAGTATTGCCCATCGCTAGCCACACATTTTTCTCATTTTTCTGGCAATTTATGGACACCCGTTCTGAAAAATTCGACCGGTTTGGCCGCAATCCACGAATAGATCCATTTTTTGACATTATCAAAATGACGGAAGTGCTGGTCAGCCAGGCCATGTTGCATCGATCGAGAGATAGTAATCGGATCGCGGAAGACCTGGACTATATGGCGGGTCGGGTAGGACATCCCATTTGAGCGTTTCAAGTTAAGATTTGACGACATTTGCAACATGTGGCCGAGCATTGTCATGTTGCAAAATAACTTTATAGTGTCTTGCGACCGTTTTCGGCCGTTTTTCCTTCTCGTGCTCGGCTCAAACGCATCAATTGTCGTCGGTAGACCTCGCCTGTGATTGTTCCATTCGGTTTTAGTAGCTCATAATACACAACACCCTTCTGGTCCCACCAAATGCACAGCATTTGGCATGTCCGGGGTATCCATACGTTGCCCGATGTTTTGAATCATCGTAATGTACCCATTTTTCATCACCAGTGACGATTCGATGCAAAAAAGACTTCTTTTTGTGGCGTTCAAGCAGCATATTGAACATGCAAAACGGGCGTTCCAGGTCTCGCGGCTTCAATTCATACGGCACCAAATGTCCTACCTTTCGGATCATTCCCAATACTTTCAAACGATCGGAAATGATTTGCTGAGCGACGCCAAGTGATTTTGCAAGTTCTTCTTGCATTTGTGATGGATCTCGATCGAGCAATGCCTCCAATTCATGGTCTTCAAACTTTTCCACCTGGCCGGGACGTTCTTTGTTTTTGGTGTCGAAATCACCATCTTTGAACCGCTTAATCCACCGCTGACTTTGCTTTTTTCTTAAAAAAAAGAAGCATATTAAAACTTCCCGCAAATGTTGTTTTGATGGCACGAATGTAGACATTTTACGGCTTTACAAAAACTTGTGTGTTTTCACTAATAACCTAGACTGAAATAATTAGACAATGACATGAAGTTTCTGATGTGACAGCTGTCATGGTCAAAATTCACCCCAGAGTAATAGATATGAAGTTGTCTGCAATAACGACATTTTCAACCGGTAGTCCTATTAACATCTTGTATTTTTTGTTTAACTCAGCAAATATAATTTTCGAATTTTCTATAGAATTGATTTACTCGTTGAGTCAGAGTCATGGTGGGTTAATCGACAATGTTATATCTGACATTATGCATGCGCCAAATTCTCGCAATTCATTCGCAATCCTCCGAAAAGTACAACTGCCTTGCTACGATTTCCTCTGGTATTGTGCAAAGTCAGTAATATATTGCAGGTTTCATTGAACACATCAATATAAATATGCTGTTTATTATTTAACATAGAACAAGTTTACATACAAGCTACGTGGCACCCGAGACATATTAGAATACTTCTCATGTCAAACGTTTAATTTCAAATCGAATGACATAAAATAAGACTTTGCGCCATCTATTGTCTCGATATAATACTTGCGATGTTGATTCGTTGAGCGGTTTTTTTTTTTTATAATTACAAGTTCCATTTCAACTTGTGACATTCCCTTTACTCTTTCTTTCTTTTATTCGCGCTCTGCGGTAGTTTTGCTTTCTTTTGCCAAATACTGCTGCCGCGTCGCATGTAGAAATACGAGTGAAAATTCTTTTGAGTTTGTTTTTTTACCTCGTCGTCGTATTAATTAAAAGTATTTGTTTTATTATTTCCTTGCGCCGAAATAATTCAATTTCCTTGTTTCAACTATAATTTCGATATTCGAATTGTTCAAGGCGACGCAATCAACACAACAATGGCCGACGAAGTTGAAGTACAAGAGAAAACCATCGCCGAGGACTTAGTTGTAACCAAATATAAATTGGCTGGTGAAATTGTTAATAGTAAGTAGTATAAAGAATCCTTGCTTCAAGTTGCGTATATATGTCTATTAATCGCTTCACAAAAGCTTAACCTTAACGTTGTCCACCTTCAATCTCTTTGGAAATATAGCCACGCGGATCGTTGCCGAATTCTAACCTTCAAACTTTTAATTTCATTTCCAAGTTTTGTGCAATTTACTTCCATTTCCCCAATTTCGTAACTTACGTACAGTCCAATTTTGCACACTTAGAGAATGTTCAACATTCAAATCTAACAAATTGGGCTATTTCTATTCGAATACCTTATCGTTCTTAATTATATACGAGTATGTATAGATTTGATAGCAGGTGCCCAAGAGGCCAAAGAAATTATTTTTTCTTATTTCTTAAACCACAAAAAAAAGAAATTCGTGCACGTAGTTAATCTGGTAGACCACCGCAACAATGTATTCTCCAATTGGCTCCATCATTTAAGAAGACCGGTTGCTGCAGATTCTTATGCCACGCAGATGAATTATTTTTAGAACTTTCGCTCGTAAAAGCAAACTTCTACCTTTATGGTAGCAAAACAAAGAGTTTTCCAATATCAATGGTTTCTTCAAACGAGAGGAAAGACTTTATTTTGCTGTATGATTGCAGCATATTTAGCAGTTTTATGTTGACGTGCCTTGTAACGTGCTAACTGTGTCAGTTTTGTATGTAACATTGTTGAAGTGGTCAAGGCTACTCATTTTTTTCTGTCATGCTTTTTTTAAAATTTTATATACTCAGCATGTAAGCATATAAATGAATAATAAAACCACACAATGATTTTTCATTTGTTCATGGCTGAAAATCTTCTTTTGAACGTCAGAGTTCAACAATGCAGCCACATCCGTTTCATTTTAAAGAAAAAGCGGCTACTCGACCTAGATTCTCTGGGTTTCTAGGCCCAAATGCAAAAGTCTTAGTTTCATGCTTACATATATGGCTCCAACTTCCTAAAGAAAGACATCCGGTTGTAACCAGGCTTAAGTTGTTGCATTAGGAGAATCTTATAGACTTCAACTAAATCAGTGAAGTTAAGTGGAACATTGTCCGTGGAATTAAGGAAGGTTTTCGGATTTCGGCTAGATTTAAACTTTTACCAGAAGCTAGAATTTTATTTTTAACGACAATTTGCAAAACTGTAGACTGTTTTATTTCTAGTCTGATGATGTACTGTGTTAGAAAGCGCAGGTGACGAACTTTAAGGTAAATGGTTCGTAGTTACCAAACGTAGTCATGGCCTCTTTTATTTCATGCTCTGTCTCTAGAAACGATAACACAAATAATCTTCTGATAAGTTATTAGTTAATATTTTAGTGAACAAATATTTTGTAATTCTTGAAACGTTTATACTAGGGTTACCTTCAACCCCCGTTTCTTTTCTTATCTCTCCAAGTTCTTTCTTTCGCGAGGTGTTGTATGATAGCCATCCATAACTCTGGATCTCGTTTAGTGTTGCTCTTCTTGAGCCTTACCCTCGACTGCTCATTCGTTTCTCTCAAAATACTAGAACCATAAAAACGGGCTATTTTACGATGGGCGCACGATGTTTGTGAAGGACCGGAAAATTATGTATACACTGGGATTGCATCGAAATCACAACTTGGACCGCTAGCTATAAACTCCTATTCAACTTCGACATTTTGAAGAATTCGATTTTTTTATTTTTATAACAATGCTAATGGTTCGAGATAATGTTTATATCGTTATATTACGATTACTAGCTGAGTGCCACCTTACCAACATGACCTAATTTCCTTTTTTTTTTTATTTGTGCTGAGTAAACCAATGCACGACGTAGCACTCAAAAGGCGTTGGAGCAAACTGCAGATATTCTACCACCGACATTGCTTCAAAGTCGGTCTTATGTCGTGTTTTAAGTCGTTCTGATCCTGCCTAAAAATGTTCCATTTAAATGCAAATCTGCGTGGGCACTTAACGGTCATAAGAAGCAAATGAGTATCAACATTTGGTTGGAATCAAAATTCAGTTTATCTTTCTTTAGTTTAGTTACTCAAACAATTGCCACGTGTGTCTCCTGATTACTGGCAGGATTCTTTGCGTTGAGCAGAATTTGTATTGTTGGTTGCATCCCCCTTCAACCTATCCTAGTCTGGGCACAAATATAACTAATAATCGATTAATCTTTGTTTTTCAGAAACGTTAAAAGCGCTTATTGATCTCTGTGTTGCCGATGCCTCTGTGAGGGAAATTTGTACAAAGGGCGACAGTCAAATTACTGAAGAAACTGGCAAAGTAAGTTTGCTTCTTTTCAAACTGATATGCATTAACGAATTGAGCACAGTGTCCTATGATTAAAAACAAGCGCTTGAGGTTTTGAAGTGACAACAAGAAAGTGAAAGTGTTTCTTACACTTCGTGCCACATTTTTTCTGTGGCAGCACACTTTTGAGTTAGAATGGATTACCAGAGATTGTCAGATTATGAGATCTGAGGACAAATTAACTCATCGAATTGTTGCTTTTATAAAATTAATAGTAACAGTGAGGTAAAAGTATGGAATCATTTGATTCTTCTAGGTTTACAAAAAGGAGAAGGACCTTAAAAAAGGAATTGCATTCCCAACCTGTTTGTCAGTAAACAATTGCGTGTGTCACTTTTCGCCGACAAAGAACGATCCGGATTGCATTCTTAAAGAAGGTGATGTGGTCAAAATGTAAGATGATTTATTTTTACCAAACAAAGTTACATTTATAATCTTTTGACATTTACAGAGACTTGGGGGCACATATTGATGGATTCATTGCTGTTGCTGCCCATACAATTGTTGTTGGAGCGTCGAGTGATAACAAAGCTACGGGCAAAAAGGCTGATGTTATCCTTGCTGCGTATTGGGCTGTACAAGCTGCCCTTAGGCTGATCAAAGACGGAGCTAGTGTGAGTTCATGAAAAATAAATCTTACTAAGTCTGCAAGAACTCGACAATTCATTTTCTTGGTTCAAATGTTAAGTAGTGTCGGGTTTTTGCTAGAGAAACCTTTGGGGAGCCACAATGGAGAAATTATAGTCAATATGTTTCCCCCTAAATATCTCCAAACATTTTCTCATTCTAAATGTTTAAACTTTCGTCGTGAAACATTTGAATAATAAATGTGAAAAAGCGTTTAAATTTAATTCACCATTAACCGAATTTGACGAAATTTGAAAACCTTTACTATTTAATTTTCAGAACTATGCTATCACTGAAGCCGTTCAAAATGTCGCCGAATCATACAAATGCAAGCCAATCGAAGGCATGCTCAGTCATCAATTGAAACAATTCAAAATCGATGGCGAAAAGACAATTATTCAAAATCCGAGTGAAGCTCAACGCAAGGAGCATGAAAAGTGTACCTTTGAAACTCACGAAGTGTACGCCATAGATGTGATTGTGAGCTCAGGCGAGGGAGTTGTAAGTTAATACACATTCTAAACAATAAGCTTACATTGTTAATGTTCCATATTTATTACTACAGGGTCGTGAAAAAGATACTAAGATTTCAATCTACAAGAAGACGGATGAGAATTACCAACTAAAATTAAAAGCATCAAGAGCACTCTTAGCCGAGGCAAGTTATTCTATTTAAAATTCAAAAGAAGCTCTAATGTTGTTGCCCATGATTAAAACTACGCGCTTGAGGGTGTCGGCCGACGGATATGAAATCAACTCCTAACGTGTTCTGTGGAGAAATGGTGGAGTAGATGGAATATCTGTTGGCTTACCTTGTGATTGCAAGATTATGAGATCTGAGGCTATCCATGATGCAAAATAAAAATTTGTTGAGTTCAAGCAACGATTTAAAACATTTTTTTTTTATTTTTGTAGGTCAAGACGAAATATGGAAACATGCCTTTCAATCTGCGGCACTTCGACGAAGAAACCAAGGCGCGAATGGGTGTAGTTGAGTGTGTTTCTCACAAGATGATCGAACCCTTCCAAGTGTTATACGAGAAACCAAGTAAGTCAAGCTTAAATCGATGTACACTCTTCAAAATCATGAACAAATTAATTTTATTTTTAAGCTGAATACGTGGCTCAATTTAAGCATACTGTACTCCTCATGCCAAACGGAGTCAACTTGGTCACCGGAATTCCATTCGCAGAAGGAAACTTTGCTAGTGAGCACAGTATAGTTCAACCTGAGCTCAAAGTGAGTAAAAGAAAAACAAATTCTGAAATTGGTTCTTATTTCGGTTGCCAAATATCAACACAACTCTCAAACCTACTTATTAAGGTGGCGCTATAGTCGAGGGTAGACTTGTACCTCGTAGCTGTCTCCAGTTTAGCACACCACGTTGGTTGAGCAAGAGTTTTTCATCGTTTGATCTCAGCGCGGGTGCTATTCTCTGTATCTTTAGCGGAGTCAAGGTAGACAAAGACTAAAACGTTCCAGTTTTGGATGTCCTTTTTTGACAATCGCATATTCTTCATTTTGTCCTCGTCAACCGCCAAACCCTGTCTCAATAATCACAAAGGCAATACATATTGACATCACGCAACCTTCTTCCGATTATGTCAATCTCATCGGCTTATGCGGATAGGCAAACAGAAGATCTAGTTTTCTCTTTGCTGAAGTAAATTAAAACGGAAAGCCAGAAAAGCTTTATCTTAGCAGTTGTAATGGTAAGAGGGTTGTCATTCGCTGGATTTCAACCCATGACATCGCGCTTACTATCCACCGGAAATACCTTTGTATTCGGGGATGACAAAAGTCACTGATGTGATGTGATCTTTGGTTCAGAATAAAGCCTTGAAAAAAAAAAAAAATAGAATAATCGATCTATAAGCTCTTAATGTTAATATAACTGGAGTTCAAAAGTTTATCGTTTGGACAAGAAACTCGAAACTCTGGAAGATAACACCACGCTGTTCAATAAAATTAGGAAATAATTTACAAATATTTCAATTTGTTCTCGAGTTATGTACAGCGAACGCAATAATTGATTGTAACTAGTGTTTTACAGCATAACTTGTAGGAAAAATCTGACTCGGTGGAATCTTTAACATACATATACATATGTTTTTCCGCATGATAAGTTCTCGGCAATTGCGTTGTGATTTCTTCAACGGGTTGATATGTGGTTGTGCGATTAGGAACTTTCTTCATGATTCAAAATACTTTTCCAAGCGTATTTAACCAATCATGTCATACATACTATTCATTTAATAACTTTCGGTTATGTTTAATATTGCTTGGCTTGGCAGCTTCTTTTCCCATATTTTATTAAGTTTGTGCATCGCGCACTGCTTTCTTGATATAAATCAAATTCAGTAGCCTTAGCTTGTTTGCTGTTTACTTCTCAATGAATAAGATATAAGGAAACTGTAAAATTAATTCTGCATTACTATTGAATTTCAGAATACGAAAATTATCAACTTTGTCCTTCAATTGGTTGATCTTTGGAAATCGAAATAAGGGTGTTAGCTTTGCAAAGATAATTACGTAAAAATTGAATTATTGATTCTTGCGTCCAGACACTTTGCTAGATAAAATTGAATATTGCCTCACAGTTACCTGTGATCTCATATAAGATTGGAGTTGATTTTATTTCTTCGATTTTACGCAAATTCACACATTTAAAAAAAAAAAAAAAACGATCCCGCATAAGTAACAAATTTTTTTTTATTAATTTGATTTTCGCATTGCAGGAACTTGTCAACACCCCTATTAATCCCGCTAAAAGTGCCAAGAAGGGCAAGGGTGCCAAGAAGAAGGTAGCCAGCGAATCTGAATCCACACCTGCTGCAGCTACCGGAAAAGTTGAATCCACACCAGCCGTTGAAACGAAAGCATAATTGATGAAAACGTGCGCACGAACAACTGGGGAAAAACATTTTTACTTCAAGCGAAATGATATAGAATTCATTTCTCTTTTGATTTCAACATTCAATTCGCAAATTTATAAAATAAAATAATAATGTAAAAACAAAAAAAAAAGAGCGACGAAAAGTTAGAAACTTTTATAAATTTAACAAAAAATAATCTTAATAAAATTACACAGCAAGTTAAAAATAATTGTTTGTATAATATCAGTTAATTGAATTGGTCATAAAACAGAATGATAAAATCCGAAGTAAAACAAAATGTTGAAAATCTAAAACATTTATAAATCTAAAAGAAAAACAATTACATTTGCTGTAATTTGATAAAAAATCAATACAAAAAAAGAAAAAAAAACGAAAGTAAAGTAAACGATATTCTAACATCGATTGTTCGTATGAATTACTTAATTTTCAGATGAACATTTAAAAAAAAATGCCAAAATTTGTTATACAAAGTTGATCTTAAAAAATTGGGCCACCAATTGACAGGAACAATCACTTCGATGAAGCATAAAAGGAGCTTAAATTCTACTTGAAGACCTCGTTGATTTTGTTAATTAAGAAAAATGGAATTTATTCGTAGATGAAGTTGCTAGAAAATTGACCATTAACTTGAGTTAGAAGACAGACAGACCGTTGTAATTTTAGCAGCCTGGGGCTGCATAAATTGCTCCGACCTCTAGAACGCGATGGCTGAATTCGGGATCCTGGAAAACTCCGGTTGCGTCGTACAACGCTTAAAAACACACGGTGCACCGTCCTTTTTGGACCCAAAACCTCCAACCAAGTTTCAGAAACAGGGGGCCAAAATAACTTTGCTGTCAACCAGCAATAGATCCGTCGGACACCTTCTCGGCTAAAATGTAATGATTGACTGTTTTAATCTCGAGGTAGTAAAGAAGTTCAACTACCTCGGAACTAATATATCCTCCAGGAGACGGAGAACAAATCTAGGCAACCGCTTCAACTTCGGTGTGTCAAAACAATTAAGAACTCCTAACACGAAGGACAAAAATGATGAGTAAAATTGCGATTCTTCAAGAAAAAAAAATGCTTGTTCCGGTACAAGATTGGCAAATAAAGAAGCCATGACCGCGAACTTTATGAGCTGTACAAAGATGTGAATATAGTCCAATAGGCAAAAATCAGTCGACTTCACTGGGCTCCGCACATCGAGTCTTCGGATGCAAGCCACCAGCTTCAAAAACCGGCGGATCAAGTAATCGCGGACGCAAGAAAGCTTGTTCTAAACAACTGGAAGCAGCGTGCTCAGGACAGCCAGGGCTCGAGAGCAGATCAGTCTCAAGCTTTGATTTTCCGAAGATCGTTGACCGTATACGTTAGTAAGCAGGGTGTCTGTTATTTCGGTTAGAAGAACTGTGCAGCCGTTTTTTTTCCTCTGTTTCCATCAATCACCTTCGCTCGCTGTTTGAAGGCAACCAAAGGATAAGTCAAAAGTTTATTTTTCATTTTCTTAGTTATCAACCTTTCTCTTTTACACGAATCCAGGAGCTCTTGTCCGTCGTAAATGGACTGCATCTCCTGGTAGACAATCCAGCCTGATGCATGGCTTAGGATTGCTAAGCTTATCGGTTATCTTTGTAGTTGTACTCAATATCGTCGTTAAAATAAGACAGCTCTGGATAACAACTAAAATAAATCCGTCTTGCACTTTTTTGGACTTAAATCTTTTTTTCCTTTGCAGAACAAATTATAGAAAAGGCAATTTTAAACTGAAATTTATATGAGCAGATGTTATAACCAGGTGGAGGAGAGTGCCCCATAAATGTATACAAAGTTTGAACCAGGGCATACCTCTAAATACACTGCGTATTTTTAGTCTTACACAAAATTTATTTATTAAGTTTTAATTTATGATGCCAGCACAATAGGAAACAATTACATTGGGATCCCCATTTATTTACACAAATCCACTTTGTCCACATGGAAAAAACAAACTAAGCCTTATCCTCCGACTCCTTACTGCTTTTGCTCCAAGGCTTTGCTTACTGTTTCCTTTGTTTTCTTCATTAACTGACCAGTGTAGCATGGCAGCATTTGAATGAAATGAAACGTGCTCTTAACTCCATTATTGTAATAATGCTTGGCCATGAAGCGCATCTCTCCAGTTCGAGGCAGTTCCGGCACATCGAACGGCAGTTTTTTCTGCAATTGATGCATGTGTGGTACAGCCCGTCCTTTCAGATCATTGTAGAGGTTCTCTGCTTGAACGCTGTTGCCCCACACACCCAAACTGCACGCATAGTGCATGGCACCATAGGCTAGACCAGATTTTACTGCGAGTCTGTAAAAATAAATACATCGACAGAACTTAGCAAAAAGTTACGTAAATGAGAATTGTTTAGCAGCAATTTTTTTTATCGTTCAACACTTACTTAACAATCATTTTCACACGTTCGTTTTGAACTTTTTGGCAGGGATTCACTTAACTACACGATTTTCGTTGCCAAAGAGATCAATAGGGAGATGCTATATGCGAATCCTCATGGAAAAACAAAATTTCACAAAAAAATATCGTTGGTTTTGCTGCGAATTGGGTTAATTTGACAGCGTACAGGTGTTTTTGACAAGTGACGAATCTTACGTATTGCATCAGTGCTTGGAGGCCACAAAAATAAGAGGACGTTGAAACTATAAGAGCTCAAAATATTTAAATTCGCATGTGAGGAACCGTGTTGAGAGAAAGACCGAGGGTCAAGAAGATGTAGAAAGTCTTCATTTCAAAATTGTGTTTTGCATATGAACTACATTTCATCACAACGCTTCATTAGAAAATAAACAACCTGCGAACAATTTTGACATTAGCATTAAATCCGAGGGGGCAGTATTTGTATGGCCTCCAAGCCCAATAGGGTTCCTGTTCGTGGTGGCAAATTTGTAACCATTTTTCCGTTCAAAGAATATGGAAAGAATTCGGATAAATTATTATTATACCATTGAAGGCGACATTTTTATTAAATTACTAAACTGATTTAATTAAAGATTTGTTCGAAATCGAAGCTGAGGAGCGTTTTTTTTATGGAAAGAAAAAGGACTTGAAGTACTCCTTTCAAGAAGCAATTTGTTTTAAAAGCTTGGTGCTGCATACTGATGAGAATCTTGGAATTATAGCATGCCTTCTTTTATTACTTCGTAGTTCTAGAGGTTCTGTTAACATTGAGCATTTCCTAAAAGTAGAGAGAGAAGTTTTAATGGGTGAATGCTAGAATACAGAAACAGGATAGGCCTAAGAACGGAACCTTGTGGTACGCCCGTACGAACATCGAGACTTTCACTAAATCAGTCTCTTAGACATGTATCAAATCAGTCTAAAATAAAACCTCTAAGGCGAGCTTTTCTTAACTTTGTCAAGAGAATATTATGATCAACTATATCCCACGCTTTTTTTTATCAATAAAAAGGACAGCAGTTTTTTCTTGTGGTTCAGATCATACTAAATATTTGCGCAAAAGTTAAGGAACGCGTTTTCTGTTGATTTGCAATTTGTAAAATCATGTTGATTGTAGCTATGAAACGAGCTCTTCTCAAGAAAATTACCCGGCTCTTTACTCCGTACTTCCAAGCCACGATTTATATAAGAATTATAAAATTAGAACCCTTTGGTTAACTATGATTAATATTGACATCAGTTTTTCTTGCTGTAACATGAGCAGGCAGAGTCTTCAACATGAACTGAAGAACGACCTCATAATGTCGTAAAACTGCATGAACTGCATTTGTAAAATCGTTTAAATTTTCCGTGCAATCACATCAGACGAAGAAAAGGAGATTTTTGTTTTATTTCCTAAATAAATAACATTCACAAGCTAATCGTTGTCGATTCAGATGTAATTGCATTGTACAGGAAAGTATTATCAATCGGGATATACTGCTTGGTTATTAATTTTATCACTTCTTGAGCCACGCACCCACCTGGCAGAGAAAAGAAATCTAATTATTAAACCGTACATAATACATTCGTCTTTTACTTACCAATAAATGCAGAAACTGTGTGCACTTCAGAGCCTCCGTAGCTACAAATTTCATGGATCAAATCATCACTTATTTGAGTAGGAACGCCCCACTCGGCGAGCATTTTATTGGCAATTCCTTTTAGCTTGGACGTGTCATTCTCTACATAACATTCACCAGGAATATTACCAAACTCCGTTCTATACCTTTCGTATGCCAAAAGTCCAACATAGTACTCATTGAGGGTGCCTTGTGTTTCGAAACCGTCAACTGAAAAGGAAAATCCAATCGAATGCTTAAATCAAAAATATACTTATAAAAGTGTAAAATGATTTTACCAATAGAAGCAATCTTACTCGACTTCTTGTACTCATTGGTCAATTTTGTGCCACGTATTACCGACAAGCCAGCCGATTCACGACAGAATAATCGAATCATTTGTTCTGTGATTGTTTCTGGAGGCAGACCCAGTTCTTTTAAACTGCGCTGGCACTTTCTATAAATATTGTCAGCATCATTCATTGCCTGCTGCCGGTAGATGTTTTGGAGATCAATATAAGATTTTGTGTTGGCTGTCATGTCTGGGAGGACACCCGGCAGAGGAAGATAACCGTCATTGTCAGTGAACACGAATTCCCTTAATGCATGAGCCATTATCCAAAAGGGATTGCTCTATAAGAAAAAACGCTCACAAGACATTTCATATTTAATATGAAAAAGTACTACAAACCTGCTTATTCAAATTGGCGCATGACTCATCATCTAAAATAGCTTTGATTGCTGGTGAAACCAGTCCAGCGCCAAATGCTGTGTTCACAGCTTTCATAGCCTCTTCGTAGTTTTCTTCATCCGCCGACATTCCTTTAAAAAAATAAAGGGGAATGTTCAGTAGCTACTTCTTTCAGTCTCATATTGGAAGATCAACTCTCACCACTTCTTATCATTTCTCGGAGACTTGTCTTTTCCTTGTATGTCTTAGGGATTCGACCTTCATTGTTTTCCTTCCAGTCGCGCAGATATTTATTCAAAATAAAGAGCCATGGCAATTTGTGTGTGATTTCCGTTGACTGATTTCAAGTGAGAAAAAAAAATGTAACGCGACTTAATTATGTCTATGAAATGCAGCTTACCTCCAAATGTGTTTGTAAAGCAGGAAATGGCTTTTCCAATCTGAGATCATACTGCCTATTATCTGGATGTGTTTCTATCACACAATGTTCCTTAATTTGAATCCGAATCGAACCGAAGAATCCCACCGAACGACAATAAATGAATGGAATATTGGCGTCCCACAATTTACTGGACAAATTGAGAAGTGTTTTCTCATTCAAATTGGACGCAATCACAACGTCAAATGCATTAAAGAATTCAGGCCGATTACTGAGTATAAATTCAATGCTTTCATCAACGTAGTCTCCGTTGGCATCGGTATTGAGCTCTTGAAGAAACTGCATGCATTCCGAGGCTTTCGATTGTCCTTCGCTGCTCTGTTCCAAAAAGAAACTATAATCCCATCACAAATTATCCAAGGTTTAAATATTTTCAAAAAATTGTCTTACTTTGTGCCGATATCTTCATCTGTGACGACGGACCCGTCAACAATAGTGAAGCCTCCGACTCCAGGCAAAACGAGACCCTTCAAAATTTCACAGCCAATTGCATTTGCATTTACCACGCAAATCGTTGCACTTTCCAAGAGACTTTGTCCATTCTCACCCCAAAGTCTAGTTAGTAAATATTTGTAGCAAAAGTCAATATACTTATTTTTCATTTCATGAATTACCTAATCTGGCGATCATATTTTCTACTTTTATCCGATAATTCAGGAGATTTTGGTGCAGGCGAAGACATTTTCACAACTAAATTGTTGACACAATTGCAGACTGACATTTGTCATCGACACCGGCGAAATTTAAAAAAAATTCTACTACTTTTTTAATGTATCCAAAAAGGGGAGCCAAACCACAGTCATGTCATTTGACTTTTTTTTGTGAGAGAAGAGCTATTTTCGGAGGAAAACTGCCTGCTTCGTGCTGTCTTCCAAGAATTTTACAGGCATTCAGGCTACATGTTGTTTGGACGAAAGTAATAAAGATATGCTGACTTTCTTTCATATTCTCAATCAAGCTGTTTTGAATTTTGGTCCAGTTGAAACCATGTCCGATGATTTGACGATCAGCTTTTTGTGTTTTATTTTCATGAAGCGCTATCATTTGTCTAGAATGTGTGCGGCCTTTCAGCAACACGCGATTCTGCGGAATTCTCAACTAAATTCTCATACAAAGGACATGGCTGGTTAAAATCCACGAATTTCAGAACGAGACTAGCATCCCTTCACCCATTTAAAGCTACTTGTGTTAGCATTTCTTGTCTTAAACTCTTCATGCGGCATTATATTGAAAAACGCGTGGTGCAATTTGCAGTTCGAAAATATAGCTTCAGAGAACTATTCATTATTTTTTATGTAATGAATCCCGTGAAACGAGATGCGCTGGAACAGATAGAGTCTATCCAGCTGATTAGATATTTACATATCTCCTTACTTACTTGTGTTTGAGTTTTATCCACTTTAAGCTAAACGATAGAACACGCAATATATCTATTGGTAATATTGGGCTACTGGTAACATGCCAGACCTACTACTAGCAATCTACTACAATATCTCACCTCACATAACATGCCTGGAAGTTTCCACACGTATTTATTTGACCAACTGGTTTGTATGTTTTTTTTTTTCATCTGACAGCATTAAAAAGAGAAACAGAAGGTACGAGGAATTTTCCGCAACATTTTTGCCAAAAGGAATTTTATCGATTTTGCTTTTAATTTATTTTTAAATCCTATCAATTCAACTTGTGTATCGTTGGTTTCTTAAATAAAAAATCAGCAGCTATGTCGTCAAGAGTTCTCAAGAAATTGCAAGGCGATAACGACCTGGAACTTCAGCCGGACGATGGGATCGAAGATCAAGGATCCGACGATGCGGATGAGATTGATTTGGCTGTATACGATAAGCGGAGGCAATTGAATGTAAATCCATTCGATTTGGTAAGTAAGTTCAGGATTACTTATTAACTTATTCCCAAATGGCCTCATTTCGGGCTCGGTCTTCGTTTCTGCAATGAGCGGAAAAAAAAACAAGTCAAGTGTACACAAACACCTTAGTTCGCATGCTCCACGAGAGTCTTTACATGAAAACTTGGTGTACACAATTGCTTTTCCAGTGTGAACTGTCGACAAACGTCCTTATGCATTTCCTTAATTACTTATATTTTTGTTTATGTTTACTGTTGATGTTTTTTTTGTTTCATTTGAAAACCAGCTGAACCAACAAAGTCCCTCGGAGAGTGAAGTCAAGGAGGATGATAACGAGACGGAGCATGCATCTACAGCAGCTAATCTGCCAGCTGGACCTATCTCGAAGAAGAAAAAGAAAAAGAGGAAGAAGAAGAGCGCTAAACATCATGGCAATCACATAAGCAGTGAGGATAATGATGTAAGTTAAAGCTGTGCAAGTGCATTGTTGGCATGCCCATGCATACTCATATAGTTTCTCGCTCTCAATGGTTCAGTGACCCAGTTGAGGAAAACAAATTGAATGTCCTGTTTCCAGCTATGTCGAGAGTGTTGATGGAATCATTTTAATTAGGTCAACCTGTGGTTCACTTACTTCATGTGCACACTTTAATAGTACATACATACATATGTACGAGTCCTTCTGTCCTGATTTATGAAGTATGCAAGACGCAATATTTGCGCAATCACTAACGAATGAGTCACTGCAAAATGTAAACTGAACAACAGGGTTCTTAATGAAGCTGCGGCCAAAATGCATATATTCTTCGTTTGAGTTGATTCGAATCAATTCGCTGCAAATTCCATAACATCACACATCACTTTTTGAAATCCAAATTACTCATACAAGAGATTCACATGTTTTGTGCGGAAAAAACAGTCTTGTGTTTAAAACATGTGATTGAATCGATAGTCCTCCGAAATTCTAATCTTAGAAAGGGGGAAATGTAATTCATGTAAACAAAAACAAAAAAATCCCTGCACGTGTCTAATAGTTTTGATTCCTTTTTTCCATCTCTCTTCTACAATCCTTTTCCACGGCAGTATTGGGAAATGAAAGTAAAGATAATGAATATAAACCAAGATGATTTGACTTTTTTAATTCTTCAATATTGTCTCCTAACAAGTAAATACGTTTTGTCCATCTTTTCCAGAAAAAAATTCTTTTTGTTGACTCTCCCATAATGCTTCAACAGCGGCCATTACTTCGTCATCATCTTCATTTTTTTGCCCTGAAAGTGTTCCTTGAGGCGAGTGATCAAGAAGTTCGAACCCTATTTCTGGAATTGCAACCTTCGCAGCCTGGTGAAATAGTGCGTTGGCTTGATGCAAGAACACTCCGGCTTGCAGTCGCCGCTACTTTTTTCTTTAAACGCAACCCGTAATCTTCTTATTTGGTCTGCTTTGTAAGAGCCTGTTATAGAGGCTCTCTTTTCGAAATGCTTCGCAATAATTATTCCTGTGGTGTCCTAAAAAACTGCGCCGAACTCGACCTTTTGAATTTCTTCGGCGTCGGTGAAGTGGAACCAGGTTTCTTGGAAAATTTAAGAATTTATTTCGAAATGTCGACTCGTTTCTTCTTTTATTCGTCGGTTAACATTCTCGGTACCCAACGCGCAGAAACCTTTTTCACATTTAATTCGTTGGCAAGATTTCTTTGAACACTGATACACGAGATCCCTGTTGGTATATGCCTGATGGTCACTCTTCGGTCGTGAAGTGAAGGACGTATATGGTCAAGACGGCTATCTTCAGTGGATGTTCCTCTCAGCTTAAACTCCTTGGCAACGGGTGCAAGGTGGAATATGTGGGAGTATGTCTCCACTCAGTCGCTGTGTCCGAAGCGCGATTGATCGTAATTCAACCGTGTGAAGGTAGCTTGAATTCCAGATCTTGTGATTTAGTTGGATAGAAGAAGTGCGATCTTTGAAATTCATCTCCTTTCAAGTTTTTAAGTCTTTTACATACTCGTACTCGTACATAAAGTACCAGACAACATCAGCTGCAGTGAACTTGGCTTCGATTTCCTTGCAAAGTTTGACGATGAAATTAATTTTTAAGCCTAAATTTTAACAATCATCATATAAACTTTTGTTAACATCCGGGTACTATATGAGGGTCATTAGTTCTCCTTATATATACTGACGATTTGTAGTATCTCAGCGTTTTGTTGGACAATAAATTGGAGTTTGGTAATCACATGGATTATGTAGCTTAAAAGATCGGATTTTTGAAAAGAGTCCGAAAAGCAATTTTAATGATTTGTTCAATTAATATTTACAACACGATTATCAAACTCCATTTTATCAATTTTTTTATGCATGGGAAATAATTTAAAAAAATCCCTTTATGCCGAAAACGTGTAACCGTATTGTTGACGAACGAATTCGAATTTCGGACTACAATTCCGTAGAGACTCAAGAACTCAAAATATGGTGGTGTATAAAGGCTTAAAGTACTTTAATGAAATGGCTAGAAAGATAAAAAATGAGTCAAAAGAGAGCTCCTCAATCAAATAAGAAACCAAGAATAAAAACTTAGGCAGGGAATAATAATTAAATGTATTTAAAGTATCATATACGAATTAAAAACAGATCAATGCTTTTTTCACAGGATAACTAGTTTGTCAACAGAGTATAACTCTTGATAAAATATGTCTGGCAAAGTGAAGCAACACAATTTTGAATGTTTCCCCATTTTAAATTGTTAAAACTGATTTATACTATATATCAGATAAAAATGCAATTTCACAAACTAATAATCAACAAAATATTTCCTTCCCTAAATCAAAACCGATAATCGCAATCGATTGGGATTGAAACTTACGTTTTCATTGATTCTGATGCGGAGTATCGGTAGTCAGTAAATCTTTCCAAAGTTTTTTTTAAATCAATCCGAGTTTTAATCTGAAGTTTCAGAAAGAGCATGAGAGGTCCTTCCCTGAAAAAATTCAACGTCAATAGTTTTATTTATTCATCATCTAAAATTAACCCTTGCGTATCCTTTTAGTTGACAGACAAATATCTCAGCGATATCGACTCATTCATTGGAAAAGTATGCGAATCGGGAAATACTGCAACCGCCACACGTGCCGACCTGGACAAAACATTGCTCAACGTTGAACTGAAGAACTTGCATCCTGTAAATGAAATGCGACGCACCTTTGGCAAACGTGTTGTTAAACTTGAGTAAAGCCCCACAACCACATCTCATTCAAGTTAACTTACTCAGATTATTATTTTCAGAAACAAACGTGGTCGTCAAAAGCTGACTTTGAAGTCAACGTATCTGGTCACAGCTAAAGAAAGCTGGCCACCACTGACTAAAAACATCATAACAATGAAGCCATGCGCTCCTCCAGAGAATAGCACTCCTGGCGACAAAACTCAGTGGTTCGCTTTCGAACACAGTCAATTCTATCAGGGTGTACAAAATATGTTCTTAGCAGCCTTGGAGACCACAGATTCTGACCAACTTGTCAATTTGTTTACTCGATGTTCCTATCACGTGGACACGTTGATTCAGTTGAGCGAAATGTGTAAGTCATTGCTTGTGTACGCCAAATCATTCTTTGAGTGAATTATCATGATTTTTCTTTTAGGTAAAATAACAGATGATACGGCGATGGCATCGGACCTTATTCAGAGAGCAGTGCTTGTATTGGAAACATCATTGCATCCCAGCTTCAGCCTTGTGTCGGGCAATTCTCGCTTGGACTACAAACGTCAAGAGAATCGTGGATTCTTCATCGTGCTCTTTAAGCAGGCTCAGTATGTTGAGGCAAGATCTTGTTGCCGTACCGCATTCGAGTTGTCCAAGTTGATATTGAGCCTGAATCCTGATGTCGATCCCCTGGCTATGGTACTTATCATAGACTACTATGCATTGCGAAGCAAACAGTATGCATGGTTGGTGAAGTTCTATGAGGAATGGGATGTGAAGAGGAACCTATCGCAGCTGCCGAATATGGCGTATTCGTATGCCTTGGCATTGTTCTACTTGCTTGGAGGTTGGTAGTCCATTGCAATCGAGGGAAGAATATGTAATGGCGATCTTATTTTCAGACTGTGAAAAAGCTGACAAGGCTCTCCAATATGCGTTGCTTATGTTCCCTGGTGTACTAAGACCGCTATTGGATGAACTTTCAGTGCAGACCGATGCTCGGGTTATTGCACATACTTACTTTAATTCTGGAGTATCAGGAAGGTGTGTTTTTGTTTATTATTAAATAAGAATTTCGAAATTGAATTTCTTTCGTTTTTCCTGCAGTCAATCACCAGCTTTGCATCAGTTGGTGTGCCTGTATGTCTGCAGAGCCAAAGTGGTATGGCGGGACACAAATGTTTTGCAGTGGCTGGAGAAGAACGTTAACACAGTTTTGGATAGGGTTGACCAAAAGGATGAGGTTGTCAACGATTATAATTCAAAGCGTTCGCAAAGGTAAGTCGGTAACAGGGAATTTCCCATTAAAGAGATATCCATAGATTAGTCTGTTTTGTTGGTATTGAATGATTTTGCTATCCCATACACTACTCGTGCTCTTTTGTTGGGTGATAGATGCACTCAGCACACAATAACGAAAGCTAACACACAAGTCTTTCGAGTTAGATCGATTCATAGCTACATTTTCTACTTAAAAGTAGTTTGAGTCGAGTTCCACTTATTTTAGCCCCAAAGGTGAGTTTCTTCCTTTACCGCAGTGTCCCGTTGAACTGCCCATTTGAAGTTCATGTCCACACCCGGAATCATTTGGTCAGATCCATTTTAATCCGTCTTTGATAAGGTTCCAGCTGCTGCGGCGTCTTATAGCACGACTGTGACGATTGTATTCTTGTTTTATGTCAGTTTTGTCGTCGAGATAATGCTATATAGCCTTCTTAATCCAATGAAGAAAACGCGTTTGGCAAGAATGCAAGTCATCCTATGATAGGAGACTAAATGCTTACTGGCAAACTTCGCCTTCAATGAGTTCAAAAAATAATATTTAAACAATCTTTTTCAGGTATGTTTCCCCTCCGAGAGCAATCCTTCGGCATGTCATCCTTTCTGACTTTGGTAAAAAAGTACCACTGGCACAGTTTGTAGCAGGAGAAAAAGAAATCAATTTATACGATCCACTGCCGCCTCTGGAATCAATTAATTTCTATGAAAGGTATGTTCAGCATCTAAAAATGCAATAACGAGGCTCAACGATAAACGTTTGCTTTAAGAAAATCCTCCAGTAGTTCTCCCACAACGGACAACAATCGTTCGATCTCCATGTTTTTCCAATCGATCCTACCCTCGTTCAATCTACGCGGCCAACAAAATGCAGCAGCAGGAGCAGCTGTAGCCGCTGGAGGAGCAGGAGCACTTGGAGGAATTGCAGCCGGTGGGATTGGATTACCGGTTGCCGCACCCGCAGACCAAGGCGCAGCTGTCGAAGATGAAGTCGCACAAGTCGACAGACATCTGGAAGAGTTAAATATGAATTTGGAGAATGCTGCAGCAGATGGTGAGCCTATTGCTCTAATTCATTTTATTTGGATATCAGATTTTCTAAATTTCTCAAGGTGCTGCAGCTGGAGTGGAAACCAACGTTACGTATCGTGAACTCACCCAATCACTCACATCTATTGTGGACGCAATGAGAGATTTTCTATCCAATTTTCGTATCACAGAAAACCAGTCGCAGAATGCGGACGTCGAGGAGAACGGCAGCTCTGAGGAAGACACTAGTGATTATTTCGATTGAAAGAGCAAAGCGATATATATATATATAGAAATATATATTTTTTAAACTACAAAACATATATATTGTGGGCTACAGTTAAATCTATTTTTGATCTGCACTGTTTTAGAAATTATTTACAGAAGAATCTTTAATGTGTTACCAAATGGTTCTTATCATGAAATAATTAAATTTTTCACAGACCTATATTTTGCTAGAAAATTTGCCCTTAACTGATTGGTTCCATTTTTTTTTCTTCTTTATTTTTCTATTTGTTGTTTAACATTTAATATAATAATAATGTAACAATTTTTAAAGTATCAATGTATATGTATGTGCTCATTCAAGATTAAAAAAAAAAGAGAAGCAGAACTTCAGATATATTTAGAAGAGAGAAAATTCAATATTGTTGTTTATTAATATATTAAAGAAATCGCTTTTAAATGGTCTTAAAACATGTCTTATTTTTATATGGTTCTCTTGTTAAAAAAAATAAAACAAAATAATCCTTGGAATTGGCCTTTGTAGCTTATCAATACTAATACAGGGAGGCGCGTAAGAAACGATAAGATTTAATTATTGAAAACTATTTTTGTTTATAAGAAAAAATATGGAAAGATTCAGCACAGAACAAAGAACTAAAGTGGTTTAATTTTATTTTAAAAGTCGACATTCAATTTTTCAGACACAAAGATTATATCGAAATTTCTTTCATGTTCGAAGTACTCCCAGTGCTCCAACAATTTACCGATTAGTCCAGCGTTTTCAGAGTAGGTGCTGGATAGGCTATAGATTATCTCATTGAAGTCAAAGACTCTTTCGTGGCGACCACTTATATTACAAAAAAACGGTTGAGCGAATGCGTTTTTTGCGTACACTGCTCCAACGGCAATATATATGTAATTCCTTTCTATAGAAAGGTTTAATGTTTAGGTTTTGGCGACATGACCCACCCGATTTCAAAAATTTTTTCACCATTACTTACAATGGGTCTTCGGAATGAAAATAGGCTATAATTTAAATAAAAGGGTTTTTCGTGGCGAACAATTAGTTACATTGGTAAAAAAGCAGTAGTTTATTGCGAACGCTGACCTAACGTTAAGAGATACTTACTTGTTTTGTGAAGAAAAATTTTAAAACTGAAAAGCTTCTATAAGAAAGTCCGCGATGGCATATCTCTATATGTTAAGGTTAATACACAAATTATTTAAATAGAACAAAAAAATTTATCTTAAATTAATTTCAATCTTTCAGGCTAGCTATAAGTTGGCAGGAAATGTAACATTTTTTGGACAATCAGTTCGCTTTGATGTCATGGACGGTGAGTAAACCCTTTTGAGTCGACTCAAACGACTTCTACGTTCACAAAACCTACGCGGACGAAGTCGCAAGACACGGCTAGTATACTATAAATGTGTGCAACAATTCAAATGGTAATCATCTGATTGCAGAAGAGTATAAAACATTACATGTAACAGAAGCGTTAAAAAGATTTTATTATCTTACTCAAGATAGAGGAACGATAAAGGCCTATAGGTTTATATAGAAGTTCTGCTTGGGCTCATAAAAAGTAAGGCTTTACATAAGGTGCACAGAATGTGCCCTCCATTCCATAACATATTTTGCAATTGCTGATAAAAACACTTTGTGCTCTTTAAGACCTTTACTTGTGTTTCGAATTTTTCATGCGTTCTCATTTCTCTGAAGCGGACACATTGTTCTATGAGGTATTCACACTTATGGTGATTGATGGTTTCAAGCTCTTCTTCAGTTTGACAACTCTTGCCATAAGTAGTTGCTTTTAGTCGATTACCAATCAGCTATAGATAGGAGTAGCCTCTAGAGATTCATTCCTTTTTTGGTTCTTCTCGAAAAGTTATGTCAATCTCTTTTGTTAAGCCAGCGCCTTCGATGTTACTTCATTGTTGTATTGTGTTTTTACAGCTGAGTGGCTTTCATTCTCGTGGGGTAAGTTATATGTTAGAACTTGAAAGACAATACATTCATTCAAATGTCTGATTCATTGATGTGTTATTCCTGTATCAGACCCTTCAGTAAAGATCTGCTGATCGTGTTAAAGCGCACCAATATTATTTTAGACCAACGGATAACTCCCATTCCTCATCTTCGATTCTAGTACGATAATATGAGTCGCGAGTTGGAACGTTGCCAAGAAACGAAATGACGAAGCAACATTTTTTGAACGTTGAGACAAAATCTTACTATATTCTACGAGTTTTTTGGAATGATGCAGGATGGTTGCACCAGAATCTGTCGTAACAGCAATATAACGGATTCCAGTTCATTGTCCCAAAGGCAGCTTTGTCATCCACGTAGCAACCTGGCTATCTCCCGGTGTTCGAGCGGCCAGCTTGAGATGAGCTTCTGACACCTCAGAAGCTTCTTAAAGAGTAAGTGCATATGGTTCTACAAAACCTGCATTCAGGCCCCAACAAATTTTAAACGCGTTCTTTTCACCGATGTCAAATTTTTAAAAGGATGTGCACTGTCTCGGTTCAAGGAATCAATTAAGGAGTTCATGTGAACGGTGGATAGAATACATTTCAAAAATGACAACAAGGAGAAGATCAGTCGAAGATTTATTCTTATTCACAAGGGAAACTTCAATTAGTCGAAACAACAATGATAAAACACCTTACCTGAAGGTACAAAATGTGTCCGATATTTGATTCCACCAGTTGTTTACACCCAGCTTTCAAGCGTGTGTTCTTGGGTGCTTTATCCTGAACCGGAGGTTCGGTCTTCACGTTCTCCTTGAACCTGGTGGCTTGGATTCGAAGACTCTCTTGGCTGGAGCATTACTGTCCATTCTCTCGATGTGGCCAAGCCAGTGTATTCGGCGGATTTTTGTCTTGCAAACTATATCCACATCTTTGTACAGCTCGTAGAGTTCGCGTCTTCGCAGAAAGGACCAAATATCCGACGAAAATTTTTTCTTTCGACGGATCCCAGTATTTTTGCCCTTCTCGTTATAAGTTTTAATCGTAGTTGTTTTGACAAGCCAAAGCAGCAGCGGTTGCCTTCATTGACTCTAAAACCAACGCATTCTGTCTGTTTTTCAATCGCCGTGAATGTTTTAATTTCGGCCAGCTAGGAACTGGCAATGATGTCGATAGCTAGTATACTTAAAAAAGACAAATATAAATTCCATCGTGTCTTGAAAATAAGTCTATGACGTTAGCAAACGCACAAATATGTTAGCGTTTCCCTATTTCTCCTTATTTTTTTCTAACCCTCTCTTAAACGGCATATTTCCACTAAAATGAACTTCCTTTTTGCACACTCAAAAACATTTAATATTAAATCCTTTCTTTATTTAAAAAATGTCCTTCCCATACTCGAAAGAAATAAAATCCTCTCGACGTAACCGAAAGCCAGAAACCACACAACACCTTATGGGTCAAGTTGATTAACCCCTATTCATAACAGTCCTTCAGTACACATGAATTTGCAATGACAAATTTGGAATTGTGGCAAGAGGGTTTCCATAGCCAATTTTGTCTAAACCTTAAAGCTACCACATGCGATTAATGCTAACGTGTTCAATTCTTATGTCAGCAAACTATCTATCGTAGAATAAACTTTTCCGGCACAAAATTTCGGTGGTCTCAAAATTCATTAAAAACTTTTACAAAAGTTCAAGACATTTGAATGAGGTCACACACAATTTATTTGTGTAACTTATGAAGCATGTGCCCTTAAGTTCTTTTAAGGACTTTAACCTCAATTGGTTTTGCCAATTTGGATATTTTAACTGAAGTGGAGTTGAATTTATATTTTACTTAAGTGATTCAGGGGATAAGTAGTCGCCCACTTGACAAGTAAATTATCTTTACAAGAAGCAGGTGTTGTGTCCACTTTACTGTAAAGATGTCGTTTATGTAGATGTGCTCACAGCTGAATGACATAATGGTATTGAAATAAATTAACAGTCCTTGTAGATTCCACTGGTCTTCAAAATTAAAACTTAACAAAAATGTAATTATGAAATTCTGGACTCCATCAAACCTTTCGCTTTTTCGCCACTCACAGCATCGAAGAGTTCAGGAAGGCAGTCGAAATGGTAGTCCCGGCTTAGAATCATAAGTTCAAAATTTAAATTTTCCGCCACATGGTAGCCATCGAAATTTATTGACAACTTTCGGAAAACATTTCCAGGCGGATTTTTCAAGTTCATTAATCAAACAAAAGTCCCCTCTTTAAGTTGATTTAAGAGGGAGGTCGAATTTTCGGAATTAATAATTATAACAGATCTCCACGTTTCGAGATCCATTCCCTTGTTTTCAGAGGGACTTTTTCGTCTCGCATATTTTGAGAAAAACGTAGTGCTATCGAAACAATTCTGCTTTCATTCCACGCGTAAGTGAATACTTAGCCAAAAGACAAGGTGAAGTGAACCTCAGAAATAAAACCTTCGTCGAAAATTTCAACTCGAATTTAGCTCCGTTTATCAATATAAACATTCTATCGGCCAACTTCTTAGTCCTTTTCCAATATAATAGATCTCCGGGCTACTTCAAGAAATTCTCAAAGTCTGCCTTTCATGTTGGACACTGTTTTCGAACCACTCCATCAAGTTCGACCCTAAACAGCTCTATTTGGTTGAGGTCGGATGATTAGAAAGGCTATTTCGAAATGTTCATTTTTCTTCTTCTTGATCCACGTTACCTCGGCAAAGCTTGTAAACATGTTTCGGATCAATAATTCCACACCCAATTGTGACATGTGTTTTTCGAATATTTTTGTAAACTTCTCATTATTATTTCTATTAAGGCGAGGTTATCAACACCGGCGGAAGAGGAACACAAATCGCCAAGCTTAACTTGATTGGACTTTATCTTGAGGTCGTAACAAAGGTTTTCATAGTGCTATTGGACCGTTAAGACCTGTGACACTTAAATTTGATTTTAGTACGACAGGTTCAACTCTGCACTGAACATTTCTTATAGTGGCCTTAACTGCTAGAAATCTATACAGAGAGGGTCATAAAGATAACTACTCATGCGGATGACTTGGTATCTCTTTAATTGGAATCCGTCAGACACGAACTATCGAGATCTGCAACCGAAATCGGGCCGTAGACCGAACTGTCAGAAAGAACAAGATCCACATTTGCGTCCTTAGTAAGCTCGTACTTTTTTTGATAACTGATAGTAAGAAAAAGATGACTCTTTCACGGCAAGCCTATTGTACAAGGACAAAGTCTGCCCCTAGCAATTTAAACAAACAATTCTGTATCAACTTGGTCTTACGTTTGATACTCTTGCTTCAGGAAGCTTAAGTAAGTTAAGCCTACATTTCATTTACTGGACTTTTTTATTATCCTCCTGTTCTTATTTATAGCCCTCATCACGAACCTATTTTTTTTTAAATATTTTAATGGAATTCGCATTTCAATTCGATTAATACGATATCTTTTTATATATTCTTTTTTTAATTTCGTTCCAGTTCGAGTCTTGCAATTAAAAAGTCCAATTTCGTTTAATAATCGGACTGCGTAATGTTAATAAGTGAAAATACCTTCCCCTCTGTTAAACACAACTTTATTGGACCTGAAAAAGCCTTTGAGGGTTTAATTTATGATTCAAGGACTAATTAAGGCATTCAGAAGGGTTCAATTTATGCTTTTTCACTTGTTTGAATTCCAACATGGATAGTGGAAAATATTTATGACTTTGAAACCAAAATCAAAGCCAGATACCTTTTCGGCTTGATGAATAAATGATTCCTTGGCAACAGATAACTGGCGAATAGAATTTAAAAATTAAAATCACTTCTATCTTTGGACATCAATGGAATTTCGAAGTAACTGAGCTTGTTTTCCGATATCTTTCAATTAACATAAAATACCCATCGAAACTCTTTACACATAATAAATGAGTCTTCTACTCAATGTTATAATGAGTGTAAAATTAAGGAATTGACACCCTCGGAAGGATGATTTATATACGAAGGGGTTAACTTTGAGATAACTGCCTCAAACATTGATTTTAATATGAGTTGATAGCGATTAACGATCGAAGTCTGCAAACGACTATTTCTACCTAAGTTTGGGTGGAGATGGAATAATAAGCATTCCAAGCTTAAGCCTAGAACACAGCTTCACGACAAACCAGTGAAGAACCTGCGAATGGCACTTGCGAATTTTTTTTGTTTGGCTTCTTATTGAAAATAACTTTAAAAACTTCTTTAAAATAATGTTATCGGATTTAAAAACTATGTTAACCGACCAGGCTTTAAAGAACTTATTTTTACCTTATGGATCAATCAGAGATCAGATCAAAGCGGTTAAAAATCGTGCACTCCTTCATTTAACCATCGAACTAATAGGAGTACCGGTTGAAAATGTCGTTTTTTCAAAAATCAATGCTTTATTGAGGAAAAATAGATGTAAATTCAATATTCAAAGTATTGCCCATCGCTAGCTACACATTTTTCCCATTTTTCTGGCAATTCATTGATACCCGTTCTGAAAAATTCGACCGGTTTGGCCGCAATTCACGAATCGATCCATTTTTTGACATCATCGAAATGACGGAAGTGCTGGTCAGCCAGGCCAAGTTGTACGATCGGAAGAGATAGTAGTCGGATGGCGCAAGGTCTGGACTATACGGCGGGCGGGGAAGAACATCCCATTTGAGCGTTTCAAGGTAAGTTTTGACGACATTTGCAACATGTTGCCGAGCATTGACATGATGCAAAATAACTTTATCGTGTCTTGCGACCGTTTCCGGCCATATTTCCTTTAGTGCTCGGCTCAAACGCAACAATTGTCATCGGTAGACCTCGCCTGTGATTGTTTCATTCTGTTTTAGCAGCCCATAATACACAACACCCTTCTGGTCCCACCAAATGCACAGCATAACCTTCAGGCCATGAATATTCTAAACGGCTGTCGATGTTGAGGCATGTTCGGGGTATCCATACGTTGCCCGACGTTATCGTAATGTACCCATTTTTCATCACCAGTGACGATTCGATGCAAAAAAGACTTCTTTTTGTGGCGTTCAAGCAGCATTTCGGACATGCAAAATCCGCGTTCGACGTCTCGTGGCTTCAATTCATACGGCACCCAATGTCCTTCCTTTCGGATCATTCCCATTGCTTTCAAACGATCGGAAATGGTTTACTGAGCGACGCCAAGTGATTTTGCAAATTCTTCTTGCGTTTGTGACGGATCTTGATCGAGCAATGCCTCCAATTCATGGTCTTCAAACTTTTTCACCTGACCGGGGCGTTCTTTGTCTTCGGTGTCGAAATCACCATCTTTGAACCGCTTAAACCACCGCTGACACCTTCTAACGTTTATAGTATAGCCCGGGTAAGCTTCGGTAAGCAATTGATGCGCTTCGGTTGCTTTTTTCTTTAAATGAATGTTTTGATGGCACGAATGTAGACATTTTACGGCTTTTCAAAAACCTGTGTGTTTTCACTAATGACCAATAACCTAGACTGAAATAATTAGACAATGACACGAAGTTTCTGATGTGACAGCTGTCATGGTCAAAATTCCCTCAGAGTATTAGATATGAAGTTGTCTGCAATAACGACATTTTCATCCGGTAGTCCTATTATATAGTATGTATCTGTGTGCTGCCTTCTCCTTGTCGCAAATTGGCACCGTCCTTCTGAACAGAACATTCTATTTCTATAACATGCCTCTCCGAAGCCGTTCATCAAAATATTCCAAAGACGAGTACGCGAATATTCTCCCACCAGAACTACTCCTCTACCTCGGCTTTATAACAGCGTCCATTGAAGTATAGATAAGCGATTCACCTACAATCGACAGGTTATGAACATTAATCCGTGGCCTAGTAGATGGTCACAAGCAGTGTCATGTATTTTGAAGAGGATAAGTTGTCCTTCTGCATTTTAACCTAAATGTGGATAAAAAAAACGTTGACATGACAATGCAATGAAAAGTCTGATGCTTAGTTATCCAAGTGAAATATTAAATTTCGTCCTCCAAAAATATTTCTGAAAATGTTAAAATCTGAATCAAATTTATATTCACTTAATTGTTAATTCATAATTCAAAGCTTATACATGAAGAGGGCCATCTGTTGGTTCCTTATTGAATCAAATGTTATTATGACACTGACAGTTGTTTGACACTCACAAAATTGATAGAAACTCAGTTTAACTATATTTTCGCCATTCGAAATGGATCGACTTACACCTGTACAACGTTTAACAGTTATTTCCAAAGTAGATGCTAGCTAAATCGTGTTTTTGAACCTGGTTCAGTCACCTTTTACCATTGTGATCTTATTAACTGCTCTTGCGTTCGGTGGCCGACAACCGATAATAGTATGAACAAGTGGGTATAGTTTCTGTAGGGATTACCAAGTTCGTGTCATTTGCTCTGCTGTGATGGCATAAAACTGACAGCAGGGTGATGAATTAATCTCCCATATAACATAATGCCAAATAAAATACTGTGAAGTAAGCGAATGAAAAAAGTCGATCTAAAAGTTGTTTTATCTTTGGCTTGGAAAATACACAAATGGTCATAGGAAAATCATTAATTTTCCAAGAAAAATATCAAAGGGCTTACTCACATTTAAAGCCTTAAAAGAAAAAAAAAAACTCACAGAAGGCCCACACCCAAATCCGTAAAAAGTTCTCAAAATTAATTATTTTTACAAAGAAAAACGTGTGTTCTTTTCTGGTAAGCCTGATATGTGAAATCTCGAATTCCATTTTAAAGAGTTTAATTCATATGAAATTATTCATTAACAAATTTAAAAAAGATAATTCAACAATTTTACAGAAATCAATAACATCCTTTTATACCCTGTATATCCTTCCTTCGTTTATACTTTTCCATTAGAGTCGTAAGACCATGCCAGCGGCAGCAACCATATTCGCGGCAAGGAATACGAATACACTCGTGTAATTGAAGAAACTTTTTCATTTGCCAGGACGTATTTTATTTTTTTTTTTTTTGTAATTCATTGAAATTCCGTGAGTGAGGTCTTGTTCTGGATTTGGGATATTTAAATTTGTTTAAAACAGATACGCAGGCATTAGCCTCTTCGAAGGAGGATTCGAAATTTTACCTTAAATTCAGGACCAATGGATTTTTATTGACCTTCTGTTTTGGAATGTTTGGAATAGGTTGACAGAACCAAGACTGTCATCGACTCATAGATCAGAGGAGAAATGCACTTGGAAGTAAATTCTAGAGCTGATATCTTATTCTTTCGACTTGTGTAATCCAAATGACCACATGACATGTGTAGTATCGTCAGACTGAAGATAAGTGCTTTTCTCATGCTCCTTAGGATATCAACATCGCTTTCCAATTTTCGGTATAATTGAGAAAAGGATTACGTATCCAATGTGTCTTTTGATGTAGGTGCTGCTGGTTGGCATCACCTGGTGAATTGAGGGTACATCGGGTAATTTGATCTTTCTAATGAAATCACTCGTAAAATTACATTCGGCTTAAAGTAATCCAGAATAAAGGGTATGTCCGATAAAAGCCAATTGCTTTCAGTATTGCACCCACTGAGAGAATTGTATTGGACAGGATATCCTTTTTCATTTTATTGCCATAAGGATAACATTTTCATTTCAATTAAAACTAATCCCGCCAATATCTTCGATGAAATAAATATTAGGTGAAAACTTGTTGTGTAGTTTTTGACCTTTTCCGACACATGAACGAAGAATTCTTTTTTTCATCCATACGGATGAACAGATCCCACGGTTCTGCTCCTGGGATGTTCGGACCATGAACGTGAAGCGGAACTAAATATTGGCAATGAACTTGCTTCCGGACATGCAAATATTACGAGACCAATTTTAGCAAAAAGGCCATCGAAGCCTTAAGATCTCAACCTGAGCTTATATTGCTTTTCATGGTTCACCGCCTTCAATACTGGTCTTAGAAATTGTCAGACTCAGGTAAGCTGCATGGCATTCGAAAAAGCTACGCGTAGATCTTTGAAGCGATGTTGCAGTCGACAGATTTTTATTTTCCTCGTAGAGCTCACGATTGTACCTTCGCCTCAATTAGAACTTTCGCAGATAAGAAAGTATATCCGAAGGAAAATTTGTCTATTGAAAATCTCCCTGGAGTCTGCTCTGCTGTCTTACTTATCTTCCAGAGTGAAGAAGAACTGAAAAGATGAGTGTTTTCCAGAGTATGATTTGTATCCTTCGAGTTAAACAAACAAACAAGATCATAGACATATGATACTATATAAGCTTTAATAGATAAATTTATGCCACTACTTTGGCATATGCGCGCCATGGCTGGCTTGAAGGAAGTGCAATTGTGAAGTCCAATTTTCGACTTTTTTATCGAGCAACTGGGACTATATATGAGCAAAAACATAGCGTCCAAAGTCTCTGGCTTATCGGTTATAGACCAGTGACTTCAAATACCCTCAAAGAAAATAAGCTAAAAGTTTGAGACCACAAGTCCATTAGGCGAAATTATGCGCTCAGCGAATGTTTCTCGCAATAAATTGATGTTGTCATGAGCCGTGTGGCATGTTGCGCCAGCTTGTTGAAACCATGGCTCGGTCACGTCAATGCCATTCAACTGAGGAACGAAGAAATCAGAAATCATGTTTTTGAAGCACTCTCCATTGACGGTAGCATTTTGGCCGGCATCGACCTTAAAGAATATGTGCCGATGATTCCGACGGCTCATAAAGCACACCAAGCAGCGAGTCTTACTGGATGTAAAGGCGTCTAGATAAATGCTTCAGGGTTTTCTCCACTCAAAATTCGGTAATTTAGCATGTTTACATATTAATTTAACAAAAAATTGGCCTCATCGGATGACAAAAGTTTGCGTTGAAAATGATAATCAAGCTGAACTCTATTTTCGGCCTATTCAACTCTTGAACAAGCTGGACCTTTTGAGCTTTTAAGTCAAGATCGTTCCGTTAAATATTCCACAAAGTGAATAATCATGACTCCAATTGTTGTACACGATCGCGAATAAACTCATTCGGATTCCCCTCAACACTATGCTCCACAATGGCAAAGCTTCTTCTCTATCCACTAGAGTGCACATGTTGCGAAAACGATTCATCGTGTTTCGAATAACTTGCTCGGATGGAAGATTACGTCGACCGTAAAATGCAAAAAGCGTACGAAATGCTTGGCGAACCAAACCATGGTTTTCAAAATAAATTTGCACGCGTTTTTTTGACGAATTAATCAAAAATCAACTTTCTACTGTCAAATTGACAATCTGTGAAAACAGTGTTGCCAGTTTAAATACCAAACCTCTGAAAATAACACCCACTAGTTGTTTGGACAAACAGAAGTAGAAAAGATTGCCTTGGATAAGTTTTCTTCGGATCTCTACCTAGCCGTTGTTTATGGAGTTAATATTTGTCCGGGGACAGATAAACTCTTTTAGGATCTTTAAGGTTTATAGCTCTCATCTGTGGTTGACTTTAAATTTTAAATATCATCCTCGTTTATTTTGTGACCATCTCTTTTGGCCTAATCTTTAATCGCGAGCGATGATGTTAATATCGTCTGCACATCCCTGGACAGATTGAATCAAGACATTGCCTTCTTTGTCAACACTTGTCCATCGTAATATCTGTCCAGGATGGTTGAAGACAGTAATCGTGAGCTCATTTCTTTTTTGGAGTCCGGTAAAAATATGGAATAGTGTAGTTCAATTTCGAGCGTCGTATAAAAAACCGGATCAGTTTTCTGGGATTCCGAATTTGGCTGTCGCATATTTCATTGCGATTTGCTGTCATTTGTTACATTCAAGTCGATGATTTGGCGGTTATTATCGACTTGAAATGCATTAGACTCTCACAGGAATTAAGGCTAGTTTAAAATTTGGCCTGATGCCGATTTTCCGGCTGGGAATCCAGACTGGTACTGGCCAATTTGTGTGTTGCAAAAAGGCTTCACGCGGTAAGCTTGAAATTGCCCTGAGATTTTTCACAAAACCTCCTTGTGTATTGGGCGGATAAAGCTGATGCATGACGCATGTATAAGTAAACTGTCTGAACATATGTACATGTAGTTCAAAGTTAAGTTTTCTCCACATTTGATTTGAAATGAAATTTGCAACTTTATATGAAAAAATTAATCAAAAAACCTTGCCGTCTTTTGCAGACCTCAAGCGTGAAATTAAATTCCAAACCTTCAATTCTTTCAAAGTTCCCAGGTTACAGACTCCGACATTCTACACTTTTCAAAACCGTGGACTCCGATTTCTCAAAAGTAATTGAAATCGCGCCAAACAAATGCAACACGCTTCCTTTTTATTTTATTTTCCAAATCGATACTCAATATCCTTGGGCTTTACTTCCATTTGATTTGAAATATCGTTTCCTTCAAATATCGAATTCAATTTCCAATTCCCTGTCTTTTTTTTTTTTTAAAAAAAAGGGAATGCCCACATAAAAAGTGTGCGTCCATTTATAGAATTTACCACTGAATTACATTCCTTCGCTTAATATCAATTTCCAAAACCATGGAATCGTAAAAAATGATGTTTGCAGGAAAAAAGAGAAATAGCAGCTATTTCATAATTTAACATGTAATAAAATACACCTTGATAATATCGGACTGGCCATCTTACGAATGTAGACTGTCGCTAGCCCGAGGATACTTTATATTTGAGTGTGGCATAAAGTTCATTCGATGACTATAAATTCTTTACGATCGCGATAAAAGTGGGCAGATAAACAAAATCTAAATTCGAGTAAATGAAATCGTCATGGTGTTCTAAGGATGAAGCAGGAGAACGAGGATATAGGTGGAGAAGTGTTACGTTCAACAAGTTCAATGGATTGTGGAATCCTGTTTTGTTGTCATGAATAAGTGAGGAACTCTTGAATGGCAAGAAGATTGGAAAACAAATGAAAAGACGTGCATGTAGTTGAAACATTTTAAATCAGAAACTTCTGGAAAAAAACGCTCTCTTCCAATGCAGAACTTGTTTTCTTCACTGATGGATCCAATGCTCAACAGAAGCTTGTGTCTTTGTATTGAAGATTGGTCAATGGCTTTTTAAGGATTTTCTTTCCGTCCATTACCATATCCGTTGGCAGTCACATTGAAATCAAGGCTCTGGTGTCAATATTAATAAAATTTCAGCATTAATAGAATCGTTTATTAAAGGGAGGGTGATTTTTTAAAAGCTATAGGAAAGTTTTTCAAAAAAAAAAAAACACATAAAATTCAGAAAAATGCATGAAATCTTTATTTGAATCGATTGTATGGTCCATAGAATTTAATGTTTGAAGATTATTTCATGCAAATGTTGACCTTGACTGCGTCTGAAATGGTCCATCCGCTTAGTCCAATTTTGGCATACTCTTTCCAACATTTTGGCCGGTATCTCACGAATAAATGCTTCAATGTTGTCTACCAATGCGTCAATTGAAGCGGGCTTGTCTGTTTAGACATGAGCTTTAACATAGCCCCACAAAAAATAGTTTAAAGGCGTTAAATCGCACGATCTAGGCGGCCAATCGGCTGGTCCCGAACGTGAAATAAAATGTTCACCGAATTCGCCTCTCAATAAGTCCATTGTTGCGCATGCTGTGTGGCATGTGGCACAGTCTTGTTGAAACCACATATCATGCAAGTCAAGCTCTAGCATTTTGGGAAAAAAAAAGTTGGATATCATCTCACGGTAGCGCTCACCATTCCAAGTTACGTTACGAATCGCATCATCTTTGAAGAAGTAGTGTCCAATGATGCCACCAGCCCATAAACCGCACCAAACTCTGACTTTTTCTGGATGCATTGGCAGCTCTTGCAATGCTTCTGGCTGATATTCACTCCAAAATCGGCAATTCTGCTTATTTACGTACCCATTGAGCCAAAAATGAGCTTCGTCGCTGAAAACAAATTTTCGGTAAAAAAAGTGGATCTTCGACCAACTTTCCAAGAGCCCATTCACCAAAAATTTTACGTTGCCGTAGGTCGTTCGGCTTCAATTCTTGCACCAGCTGTATTTTGAAAGGCATCACACCTAAATCCTTCCGCAAAATTTTCCACGTTGTTGAGTAACAACGAATCGATAATTGATGGTCATCATTAACACTGGCCGATACAGCTGCGATATTTTCTTCAGTTCGCACTCTACGTAAGCGTGTTGGTGGTTTAATGTCCAACAATGTAAATTTGGTGCGAAATTTAGTCACAATAGCCCGAATAGCCGCTTCAGTGGGTCGATTAAACTGACCCTAAAATGGAAGAAGCGCGCGATGAACTTTCTTAACAGAGCACTTTGATAATAAAATTCAATAATTTGCAAGCGTTGTTCGTTTGTAAGACGATTCATGGTCAAATTATAGACCAAACTGAGGATGTTTGACAGTGAAACAAAACACGAAACGTGCGTCAGCTGTTTAAACCAGTGTTGCCAAAAAGATAATAGCTAAAAAATCACCCTTTAGTAGAATCGTGTAGGTCGTTCTTCATCACTTTCCCTCAGCATACTCAGCATCGATTTTGTCCCAAGCTAAGATTTTCGTCGCTATCCCCTCTATCCAAAGTTTTAGGTCTGAAAACGTTGGCTGATATGTCAACCACCTAAGTGTTTGCAATTAAAGGCAACTGCCTGGAGAGACATGTTGATTTATTTCCAACGAAGAGAAACTCAGCCATCATGCTCGATAAGTAAAATGGACCTTAGAATCAAGGCCGAAGTGATCGATGCCTAGGTGCACAAGCTCGAAGATGTTTGAAGGCTGCTGTTTCTTAGACTTGACGATTTTGAGGCAAACTGTGTGAGACAAGAATAACCCTTCTACAACCCCGAATCTTCTCTGACATGAAGACGTAAAATAGGACATCATTCAGCATGTGAGCATCAAAATCCGTCCTCCGTTCCGTTTTTAAAAGGTTATGCAAAATTTAAGTAAATGAGTCCAGACAATGTTACATGAAAGTCTTGGAGGAGAACATGTGCAGCTGTTGCCATTACTTTGGAATTTATTTAATGAAACGCTTTAATGCGTCCCAATGTCTTGTTAAATTTTATGTTTGCAAATTTTCTCAGGACGTTGCTTTTAAAATTGTTTGCTTTTCATTCGTTTTCGCATTTTTAGTGGTTAGGGTGTTAATTGAGTGAACAGTTCCATGCGGTTTCTCATCATTAACATATGTTAACATGCAATCAACGGTAATTGAAAGTTATTTCAAGGATACTTGTCGGGATAAGCAGAGAAATAAAAAGTGGAAAATTGCGCTAGGGCTTACTTTTATTAAAATGAGTCCTTATAAAATGAAACTAAGGGACAGCAAGTTGTCAGGAGGTCGAATTTATGGAGGGAGATATGCTACAATAATTGAGACAATATGATGAGATGCCTTAGACTGAATGGAAGAAAAGTAGGGTACTGTATTGTTTTGTGCCAGGAATCGAAATACGGGGAAGACTGCTTAACTGCTTCGGTTATGTAGCAATTCGCCACCGATATGATCACAAACACTGTTCTCCTTGGCTTTGAAACTTTATTCCTATAAAGGTAAAAAGTGTCAACACTTATCTCAACATTCCGAGATCGGGCTTAATAACTTCCAGTACTCGAGTCGGTTTAATATTCCATGAGATGGATCTACTTTTGTACTCGTGCAGCAGCAGGAGTATACAAAGTCTATTCTTCTGAAGAGGTGCTCTTCCGCACTGGCAAAACTATTGCGTAGGCTTCATCTATCCTATTTTTCCGGTCTTCCGCCACCTACTATTATTCTACTGCATTAATGTTCCTTCTCTCGTAGGTCATGGAAACGCTAAAAATTCGTCTTCTTTATGAAGTTGGTAATTTGATGGCATATCTCACCGAAATGTGTTACCAGCTTCAGCATCTTTTTGACATTACAAAAGATGACTGCAAAAACCTCTCTTGTCGAAAAAGTGTGCATTAGAAATCGATGAATCTATTATTCAATGCATTAATAAATTTCGTTGTAGTCAATTCAAGTAATATTGGACATGGTATCATGTTTGCAATCCATCATATAAATACTGGTGTTCCCCAGGACTCCGTTTTGCCCCTACTCTCTTTTAAATCATCACAACTGACCTCCTGTTTGCTAAATTTAATCGTATACATTCATTCTCTGATGACAGCTTCATATTCGTTTTGAAATTCACATCATTCATCTCCGGAATTGTATAGTAAATAGAATGGCAGTATATGTCAAACTCAATAAATTCCAATGATATAAACCCTAAGCCAAGAGTGGCCCTTGTATCGCATTAGCAGAAACACGTTTCATCCCTGGAATGAAAAAATACTTTACTCCCTGGTCTGGTTGCTATTTAGATAGCTTACATTCACCCCTTAGATCATCATGGACCTGTTTTCCAGAGTTCAATATTGAGCAACAAAACTTATTGGAGTTAAAAAATTTTACGAATTTAATTGACAGGCTACAACACTTACACAACGTCTCTTGCCTTTCCATATTTGATCGTTTTTAAGGTTCCGTTCCTCAAAAGGAAAAACGGAAGCAAAATAGGATCACTTTGTTGTACGTCTGTCTGCAACCATTTCTCAGGAATGCGTGGAGGTCTCAAATTTATACCAAATGCTAATGGCTGCGGTCCCTTAAAGCTGTAAAAAAAAAACAATCTTCTGAACCGAAGAAGCTAAGAGATATGGCAGTATTTGCTTGCAAGGGGAGTCAAAACCTATAGAGTATTTCCCGTTGACCATGAAGTTTGGCAAGAAACAAGGTTTTTTAGCATGAGTATTTTCTTTTCATTACAATAAGCAGAAAATTACTTGTCCATAATACGCTCCGACCATGTTTTATGTGAGCATTACGTAGACTGCTAGATATATTTCTGGCCTAATAATGAAAATGCGAATGTTTATCATCAAAAGTGATTCTATAGTTTTTCAAAGTATTTTCCAGCATGATTTATACATTTTTGCATGCGCTCAAACCAATTTTCGAAACACTTTTTCCACTCCGATTGAGGCACCTCCAAAACATGGTTTTTGAACGCTTCAACAGCATGTTCAGGCGACGAAAATCGTTGACCACGCATTTTTTTCTTTATGTGCGGGAATAAAAAGCGGTCATTGGGTGCCAACTCAGGGCTGTACGGCGGATGACTCAACAATTCGACGTTTTGGCCGGTCAAAAAGGCGCTGGTTTAAGCCGATGTGTGAGAGCTCGCATTGTCATGGTGAACAATGATTCGTCTTCTTTTGTTCGTTTTTCGAATTTCTCCGAAGACTTCAGGCAAACAAATTGTGGTGTACCACTCAGAATTGACCGTCCTACGTTGCTCAAGCGGAACAGTCACCACATGACCAGTTTTGCCGAAGAAACAGGCGACCATTTGCTTCGAAATGCTTCTTGCACGAACAACTTTTGTTGGGTTTGACTCACACGATCGATTGTTGTTTTGTTTCGGGCTCATACGCATAGATCCATGATTCGCCACCTGTGACAATATTATAAACGACTTTTGAAGCATCGGGATCGTATTTTTTTAACATTTGTTTTGCACCAATCGACACGAGCCTTTTTTTTTTGAGCGATTATCAAATTGCGAGGGATCCAACGAGAACAAACTTTTTTTACGGCCAGGTGTTCATGCAATATCGAATGTATGCTGGTGGGAAAAATGCCCAGGGATGCCTCTATCTCACGGTATGTCACATGATGATCTTGCATTATCAGTTCACGCACGGCATCAATGTTCTCTGGCACAACGGCCGTTTTTGGACGACCTTCACGGAATTCGTCTTTGAGCGAGCATCGGCCATGACTGAATTCATTAAACCAGTTTTTCACAGTGGTGCCTCATCGCCATACAAAGATTTAAGTTCATCAATGCACTCTCGTCGTGATAATCCCCGTCGAAAGTTGTGAAAAATGATCGCACGAAAGTGTTCACGAGCTACTTCCATTTTTTTTTGCCGAGATGAATTTTTCAAGCCTCTGTAAAGAAAACAATTCACGATTAAATGAAAACTGAGTACTGTTATGCTAAAAAATGTCACCCTTTCCAATGGAAATGTCAGATTGCATCTAGCAGCACTTAGTGTTTCCTAGGACAGAAATATATCTAGCCACCTACGTATAAGGGTTTTCCTAACCCCTTAAATGCGTTTTAGTTATAAAAAAAGGTAAAACCGGGAGGACAAAATCCGTCGACTACAATGACGCGCTCACATCGATGATGAACAACAAAGCTTCAGTATAGAGTGCCTTCGAATACTAGCAAGACCGGTTCACGAATCCGGCAATCGCACATGCAAGGCGGCTTGGTCTTTCCAACTAAACTCTGTGCCCTCGGGCCCGTGGTAAATGAAAAACATCTATTCCTCAAGCTCTGGTCTTCCAAGGATCGATGGTAAGATTAATATAAGTAAGGTTGGCTTTAAATATAAATATATGGTTTTCAATTCAATTATTTATGACAATTAATAAGTGTCTGTAAATTTTTTTAATGCCTTCTACTAATAAGCCTGAATGATTTTTTTTTTCACTTAAAGTCTACAAGCTCCAATCTCATCTGGATTCTAATTGCCTTAACCATTTATGAAATTCATTATCAATCAAAGATTGTCCAGAATTCCATTTAGAAGGATAGCCTGTAGCTCATTCATTAGTAATGCCCACCGGCATTCCATGCGTCATCTAATAATCTTTCATTATACCTCCTTAGCCAAAGGGACTACTGAATATCAAATGATTTATCCTGCAAAATAATTACGTCCAAAGTGACACATTTTATATTATCCCCTAGAATTTCAGAGCCAGTCCGTTGCAAAGAGTTCCAACACTACAGGAGAAACATATCCATCTACCCGATACGAATATCTGCTTTATTTTTGATGTATTCGTTTTCATCTCGACCAGCTTTGTATGCAAAGGACTAACAAAGCTAGTCGAGATGAATACTCTCACAATGATAAACTTGGCCGCCAGGATGACAGTACTTGTTGCATTCTAAAATAAAAAATTAGTTTTTAAAATATGGAATAAATTTCGTGTCCATCTGAAGAGCAAACGCATTTGCAATGGAGTTATTGTTATTTTTTTTTTCCTTTTTTGAAAGACTGAGCTGTCAGTTATTGGATGCAGATGATCTTAAAAGTTGTATTAAAATAACGAACAAATTTTTTTTTGAAAATAAAATACAACAGAAATTTATTCTGATTTAACTGGTCCTCAAGGAGTCATGAATATTTTAATAGTGTGATTGAGTTATGCAAGAGGAAGATTTAATTCAAGCTAGCATGGTGTCCTTTTTAATCTTCCAACGCTAAGCAATGAAGGAGCAGCTGTAAAAAATGGATTGTCCTTAATAATAAGGAATGAGTGAAGTATTTAATGCCTCCAGAACAAATGTAGAGAAATTGAACTTTTAAAAAAAATTAAAAAAAGTTATTTGAAGTTTAAGAATTAAAAGTAAACAAGCAACTTGTCGCTCATCACTATTATAGTGATGGGATTTATTGCGATATTGCGCCTTTTCATTCGCTGCAGTTTTATAGCTTATCTAACTTATTTTAATTATTTGAAGTCGCTTTAATATTTTGTTGGACTTCAACTACTTCACAGCTTAACTATTGGTCCACCTGTTTGCTTCGCGAGCTTTGACTTTAAACAGCCCATGATTCCAAAATGCACTTTTGTCATGAAATCACTAAATACGTAATCCGAGCAGCTGAATACCAAGAATTCCTGGAGCTAAACACATATTCCAAAAATTGTATCCAGAAACCGTCTAATGGCAAAAATATGTAGCTGTGAATTTCTGGACTTTTTTTTCCAAAATTTTGCTTACTATAGCCCATGATTCCAAAATGCACTTTTTTCATGAAAACACTAAATACGTAATCTGAGCAGCTGAATACCAAGAATTCTTGGAACCAAACACATATTCCAAAAATTGTATCCAGAAACCGTCTAATGTCAAAAATATGTAGCTGTGAATTTCGAGACTTTTTTTTCCAAAATTTTGCTTACTATAGCCCATGATTCCAAAATGCACTTTTTTCATGAAATCACTAAATACGTAATCAGAGCAGCTGAATACCAAGAATTCTTGGAACTAACCACATATTCCAAAAATTGTATCCAGAAACCCATTAATGTCAAAAATATGGAGCTGTGAATTTCGAGACTTTTTTTTCCAAAATTTTGCTTACTATAGCCCATGATTCCTAAATGCACTTTTTTCATGAAATCACTAAATACGTAATCTGAGCAGCTGAATACCAAGAATTCCTGGAGCTAAACACATATTCCAAAAATTGTATCCAGAAACCGTCTAATGTCAAAAATATGGAGCTGTGAATTTCGAGACTTTTTTTCCAAAATTTTGCTTACTATAGTCCATGATTCCAAAATGCACTTTTTTCATGAAATCACTTAATACGTAATCAGAGCAGCTGAATACCAAGAATTCGTGGAGCTGAACACATATTCCAAAAATTGTATCCAGAAACCGTCTAATGTCAAAAATATGTACCTGTGAATTTCGAGACTTTTTTTTTCAAAAATTTTGCTTGCTATAACCCATGATTTCAAAATGCACTTTTTTCATGAAATCACTAAATACGTAATCTGAGCAGCTGAATACCAAGAATTCTTGGAACAAAACACATATTCCAAAAATTGTATCCAGAAACCGTCTTATGACAAAAATATGTAGCTGTGAATTTCGAGACTTTTTTTTCAAAAATTTTGCTTACTATAGTCCATGATTCCAAAATGCACTTTTTTCATGAAATCACTAAATACGTAATCTGAGCAGCTGAATACCAAGAATTCCTGGAGCAAAACACATATTCCAAAAATTGTATCCAGAAACCGTTTAATGTCAAAAATATGTAGCTGTGAATTTCGAGACTTTTTTTTCAAAAATTTTGCTTACTATAGTCCATGATTCCAAAATGCACTTTTTTCATAAAATCACTAAATACGTAATCTGAGCAGCTGAATACCAAGAATTCCTGGAGCTAAACACATATTCCAAAAATTGTATCCAGAAACCGTCTAATGTCAAAAATATGGAGCTGTGAATTTCGAGACTTTTTTTCCAAAATTTTGCTTACTATAGTCCATGATTCCAAAATGCACTTTTTTCATGAAATCACTTAATACGTAATCAGAGCAGCTGAATACCAAGAATTCGTGGAGCTGAACACATATTCCAAAAATTGTATCCAGAAACCGTCTAATGTCAAAAATATGTACCTGTGAATTTCGAGACTTTTTTTTCAAAAATTTTGCTTGCTATAACCCATGATTTCAAAATGCACTTTTTTCATGAAATCACTAAATACGTAATCTGAGCAGCTGAATACCAAGAATTCGTGGAACAAAACACATATTCCAAAAATTGTATCCAGAAACCGTCTTATGACAAAAATATGTAGCTGTGAATTTCGAGACTTTTTTTTCAAAAATTTTGCTTACTATAGTCCATGATTCCAAAATGCACTTTTTTCATGAAATCACTAAATACGTAATCTGAGCAGCTGAATACCAAGAATTCCTGGAGCAAAACACATATTCCAAAAATTGTATCCAGAAACCGTTTAATGTCAAAAATATGTAGCTGTGAATTTCGAGACTTTTTTTTCAAAAATTTTGCTTACTATAGTCCATGATTCCAAAATGCACTTTTTTCATGAAATCACTAAATACGTAATCTGAGCAGCTGAATACCAAGAATTCCTGGAGCTAAACACATATTCCAAAAATTGTATCCTGAAACCGTCTAATGACAAAAATATGGAGCTGTGATTATCGTGCAATTTTTTGCAAAATTTTGCTTACTATAGCCCATGATTCCAAAATGCACTTTTTTCATGAAATCACTAAATACGTAATCTGAGCAGCTGAATACCAAGAATTCTTGGAACAAAACACATATTCCAAAAATTGTATCCAGAAACCGTCTAATGTCAAAAATATGTAGCTGTGAATTTCGAGACTTTTTTTTTCAAAAATTTTGCTTACTATAGCCCATGATTCCAAAATGCACTTTTTTCATGAAATCACTAAATACGTAATCTGAGCAGCTGAATACCAAGAATTTTTGGAACAAAACACATATTCCAAAAATTGTATCCAGAAACCGTCTAATGTCAAAAATATGTAGCTGTGAATTTCGAGACTTTTTTTTCAAAAATTTTGCTTACTATAGTCCATGAATTCCAAAATGCACTTTTTTCATGAAATCACTAAATACGTAATCTGAGCAGCTGAATACCAAGAATTCCTGGAGCTAAACACATATTCCAAAAATTGTATCCAGAAACCGTCTAATGTCAAAAATATGGAGCTGTGATTATCGTGCAATTTTTTGCAAAATTTTGCTTACTATAGCCCAGGATTCCAAAATGCACTTTTTTCATGAAATCACTAAATACGTAATCTGAGCAGCTGAATACCAAGAATTCCTGGAGCTAAACACATATTCCAAAAATTGTATCCAGAAACCGTCTAATGTCAAAAATATGGAGCTGTGATTATCGTGCAATTTTTTGCAAAATTTCCATGATTCCAAAATGCACTTTTTTCATAAAATCACTAAATACGTAATCTGAGCAGCTGAATACCAAGAATTCCTGTAGCTAAACACATATTCCAAAAATTGTATCCAGAAACCGTCTAATGACAAAAATATGGAGCTGTGATTATCGTGCAATTTTTTGCAAAATTTTGCTTACTATAGCCCAGGATTCCAAAATGCACTTTTTTCATGAAATCACTAAATACGTAATCTGAGCAGCTGAATACCAAGAATTCCTGGAGCTAAACACATATTCCAAAAATTGTATCCAGAAACCGTCTAATGTTAAAAATATGTAGCTGTGAATTTCGAGACTTTTTTTTCAAAGTTTTACTTACTATAGTCCATGATTCCAAAATGCACTTTTTTCATGAAATCAGTAAATACGTAATCTGAGCAGCTGAATACTAAGAATTCCTGGAGCTAAACACATATTCCAAAAATTGTATCCAGAAACCGTCTAATGACAAAAATATGGAGCTGTGATTATCGTGCAATTTTTTGCAAAATTTTGCTTACTATAGCCCAGGATTCCAAAATGCACTTTTTTCATGAAATCACTAAATACGTAATCTGAGCAGCTGAATACCAAGAATTCTTGGAACAAAACACATATTCCAAAAATTGTATCCAGAAACCGTCTAATGTCAAAAATATGTAGCTGTGAATTTCGAGACTTTTTTTTCAAAAATTTTGCTTACTATAGTCCATGATTCCAAAATGCACTTTTTTCATGAAATCACTAAATACGTAATCTGAGCAGCTGAATACCAAGAATTCCTGGAGCTAAACACATATTCCAAAAATTGTATCCAGAAACCGTCTAATGACAAAAATATGGAGCTGTGATTATCGTGCAATTTTTTGCAAAATTTTGCTTACTATAGCCCATGATTCCAAAATGCACTTTTTTCATGAAATCACTAAATACGTAATCTGAGCAGCTGAATACCAAGAATTCCTGGAGCTAAACACATATCCCAAAAATTGTATCCAGAAACCGTCTAATGTCAAAAATATGTAGCTGTGAATTTCGAGACTTTTTTTTCAAAAATTTTGCTTACTATATGATATGATTCCAAAATGCACTTTTTTCATGAAATCACTAAATACGTAATCTGAGCAGCTGGATACCAAGAATTCCTGGAGATGAACACATATTCCAAAAATTGTATCCAGAAACCGTCTAATGTCAAAAATATGGAGCTGTGATTATCGTGCAATTTTTTGCAAAATTTTGCTTACTATAGCCCATGATTCCAAAATGCACTTTTTTCATGAAATCACTTAATACGTAATCTGAGCAGCTGAATACCAAGAATTCTTGGAACTAAACACATATTCCAAAAATTGTATCCAGAAACCGTCTAATGTCAAAAATATGGAGATGTGATTATCGTGCAATTTTTTGCAAAATTTTGCTTACTATAGCCCATGATTCCAAAATGCACTTTTTTCATGAAATCACTAAATACGTAATCTGAGCAGCTGAATACCAAGAATTCCTGGAGCAAAACACATATTCCAAAAATTGTATCCAGAAACCGTCTAATGACAAAAATATGGAGCTGTGATTATCGTGCAATTTTTTGCAAAATTTTGCTTACTATAGTCCATGATTCCAAAATGCACTTTTTTCATGAAATCACTAAATACGTAATCTGAGCAGCTGAATACCAAGAATTCTTGGAACAAAACACATATTCCATAAATTGTATCCAGAAACCGTCTAATGTCAAAAATATGGAGCTGTGATTATCGTGCAATATTTTGCAAAATTTTGCTTACTATAGCCCATGATTCCAAAATGCACTTTTTTCATGAAATCACTAAATACGTAATCTGAGCAGCTGAATACCAAGAATTCCTGGAGCTAAACACATATTCCAAAAATTGTATCCAGAAACCGTCTAATGACAAAAATATGTAGCTGTGAATTTCGAGACTTTTTTTTCAAAAATTTTGCTTACTATAGTCCATGATTCCAAAATGCACTTTTTTCATGAAATCACTAAATACGTAATCTGAGCAGCTGAATACCAAGAATTCCTGGAGCTAAACACATATTCCAAAAATTGTATCCAGAAACCGTCTAATGTCAAAAATATGGAGCTGTGATTATCGTGCAATTTTTTGCAAAATTTTGCTTACTATAGCCCATGATTCCAAAATGCACTTTTTTCATGAAATCACTAAATACGTAATCTGAGCAGCAGAATACCAAGAATTCCTGGAGCTAAACACATATTCCAAAAATTGTATCCAGAAACCGTCTAATGACAAAAATATGTAGCTGTGAATTTCGAGACTTTTTTTTTCAAAAATTTTGCTTACTATAGTCCATGATTCCAAAATGCACTTTTTTCATGAAATCACTAAATACGTAATCTGAGCAGCTGAATACCAAGAATTCCTGGAGCTAAACACATATTCCAAAAATTGTATCCAGAAACCGTCTAATGTCAAAAATATGGAGCTGTGATTATCGTGCAATTTTTTGCAAAATTTTGCTTACTATAGCCCATGATTCCAAAATGCACTTTTTTCATGAAATCACCAAATACGTAATCTGAGCAGCTGAATACCAAGAATTCCTGGAGCTAAACACATATTCCAAAAATTGTATCCTGAAACCGTCTAATGACAAAAATATGGAGCTGTGATTATCGTGCAATTTTTTGCAAAATTTTGCTTACTATAGCCCATGATTCCAAAATGCACTTTTTTCATGAAATCACTAAATACGAAATCTGAGCAGCTGAATACCAAGAATTCCTGGAGCAAAACACATATTCCAAAAATTGTATCCAGAAACCGTCTTATGACAAAAATATGTAGCTGTGAATTTCGAGACTTTTTTTTCAAAAATTTTGCTTACAATAGTCCATGATTCCAAAATGCACTTTTTTCATGAAATCACTAAATACGAAATCTGAGCAGCTGAATACCAAGAATTCCTGGAGCGAAACACATATTCCAAAAATTGTATCCAGAAACCGTCTAATGTCAAAAATATGTATCTGTGAATTTCGATACTTTTTTTTCAAAAATTTTGCTTACTATAGTCCATGATTCCAAAATGCACTTTTTTCATGAAATCACTAAATACTTAATCTGAGCAGCTGGATACCAAGAATTCCTGGAGCTAAACACATATTCCAAAAATTGTATCCAGAAACCGTCTAATGACAAAAATATGTAGCTGTGAATTTCGAGACTTTTTTTTCAAAAATTTTGCTTACTATAGTCCATGATTCCAAAATGCACTTTTTTCATGAAATCACTAAATACGTAATCTGAGCAGCTGAATACCAAGAATTCTTGGAACAAAACACATATTCCAAAAATTGTATCCAGAAACCGTCTAATGTCAAAAATATGTAGCTGTGAATTTCGAGACTTTTTTTTTCAAAAATTTTGCTTACTATAGCCCATGATTCCAAAATGCACTTTTTTCATGAAATCACTAAATACGTAATCTGAGCAGCTGAATACCAAGAATTCCTGGAGCTAAACACATATTCCAAAAATTGTATCCAGAAACCGTCTAATGACAAAAATATGTAGCTGTGAATTTCGAGACTTTTTTTTCAAAAATTTTGCTTACTATAGTCCATGATTCCAAAATGCACTTTTTTCATGAAATTACTAAATACGTAATCTGAGCAGCTGAATACCAAGAATTCCTGGAGCTAAACACATATTCCAAAAATTGTATCCAGAAACCGTCTAATGTCAAAAATATGGAGCTGTGATTATCGTGCAATTTTTTGCAAAATTTTGCTTACTATAGCCCATGATTCCAAAATGCACTTTTTTCATGAAATCACCAAATACGTAATCTGAGCAGCTGAATACCAAGAATTCCTGGAGCTAAACACATATTCCAAAAATTGTATCCTGAAACCGTCTAATGACAAAAATATGGAGCTGTGATTATCGTGCAATTTTTTGCAAAATTTTGCTTACTATAGCCCATGATTCCAAAATGCACTTTTTTCATGAAATCACTAAATACGTAATCTGAGCAGCTGAATACCAAGAATTCCTGGAGCTAAACACATATTCCAAAAATTGTATCCAGAAACCGTCTAATGTCAAAAATATGGAGCTGTGATTATCTTGCAATTTTTTGCAAAATTTTGCTTACTATAGCCCATGATTCCAAAATGCACTTTTTTCATGAAATCACTAAATACGTAATCTGAGCAGCTGAATACCAAGAATTCCTGGAGCTAAACACATATTCCAAAAATTGTATCCAGAAACCGTCTAATGTCAAAAATGTGGAGCTGTGATTATCGTGCAATTTTTTGCAAAATTTTGCTTACTATAGCCCATGATTCCAAAATGCACTTTTTTCATGAAATCACTAAATACGTAATCTGAGCAGCTGAATACCAAGAATTCCTGGAGCTAAACACATATTCCAAAAATTGTATCCAGAAACCGTCTAATGTCAAAAATGTGGAGCTGTGATTATCGTGCAATTTTTTGCAAAATTTTGCTTACTATAGCCCATGATTCCAAAATGCACTTTTTTCATGAAATCACTAAATACGTAATCTGAGCAGCTGAATACCAAGAATTCCTGGAGCTAAACACATATTCCAAAAATTGTATCCTGAAACCGTCTAATGACAAAAATATGGAGCTGTGATTATCGTGCAATTTTTTGCAAAATTTTGCTTACTATAGCCCATGATTCCAAAATGCACTTTTTTCATGAAATCACTAAATACGAAATCTGAGCAGCTGAATACCAAGAATTCCTGGAGCGAAACACATATTCCAAAAATTGTATCCAGAAACCGTCTAATGTCAAAAATATGTATCTGTGAATTTCGATACTTTTTTTTCAAAAATTTTGCTTACTATAGTCCATGATTCCAAAATGCACTTTTTTCATGAAATCACTAAATACTTAATCTGAGCAGCTGGATACCAAGAATTCCTGGAGCTAAACACATATTCCAAAAATTGTATCCAGAAACCGTCTAATGTCAAAAATATGGAGCTGTGATTATCGTGCAATTTTTTGCAAAATTTTGCTTACTATAGCCCATGATTCCAAAATGCACTTTTTTCATGAAATCACTAAATACGTAATCTGAGCAGCTGAATACCAAGAATTCCTGGAGCTAAACACATATTCCAAAAATTGTATCCAGAAACCGTCTAATGACAAAAATATGTAGCTGTGAATTTCGAGACTTTTTTTTCAAAGTTTTGCTTAATATAGTCCATGATTCCAAAATGCACTTTTTTCATGAAATCACTAAATACGTAATCTGAGCAGCTGAATACCAAGAATTCCTGGAGCAAAACACATATTCCAAAAATTGTATCCATAAACCGTCTAATGACAAAAATATGGAGCTGTGATTATCGTGCAATTTTTTGCAAAATTTTGCTTACTATAGTCCATGATTCCAAAATGCACTTTTTTCATGAAATCACTAAATACGTAATCTGAGCAGCTGAATACCAAGAATTCTTGGAACAAAACACATATTCCAAAAATTGTATCCAGAAACCGTCTAATGTCAAAAATATGGAGCTGTGATTATCGTGCAATTTTTTGCAAAATTTTGCTTACTATAGCCCATGATTCCAAAATGCACTTTTTTCATGAAATCACTACATACGTAATCTGAGCAGCTGAATACCAAGAATTCCTGGAGCTTAACACATATTCCAAAAATTGTATCCAGAAACCGTCTAATGACAAAAATATGGAGCTGTGATTATCGTGCAATTTTTTGCAAAATTTTGCTTACTATAGCCCATGATTCCAAAATGCACTTTTTTCATGAAATCACCAAATACGTAATCTGAGCAGCTGAATACCAAGAATTCCTGGAGCTAAACACATATTCCAAAAATTGTATCCTGAAACCGTCTAATGACAAAAATATGGAGCTGTGATTATCGTGCAATTTTTTGCAAAATTTTGCTTACTATAGCCCATGATTCCAAAATGCACTTTTTTCATGAAATCACTAAATAAGAAATCTGAGCAGCTGAATACCAAGAATTCCTGGAGCAAAACACATATTCCAAAAATTGTATCCAGAAACCGTCTTATGACAAATATATGTAGCTGTGAATTTCGAGACTTTTTTTTCAAAAATTTTGCTTACAATAGTCCATGATTCCAAAATGCACTTTTTTCATGAAATCCCTAAATACGAAATCTGAGCAGCTGAATACCAAGAATTCCTGGAGCGAAACACATATTCCAAAAATTGTATCCAGAAACCGTCTAATGTCATAAATATGTATCTGTGAATTTCGAGACTTTTTTTTCAAAAATTTTGCTTACTATAGTCCATGATTCCAAAATGCACTTTTTTCATGAAATCACTAAATACTTAATCTGAGCAGCTGGATACCAAGAATTCCTGGAGCTAAACACATATTCCAAAAATTGTATCCAGAAACCGTCTAATGTCAAAAATATGGAGCTGTGATTATCGTGCAATTTTTTTGCAAAATTTTGCTTACTATAGCCCATGATTCCAAAATGCACTTTTTTCATGAAATCACTAAATACGTAATCTGAGCAGCTGAATACCAAGAATTCCTGGAGCTAAACACATATTCCAAAAATTGTATCCAGAAACCGTCTAATGACAAAAATATGTAGCTGTGAATTTCGAGACTTTTTTTTCAAAGTTTTGCTTACTATAGTCCATGATTCCAAAATGCACTTTTTTCATGAAATCTCTAAATACGTAATCTGAGCAGCTGAATACCAAGAATTCCTGGAGCAAAACACATATTCCAAAAATTGTATCCAGAAACCGTCTAATGACAAAAATATGGAGCTGTGATTATCGTGCAATTTTTTGCAAAATTTTGCTTACTATAGCCCATGATTCCAAAATGCACTTTTTTCATGAAATCACTACATACGTAATCTGAGCAGCTGAATACCAAGAATTCCTGGAGCTTAACACATATTCCAAAAATTGTATCCAGAAACCGTCTAATGACAAAAATATGGAGCTGTGATTATCGTGCAATTTTTTGCAAAATTTTGCTTACTATAGCCCATGATTCCAAAATGCACTTTTTTCATGAAATCACCAAATACGTAATCTGAGCAGCTGAATACCAAGAATTCCTGGAGCTAAACACATATTCCAAAAATTGTATCCTGAAACCGTCTAATGACAAAAATATGGAGCTGTGATTATCGTGCAATTTTTTGCAAAATTTTGCTTACTATAGCCCATGATTCCAAAATGCACTTTTTTCATGAAATCACTAAATAAGAAATCTGAGCAGCTGAATACCAAGAATTCCTGGAGCAAAACACATATTCCAAAAATTGTATCCAGAAACCGTCTTATGACAAAAATATGTAGCTGTGAATTTCGAGACTTTTTTTTCAAAAATTTTGCTTACAATAGTCCATGATTCCAAAATGCACTTTTTTCATGAAATCACTAAATACGAAATCTGAGCAGCTGAATACCAAGAATTCCTGGAGCGAAACACATATTCCAAAAATTGTATCCAGAAACCGTCTAATGTCAAAAATATGTAGCTGTGAATTTCGAGACTTTTTTTTCAAAAATTTTGCTTACTATAGTCCATGATTCCAAAATGCACTTTTTTCATGAAATCACTAAATACGTAATCTGAGCAGCTGAATACCAAGAATTCCTGGAGCTAAACACATATTCCAAAAATTGTATCCAGAAACCGTCTAATGACAAAAATATGGAGCTGTGATTATCGTGCAATTTTTTGCAAAATTTTGCTTACTATAGCCCATGATTCCAAAATGCACTTTTTTCATGAAATCACTAAATACGTAATCTGAGCAGCTGAATACCAAGAATTCCTGGAGCTAAACACATATTCCAAAAATTGTATCCAGAAACCGTCTAATGACAAAAATATGTAGCTGTGAATTTCGAGACTTTTTTTTCAAAGTTTTGCTTACTATAGTCCATGATTCCAAAATGCACTTTTTTCATGAAATCTCTAAATACGTAATCTGAGCAGCTGAATACCAAGAATTCCTGGAGCAAAACACATATTCCAAAAATTGTATCCAGAAACCGTCTAATGACAAAAATATGGAGCTGTGATTATCGTGCAATTTTTTGCAAAATTTTGCTTACTATAGTCCATGATTCCAAAATGCACTTTTTTCATGAAATCACTAAATACGTAATCTGAGCAGCTGAATACCAAGAATTCTTGGAACAAAACACATATTCCAAAAATTGTATCCAGAAACCGTCTAATGACAAAAATATGGAGCTGTGATTATCGTGCAATTTTTTGCAAAATTTTGCTTACTATAGCCCATGATTCCAAAATGCACTTTTTTCATGAAATCACCAAATACGTAATCTGAGCAGCTGAATACCAAGAATTCCTGGAGCTAAACACATATTCCAAAAATTGTATCCTGAAACCGTCTAATGACAAAAATATGGAGCTGTGATTATCGTGCAATTTTTTGCAAAATTTTGCTTACTATAGCCCATGATTCCAAAATGCACTTTTTTCATGAAATCACTAAATAAGAAATCTGAGCAGCTGAATACCAAGAATTCCTGGAGCAAAACACATATTCCAAAAATTGTATCCAGAAACCGTCTTATGACAAATATATGTAGCTGTGAATTTCGAGACTTTTTTTTCAAAAATTTTGCTTACAATAGTCCATGATTCCAAAATGCACTTTTTTCATGAAATCACTAAATACGAAATCTGAGCAGCTGAATACCAAGAATTCCTGGAGCGAAACACATATTCCAAAAATTGTATCCAGAAACCGTCTAATGTCATAAATATGTATCTGTGAATTTCGAGACTTTTTTTTCAAAAATTTTGCTTACTATAGTCCATGATTCCAAAATGCACTTTTTTCATGAAATCACTAAATACTTAATCTGAGCAGCTGGATACCAAGAATTCCTGGAGCTAAACACATATTCCAAAAATTGTATCCAGAAACCGTCTAATGTCAAAAATATGGAGCTGTGATTATCGTGCAATTTTTTTGCAAAATTTTGCTTACTATAGCCCATGATTCCAAAATGCACTTTTTTCATGAAATCACTAAATACGTAATCTGAGCAGCTGAATACCAAGAATTCCTGGAGCTAAACACATATTCCAAAAATTGTATCCAGAAACCGTCTAATGACAAAAATATGTAGCTGTGAATTTCGAGACTTTTTTTTCAAAGTTTTGCTTACTATAGTCCATGATTCCAAAATGCACTTTTTTCATGAAATCTCTAAATACGTAATCTGAGCAGCTGAATACCAAGAATTCCTGGAGCAAAACACATATTCCAAAAATTGTATCCAGAAACCGTCTAATGACAAAAATATGGAGCTGTGATTATCGTGCAATTTTTTGCAAAATTTTGCTTACTATAGCCCATGATTCCAAAATGCACTTTTTTCATGAAATCACTAAATACGTAATCTGAGCAGCTGAATACCAAGAATTCCTGGAGCTTAACACATATTCCAAAAATTGTATCCAGAAACCGTCTAATGACAAAAATATGGAGCTGTGATTATCGTGCAATTTTTTGCAAAATTTTGCTTACTATAGCCCATGATTCCAAAATGCACTTTTTTCATGAAATCACCAAATACGTAATCTGAGCAGCTGAATACCAAGAATTCCTGGAGCTAAACACATATTCCAAAAATTGTATCCTGAAACCGTCTAATGACAAAAATATGGAGCTGTGATTATCGTGCAATTTTTTGCAAAATTTTGCTTACTATAGCCCATGATTCCAAAATGCACTTTTTTCATGAAATCACTAAATAAGAAATCTGAGCAGCTGAATACCAAGAATTCCTGGAGCAAAACACATATTCCAAAAATTGTATCCAGAAACCGTCTTATGACAAAAATATGTAGCTGTGAATTTCGAGACTTTTTTTTCAAAAATTTTGCTTACAATAGTCCATGATTCCAAAATGCACTTTTTTCATGAAATCACTAAATACGAAATCTGAGCAGCTGAATACCAAGAATTCCTGGAGCGAAACACATATTCCAAAAATTGTATCCAGAAACCGTCTAATGTCATAAATATGTATCTGTGAATTTCGAGACTTTTTTTTCAAAAATTTTGCTTACTATAGTCCATGATTCCAAAATGCACTTTTTTCATGAAATCACTAAATACTTAATCTGAGCAGCTGGATACCAAGAATTCCTGGAGCTAAACACATATTGCTGTGATTATCGTGCAATTTTTTTGCAAAATTTTGCTTACTATAGCCCATGATTCCAAAATGCACTTTTTTCATGAAATCACTAAATACGTAATCTGAGCAGCTGAATACCAAGAATTCCTGGAGCTAAACACATATTCCAAAAATTGTATCCAGAAACCGTCTAATGACAAAAATATGTAGCTGTGAATTTCGAGACTTTTTTTTCAAAGTTTTGCTTACTATAGTCCATGATTCCAAAATGCACTTTTTTCATGAAATCTCTAAATACGTAATCTGAGCAGCTGAATACCAAGAATTCCTGGAGCAAAACACATATTCCAAAAATTGTATCCAGAAACCGTCTAATGACAAAAATATGGAGCTGTGATTATCGTGCAATTTTTTGCAAAATTTTGCTTACTATAGTCCATGATTCCAAAATGCACTTTTTTCATGAAATCACTAAATACGTAATCTGAGCAGCTGAATACCAAGAATTCTTGGAACAAAACACATATTCCAAAAATTGTATCCAGAAACCGTCTTATGACAAAAATATGTAGCTGTGAATTTCCAAACCTTTTTTTATAAAAATTTTGCTTACTATAGTCCATGATTCCAAAATGCACTTTTTTCATGAAATCACTAAATACGTAATCTGAGCAGTTGAATACCAAGAATTCCTGGAGCTAAACGCATATTCCAAAAATTGTATCCAGAAACCGTCTTATGACAAAAATATGTAGCTGTGAATTTCGAGACTTTTTTTTCAAAAATTTTGCTTACTATAGTCCATGATTCCAAAATGCACTTTTTTCATGAAATCACTAAATACGTAATCTGAGCAGCTGAATACCAAGAATTCCTGGAGCTAAACACATATTCCAAATATTGTATCCAGAAACCGTCTAATGTCAAAAATGTGGAGCTGTGATTATCGTGCAATTTTTTGCAAAATTTTGCTTACTATAGCCCATGATTCCAAAATGCACTTTTTTCATGAAATCACTAAATACGTAATCTGAGCAGCTGAATACCAAGAATTCTGGAGCTAAACACATATTCCAAAAATTGTATCCAGAAACCGTCTAATGTCAAAAATATGGAGCTGTGATTATCTTGCAATTTTTTGCAAAATTTTGCTTACTATAGCCCATGATTCCAAAATGCACTTTTTTCATGAAATCACTAAATACGTAATCTGAGCAGCTGAATACCAAGAATTCCTGGAGCTAAACACATATTCCAAAAATTGTATCCAGAAACCGTCTAATGTCAAAAATGTGGAGCTGTGATTATCGTGCAATTTTTTGCAAAATTTTGCTTACTATAGCCCATGATTCCAAAATGCACTTTTTTCATGAAATCACTAAATACGTAATCTGAGCAGCTGAATACCAAGAATTCCTGGAGCTAAACACATATTCCAAAAATTGTATCCAGAAACCGTCTAATGTCAAAAATGTGGAGCTGTGATTATCGTGCAATTTTTTGCAAAATTTTGCTTACTATAGCCCATGATTCCAAAATGCACTTTTTTCATGAAATCACTAAATACGTAATCTGAGCAGCTGAATACCAAGAATTCCTGGAGCTAAACACATATTCCAAAAATTGTATCCAGAAACCGTCTTATGTCAAAAATATGGAGCTGTGATTATCTTGCAATTTTTTGCAAAATTTTGCTTACTATAGCCCATGATTCCAAAATGCACTTTTTTCATGAAATCACTAAATACTTAATCTGAGCAGCTGGATACCAAGAATTCCTGGAGCTAAACACATATTCCAAAAATTGTATCCAGAAACCGTCTAATGTCAAAAATATGGAGCTGTGATTATCGTGCAATTTTTTGCAAAATTTTGCTTACTATAGCCCATGATTCCAAAATGCACTTTTTTCATGAAATCACTAAATACGTAATCTGAGCAGCTGAATACCAAGAATTCCTGGAGCTAAACACATATTCCAAAAATTGTATCCAGAAACCGTCTAATGACAAAAATATGTAGCTGTGAATTTCGAGACTTTTTTTTCAAAGTTTTGCTTACTATAGTCCATGATTCCAAAATGCACTTTTTTCATGAAATCACTAAATACGTAATCTGAGCAGCTGAATACCAAGAATTCCTGGAGCAAAACACATATTCCAAAAATTGTATCCATAAACCGTCTTATGACAAAAATATGGAGCTGTGATTATCGTGCAATTTTTTGCAAAATTTTGCTTACTATAGTCCATGATTCCAAAATGCACTTTTTTCATGAAATCACTAAATACTTAATCTGAGCAGCTGGATACCAAGAATTCCTGGAGCTAAACACATATTCCAAAAATTGTATCCAGAAACCGTCTAATGTCAAAAATATGGAGCTGTGATTATCGTGCAATTTTTTGCAAAATTTTGCTTACTATAGCCCATGATTCCAAAATGCACTTTTTTCATGAAATCACTAAATACGTAATCTGAGCAGCTGAATACCAAGAATTCCTGGAGCTAAACACATATTCCAAAAATTGTATCCAGAAACCGTCTAATGACAAAAATATGTAGCTGTGAATTTCGAGACTTTTTTTTCAAAGTTTTGCTTACTATAGTCCATGATTCCAAAATGCACTTTTTTCATGAAATCACTAAATACGTAATCTGAGCAGCTGAATACCAAGAATTCCTGGAGCTAAACACATATTCCAAAAATTGTATCCAGAAACCGTCTAATGTCAAAAATGTGGAGCTGTGATTATCGTGCAATTTTTTGCAAAATTTTGCTTACTATAGCCCATGATTCCAAAATGCACTTTTTTCATGAAATCACTAAATACGTAATCTGAGCAGCTGAATACCAAGAATTCCTGGAGCTAAACACATATTCCAAAAATTGTATCCAGAAACCGTCTAATGTCAAAAATATGGAGCTGTGATTATCGTGCAATTTTTTGCAAAATTTTGCTTACTATAGCCCATGATTCCAAAATGCACTTTTTTCATGAAATCACTACATACGTAATCTGAGCAGCTGAATACCAAGAATTCCTGGAGCTAAACACATATTCCAAAAATTGTATCCAGAAACCGTCTAATGACAAAAATATGTAGCTGTGAATTTCGAGACTTTTTTTTCAAAGTTTTGCCTACTATAGTCCATGATTCCAAAATGCACTTTTTTCATGAAATCACTAAATACGTAATCTGAGCAGCTGAATACCAAGAATTCCTGGAGCTAAACACATATTCCAAAAATTGTATCCAGAAATCGTCTAATGTCAAAAATGTGGAGCTGTGATTATCGTGCAATTTTTTGCAAAATTTTGCTTACTATAGCCCATGATTCCAAAATGCACTTTTTTCATGAAATCACTAAACACGTAATCTGAGCAGCTGAATACCAAGAATTCCTGGAGCTAAACACATATTCCAAAAATTGTATCCAGAAACCGTCTAATGTCAAAAATATGAAGCTGTGATTATCGTGCAATTTTTTGCAAAATTTTGCTTACTATAGCCCATGATTCCAAAATGCACTTTTTTCATGAAATCACTACATACGTAATCTGAGCAGCTGAATACCAAGAATTCCTGGAGCTTAACACATATTCCAAAAATTGTATCCAGAAACCGTCTAATGACAAAATATGGAGCTGTGATTATCGTGCAATTTTTTGCAAAATTTTGCTTACTATAGCCCATGATTCCAAAATGCACTTTTTTCATGAAATCACTAAATACGAAATCTGAGCAGCTGAATACCAAGAATTCCTGGAGCAAAACACATATTCCAAAAATTGTATCCAGAAACCGTCTTATGACAAAAATATGTAGCTGTGAATTTCGAGACTTTTTTTTCAAAAATTTTGCTTACAATAGTCCATGATTCCAAAATGCACTTTTTTCATGAAATCACTAAATACGAAATCTGAGCAGCTGAATACCAAGAATTCCTGGAGCGAAACACATATTCCAAAAATTGTATCCAGAAACCGTCTAATGTCAAAAATATGTATCTGTGAATTTCGAGACTTTTTTTTCAAAAATTTTGCTTACTATAGTCCATGATTCCAAAATGCACTTTTTTCATGAAATCACTAAATACTTAATCTGAGCAGCTGGATACCAAGAATTCCTGGAGCTAAACACATATTCCAAAAATTGTATCCAGAAACCGTCTAATGTCAAAAATATGGAGCTGTGATTATCGTGCAATTTTTTTGCAAAATTTTGCTTACTATAGCCCATGATTCCAAAATGCACTTTTTTCATGAAATCACTAAATACGTAATCTGAGCAGCTGAATACCAAGAATTCCTGGAGCTAAACACATATTCCAAAAATTGTATCCAGAAACCGTCTAATGACAAAAATATGTAGCTGTGAATTTCGAGACTTTTTTTTCAAAGTTTTGCTTACTATAGTCCATGATTCCAAAATGCACTTTTTTCATGAAATCTCTAAATACGTAATCTGAGCAGCTGAATACCAAGAATTCTTGGAACAAAACACATATTCCAAAAATTGTATCCAGAAACCGTCTTATGACAAAAATATGTAGCTGTGAATTTCGAGACTTTTTTTTCAAAAATTTTGCTTACTATAGTCCATGATTCCAAAATGCACTTTTTTCATGAAATCACTAAATACGTAATCTGAGCAGCTGAATACCAAGAATTCCTGGAGCTAAACGCATATTCCAAAAATTGTATCCAGAAACCGTCTTATGACAAAAATATGTAGCTGTGAATTTCGAGACTTTTTTTTCAAAAATTTTGCTTACTATAGTCCATGATTCCAAAATGCACTTTTTTCATGAAATCACTAAATACGTAATCTGAGCAGCTGAATACCAAGAATTCCTGGAGCTAAACACATATTCCAAAAATTGTATCCAGAAACCGTCTAATGTCAAAAATGTGGAGCTGTGATTATCGTGCAATTTTTTGCAAAATTTTGCTTACTATAGCCCATGATTCCAAAATGCACTTTTTTCATGAAATCACTAAATACGTAATCTGAGCAGCTGAATACCAAGAATTCCTGGAGCTAAACACATATTCCAAAAATTGTATCCAGAAACCGTCTAATGTCAAAAATATGGAGCTGTGATTATCTTGCAATTTTTTGCAAAATTTTGCTTACTATAGCCCATGATTCCAAAATGCACTTTTTTCATGAAATCACTAAATACGTAATCTGAGCAGCTGAATACCAAGAATTCCTGGAGCTAAACACATATTCCAAAAATTGTATCCAGAAACCGTCTAATGTCAAAAATGTGGAGCTGTGATTATCGTGCAATTTTTTGCAAAATTTTGCTTACTATAGCCCATGATTCCAAAATGCACTTTTTTCATGAAATCACTAAATACGTAATCTGAGCAGCTGAATACCAAGAATTCCTGGAGCTAAACACATATTCCAAAAATTGTATCCAGAAACCGTCTAATGTCAAAAATGTGGAGCTGTGATTATCGTGCAATTTTTTGCAAAATTTTGCTTACTATAGCCCATGATTCCAAAATGCACTTTTTTCATGAAATCACTAAATACGTAATCTGAGCAGCTGAATACCAAGAATTCCTGGAGCTAAACACATATTCCAAAAATTGTATCCAGAAACCGTCTAATGTCAAAAATGTGGAGCTGTGATTATAGTGCAATTTTTTGCAAAATTTTGCTTACTATAGCCCATGATTCCAAAATGCACTTTTTTCATGAAATCACTAAATACGTAATCTGAGCAATTGAATACCAAGAATTCCTGGAGCTAAACACATATTCCAAAAATTGTATCCAGAAACCGTCTAATGTCAAAAATATGGAGCTGTGATTATCTTGCAATTTTTTGCAAAATTTTGCTTACTATAGCCCATGATTCCAAAATGCACTTTTTTCACGAAATCACTAAATACGTAATCTGAGCAGCTGAATACCAAGAATTCCTGGAGCTAAACACATATTCCAAAAATTGTATCCAGAAACCGTCTAATGACAAAAATATGGAGCTGTGATTATCGTGCAATTTTTTGCAAAATTTTGCTTACTATAGCCCATGATTCCAAAATGCACTTTTTTCATGAAATCACTAAATACTTAATCTGAGCAGCTGAATACCAACAATTCCTGGAGCTAAACGCATATTCCAAAAATTGTATCCAGAAACCGTCTAATGTCAAAAATATGTATCTGTGAATTTCGAGACTTTTTTTTCAAAAATTTTGCTTACTATAGTCCATGATTCCAAAATGCACTTTTTTCATGAAATCACTAAAAACGTAATCTGAGCAGCTGAATACCAAGAATTCCTGGAGCTAAACACATATTCCAAAAATTGTATCCAGAAACCGTCTAATGACAAAAATATGGAGCTGTGATTATCGTGCAATTTTTTGCAAAATGTTGCTTACTATAGCCCATGATTCCAAAATGCACTTTTTTCATGAAATCACTTAATACATAATCTCAGCAGCTGAATACCAAGAATTCCTAGAGCTAAACACATATTACAAAAATTGTATCCAGAAACCGTCTAATGTCAAAAATATGTAGCTGTGAATTTCGAGAATTTTTTTTTTCAAAAATTTTGCTTACTATAGTCCATGATTCCAAAATGCACTTTTTTCATGAAATCACTAAATACGTAATCTAAGCATCTGAATACCAAGAATTCCTGGAACTAAACACATATTCCAAAAATTGTATCCAGAAACCGTCTAATGTCAAAAATATTGAGCTGTGATTATCGTGCAATTTTTTTGCAAAATTTTGCTTTCTATAGCCCATGATTCCAAAATGCACTTTTTTCATGAAATCACTAAATACGTAATCTGAGCAGCTGAATACCAAGAATTCCTGGAGCTAAACAGATATTCCAAAAATTGTATCCAGAAACCGTCTAATGTCAAAAATATGGAGCTGTGATTATCGTGCAATTTTTTGCAAAATTTTGCTTACTATAGCCCAGGATTCCAAAATGCACTTTTTTCATGAAATCACTAAATACGTAATCTGAGCAGCTGAATACCAAGAATTGTTGGATTAAAACACATATTCCAAAAATTGTATCCAGAAACCGTCTAATGTCAAAAATATGTAGCTGTGAATTTCGAGACTTTTTTTTCAAAAATTTTGCTTACTATAATCCATGATTCCAAAATGAACTTTTTTCATGAAATTACTAAATACGTAATCTGAGCAGCTGAATACCAAGAATTCCTGGAGCTAAACACATATTCCAAAAATTGTATCCAGAAACCGTCTAATGTCAAAAATATGGAGCTGTGATTATCGTGCAATTTTTTGCAAAATTTTGCTTACTATAGCCCATGATTCCAAAATGCACATTTTTCATGAAATCACTAAATACGTAATCTGAGCAGCTGAATACCAAGAATTCCTGGAGCTAAACAGATATTCCAATAATTGTATCCAGAAACCGTATAATGATAAAAATATGGAGCTGTGATTATCGTGCAATTTTTTGCAAAATTTTGCTTACTATAGCCCAGGATTCCAAAATGCACTTTTTTCATGAAATCACTAAATACGTAATCTGAGCAGCTGAATACCAAGAATTCTTGGATTAAAACACATATTCCAAAAATTGTATCCAGAAACCGTCTAATGTCAAAAATATGTAGCTGTGAATTTCGAGACTTTTTTTCAAAAATTTTGCTTACTATAGTCCATGATTCCAAATGAACTTTTTTCATGAAATCACTAAATACGTAATCTGAGCAGCTGAATACCAAGAATTCCTGGAGCTAAACACATATTCCAAAAATTGTATCCAGAAACCGTCTAATGTCAAAAATATGGAGCTGTGATTATCGTGCAATTTTTTGCAAAATTTCCATGATTCCAAAATGCACTTTTTTCATAAAATCACTAAATACGTAATCTGAGCAGCTGAATACCAAGAATTCCTGTAGCTAAACACATATTCCAAAAATTGTATCCAGAAACCGTCTAATGACAAAAATATGGAGCTGTGATCATCGTGCAATTTTTTGCAAAATTTTGCTTACTATAGCCCAGGATTCCAAAATGCACTTTTTTCATGAAATCACTAAATACGTAATCTGAGCAGCTGAATACCAAGAATTCCTGGAGCTAAACACATATTCCAAAAATTGTATCCAGAAACCGTCTAATGTCAAAAATATGGAGCTGTGATTATCGTGCAATTTTTTGCAAAATTTCCATGATTCCAAAATGCACTTTTTTCATAAAATCACTAAATACGTAATCTGAGCAGCTGAATACCAAGAATTCCTGGAGCTAAACACATATTCCAAAAATTGTATCCAGAAACCGTCTAATGTCAAAAATATGTAGCTGTGAATTTCGAGACTTTTTTTCAAAAATTTTGCTTACTATAGTCCATGATTCCAAAATGCACTTTTTTCATGAAATCAGTAAATACGTAATCTGAGCAGCTGAATACTAAGAATTCCTGGAGCTAAACACATATTCCAAAAATTGTATCCAGAAACCGTCTAATGACAAAAATATGGAGCTGTGATTATCGTGCAATTTTTTGCAAAATTTTGCTTACTATAGCCCAGGATTCCAAAATGCACTTTTTTCATGAAATCACTAAATACGTAATCTGAGCAGCTGAATACCAAGAATTCCTGGAGCTAAACACATATTCCAAAAATTGTATCCAGAAACCGTCTAATGTCTAAAATATGGAGCTGTGATTATCGTGCAATTTTTTGCAAAATTTTGCTTACTATAGCCCATGATTCCAAAATGCACTTTTTTCATGAAATCACTAAATATGTAATCTGAGCAGCTGAATACCAAGAATTCCTGTAGCTAAACACATATTCCAAAAATTGTATCCAGAAACCGTCTAATGTCTAAAATATGGAGCTGTGATTATCGTGCAATTTTTTGCAAAATTTTGCTTACTATAGCCCAGGATTCCAAAATGCACTTTTTTCATGAAATCACTTAATACGTAATCTGAGCAGCTGAATACCAAGAATTCTTGGATTAAAACACATATTCCAAAAATTGTATCCAGAAACCGTCTAATGTCAAAAATATGTAGCTGTGAATTTCGAGACTTTTTTTTTCAAAAATTTTGCTTACTATAGTCCATGATTCCAAATGAACTTTTTTCATGAAATCACTAAATACGTAATCTGAGCAGCTGAATACCAAGAATTCCTGGAGCTAAACACATATTCCAAAAATTGTATCCAGAAACCGTCTAATGTCAAAAATATGGAGCTGTGATTATCGTGCAATTTTTTGCAAAATTTCCATGATTCCAAAATGCACTTTTTTCATAAAATCACTAAATACGTAATCTGAGCAGCTGAATACCAAGAATTCCTGTAGCTAAACACATATTCCAAAAATTGTATCCAGAAACTGTCTAATGACAAAAATATGGAGCTGTGATTGTCGTGCAATTTTTTGCAAAATTTTGCTTACTATAGCCCAGGATTCCAAAATGCACTTTTTTCATGAAATCACTAAATACGTAATCTGAGCAGCTGAATACCAAGAATTCCTGGAGCTAAACACATATTCCAAAAATTGTATCCAGAAACCGTCTAATGTTAAAAATATGTAGCTGTGAATTTCGAGACTTTTTTTTCAAAGTTTTACTTACTATAGTCCATGATTCCAAAATGCACTTTTTTCATGAAATCAGTAAATACGTAATCTGAGCAGTTGAATACTAAGAATTCCTGGAGCTAAACACATATTCCAAAAATTGTATCCAGAAACCGTCTAATGACAAAAATATGGAGCTGTGATTATCGTGCAATTTTTTGCAAAATTTTGCTTACTATAGCCCATGATTCCAAAATGCATTTTTTTCATGAAATCACTAATTACGTAATCTAAGCAGCTGAATACCAAGAATTCCTGGAGCTAAACACATATTCCAAAAATTGTATCCAGAAACCGTCTAATGTCAAAAATGTGGAGCTGTGATTATCGTACAATTTTTTGCAAAATTTTGCTTACTATAGCCCATGATTCCAAAATGCACTTTTTTCATGAAATCACTAAATACGTAATCTGAGCAGCTGAATACCAAGAATTCGTGGAGCTAAACACATATTCCAAAAATTGTATCCAGAAACCGTCTAATGACAAAAATATGGAGCTGTGATTATCGTGCAATTTTTTGCAAAATTTTGCTTACTATAGCCCATGATTCCAAAATGCACTTTTTTCATGAAATCACTAAATACGTAATCTGAGCAGCTGAATACCAAGAATTCCTGGAGCTAAACGCATATTCCAAAAATTGTATCCAGAAACCGTCTAATGTCAAAAATATGTATCTGTGAATTTCGAGACTTTTTTTTCAAAAATTTTGCTTACTATAGTCCATGATTCCAAAATGCACTTTTTTCATGAAATCACTAAATACGTAATCTGAGCAGCTGAATACCAAGAATTCCTGGAGCTAAACACATATTCGAAAAATTGTATCCAGAAACCGTCTAATGACAAAAATATGGAGCTGTGATTATCGTGCAATTTTTTGCAAAATTTTGCTTACTATAGCCCAGGATTCCAAAATGCACTTTTTTCATGAAATCACTAAATACGTAATCTGAGCAGCTGAATACCAAGAATTCCTGGAGCTAAACGCATATTCCAAAAATTGTATCCAGAAACCGTCTAATGTCAAAAATATGTAGCTGTGAATTTCGAGACTTTTTTTTTCAAAAATTTTGCTTACTATAGTCCATGATTCCAAAATGAACTTTTTTCATGAAATCACTAAATACGTAATCTGAGCAGCTCACTACCAAGAATTCCTGGAGCTTAACACATATTCCAAAAATTGTATCCAGAAACCGTCTAATGTCAAAAATATGGAGCTGTGATTATCGGGCAATTTTTTGCTAAATTTTGCTTACTATAGCCCAGGATTCCAAAATGCACTTTTTTCATGAAATCACTAAATACGTAATCTGAGCAGCTGAATACCAAGAATTCCTGGAGCTAAACACATATTCCAAAAATTGTATCCAGAAACCGTCTTATGTCAAAAATATGTAGCTGTGAATTTCGAGACTTTTTTTTCAAAGTTTTGCTTACTATAGTCCATGATTCCAAAATGCACTTTTTTCATAATACGTAATCTGAGCAGCTGAATACCAAGAATTCTTGGATTAAAACACATATTCCAAAAATTGTATCCAGAAACCGTCTAATGTCAAAAATATGTAGCTGTGAATTTCGAGACTTTCTTTTCAAAAATTTTGCTTACTATAGTCCATGATTCCAAAATGAACTTTTTTCATGGAATCACTAAATACGTAATCTGAGCAGCTGAATACCAAGAATTCTTGGATTAAAACACATATTCCAAAAATTGTATCCAGAAACCGTCTAATGTCAAAAATATGGAGCTGTGATTATCGTGCAATTTTTTGCAAAATTTTGCTTATTATAGCACATCATTCCAAATGCACTTTTTTCATGAAATCACTAAATACGTAATCTAAGCAGCTGAATACCAAGAATTCCTGTAGCTAAACACATATTCCAAAAATTGTATCCAGAAACCGTCTAATGTCAAAAATATGGAGCTGTGATTATCGTGCAATTTTTTGCAAAATTTTGCTTACTATAGCCCATGATTCCAAAATGCACTTTTTTCATGAAATCACTAAATACGTAATCTGAGCAGCTGAATACCAAGAATTCCTGGAGCTAAACACATATTCCAAAAATTGTATCCAGAAACCGTGTAATGTCAAAAATATGGAGCAGTGATTATCGTGCAATTTTTTGCAAAATTTTGCTTACTATAGCCCATGATTCCAAAATGCACTTTTTTCATGAAATCACTAAATACGTAATCTGAGCAGCTGAATACCAAGAATTCCTGGAGCTAAACAGATATTCCAAAAATTGTATCCAGAAACCGTCTAATGTCAAAAATATGGAGCTGTGATTATCGTGCAATTTTTTGCAAAATTTTGCTTACTATAGCCCATGATTCCAAAATGCACCTTCTTCATGAAATCACTAAATACGTAATCTGAGCAGCTGAATACCAAGAATTCCTGGAGCTAAACAGATATTCCAAAAATTGTATCCAGAAACCGTCTAATGATAAAAATATGGAGCTGTGATTATCGTGCAATTTTTTGCAAAATTTTGCTTACTATAGCCCATTATTCCAAAATGCACTTTTTTCATGAAATCACTAAAAACGTAATCTGAGCAGTTGAATACCAAGAATTCCTGGAGCTAAACAGATATTCCAAAAATTGTATCCAGAAACCGTCTAATGACAAAAATATGTAGCTGTGAATTTCGTGCAATTTTTTTGCAAAATTTTGCTTACTATAGCCCATGATTCCAAAATGCACCTTCTTCATGAAATCACTAAATACGTAATATGAGCAGCTGAATACCAAGAATTCCTGGAGCGAAACACATATTCCAAAAATTGTATCCAGAAACCGTCTAATGTCAAAAATATGTAGCTGTGAATTTCGAGACTTTTTTTCAAAGTTCTGTTTACTATAGTCCATGATTCCAAAATGCACTTTTTTCATGAAATCACTAAATACGTGATCTGAGCAGTTGAATACCAAGAATTCCTGGAGCTAAACAGATATTCCAAAAATTGTATCCAGAAACCGTCTAATGACAAAAATATGTAGCTGTGAATTTCGTGCAATTTTTTGCAAAATTTTAGCCCATGATTCCAAAATGCACTTTTTTCATGAAATCACTAAATACGTAATCTGAGCAGCTGAATACCAAGAATTCCTGGAGCTAAACAGATATTCCAAAAATTGTATCCAGAAACCGTCTAATGACAAAAATATGGACCTGTGATTATCGTGCAATTTTTTGCAAAATTTTGCTTACTATAGCCCATGATTCCAAAATGCACTTTTTTCATGAAATCACTTAATACTGAATCTGAGCAGCTGAATACCAAGAATTCCTGGAGCGAAACACATATTCCAAAAATTGTATCCAGAAACCGTCTAATGACAAAAATATGGAGCTGTGATTATCATGCAATTTTTGCAAAATTTTGCTTACTATAGCCCATGATTCCAAAATGCACTTTTTTCATGAAATCACTAAATACGTATTCTGAGCAGCTGAATACCAAGAACTCCTGGAGCTAAACACATATTCCTAAAATTGTATCCAGAAACCGTCTAATGTCAAAAATATGTAGCTGTGAATTTGGAGACTTTTTTTTTCAAAAAATTTGCTTCCTATAGTCCATGATTCCAAAATGCACTTTTTTCATGAAATCACTTAATACTGAATCTGAGCAGCTGAATACCAAGAATTCCTGGAGCGAAACACATATTCCAAAGATTGTATCCAGAAACCGTCTAATGACAAAAATATGGAGGAGTGATTATCGTGCAATTTTTTGCAAAATTTTGCTTACTATAGCCCATGATTCCAAAATGCACTTTTTTCATGAAATCACTAAATACGTAATCTGAGCAGCTAAATATAAAGAATTCCTGGAGCTAAACACATATTCCAAAAATTGTATCCAGAAACCGTCTAATGACAAAAATATGGAGCTGTGATTATCGTGCAATTTTTTGCAAAATTTTGCTTACTATAGCCCATGATTCCAAAATGCACTTTTTTCATGAAATCACTGAATACGTAATCTGAGCAGCTAAATACCAAGAATTCCTGGAGCTAAACACATATTCCAAAAATTGTATCCAGAAACCGTCTAATGTCAAAAATATGGAGCTGTGATTATCGTGCAATTTTTTGCAAAATTTTGCTTACTATAGCCCATGATTCCAAAATGCACTTTTTTCATGAAATCACTTAATACTGAATCTGAGCAGCTGAATACCAAGAATTCCTGGAGCGAAACACATATTCCAAAAATTGTATCCAGAAACCGTCTAATGACAAAAATATGGAGCTGTGATTATCATGCAATTTTTGCAAAATTTTGCTTACTATAGCCCATGATTCCAAAATGCACTTTTTTCATGAAATCACTAAATACGTATTCTGAGCAGCTGAATACCAAGAATTCCTGGAGCTAAACAGATATTCCAAAAATTGTATCCAGAAACCGTCTAATGACAAAAATATGGAGCAGTGATTATCGTGCAATATTTTGCAAAATTTCTTTTCATTTCATTTTCTTTTCATTTCATTTCATTTATTTTATTTTAAAAAGCGGTTTTGTACATTTAGATCTTATCTTTTATAGTACGAGGCTAATTTAACAAGTAGAAACTTACTTAGATAATAATGTAAAATTTAACTTCAGTCTATTTGAATTCAGTTTAAATATAATTCAATTTTAGCTTACAACTACAAATATAATAAAAACTTATATGTTCTCTTAATTTTAATTTTACTTTTATTTAAATTTCAACTTTACTTTAATTTTAATTTCAATTTTGCTGCAAAGAGAAATGGTTGAAGATAGCAGTTTTGAAGCTTGCGGGGTTCGATAAACATTTAATGTGTACGGGAAGTGAGTTCCATAGTCTAATTGCATTGATGAAAAAGAGACGGGAAGAATTCAAGTACGTGTAACGAGGATTTATCAAATTAAAAGTTCGCGAAGAGCGAGTGAATTGCAGTCTACTATACAAGTAATTTGGAGATTTTGTTCGTAATATGTTATGTAGGAAAATACAGTTTCTTGCGTTCATATATTGTTGAAGCGTACAGCTTAGCACGTTTCTGGAAAAATCTGTTACATGTGCGTCTCTTCGAAGTCCATAGATGTAGCGGACTGAATCATTAAAAGCTACTTGCAGTTTATTTTGAGATACAGCATCAAGTTTACTATATACTACCTCGGCGTACGATATAATAGGAACCACAAGAGTCCGTATCAACTTACGTCGCGTTTCAGTAGGGATGAAATCAGCTGTTATCCAAAGTTTACGGAGACAGCCATATATGCGACCTACAACACTGTTTATATGCTTGTCACATGAAAGGCTTCGCGTGATTATAAACCCAAGATTAGTGACCGAATCAACTATCCTCAGTTTACTGTTAGCTAACCATATATTCGGGACCATACTAATGTCGGATCCTGCGTGAAGAATTGGTATAGCTTGACATTTTGCAGGGTTCAGGGTTAGACCATTGGCAATTGACCAGTTATTTATTTCACTCAGGTCCTCATTAATTTTTAATGCCAGGTCAACGAGATTACTTGTTGGGCCAGACAGATATAGCTGGACATCATCAGCATATAAATGGACGGACACATACTTGCACACTGATGGAAGATCATTTATAAATATACAGAATAATATAGGACCCAGTATCGATCCTTGGGGTACACCTTGTATGACAGCTTGAAGTGAGGATCGTTTTTCACCTATAACAACTCTTTGCATACGTTCAGAGAGATAGCTTTTTATAAGTTTGACAGCTTTTTCACTGAAACCAAAGTATCTGCGTAGCTTCCAGCAAAGAATGTTGTGTTCAACGCTGTCAAAGGCCTTTGAAAAGTCTAATAAACATAGGAGAGTTAGAAGTCGTTTGTCAAAGGCCTGTCTGATGTCGTCCATTATATTAACCACAGCTGTAGAACAGCTGTGATTAGCACGGAGCCCAGACTGAAGTGAGTATAACAACGAGTTAAGGCACAGGTGGTTTTGAATTTGGTTTTTCAATAATTTTTCGAAAACCTTGGACAAACATGGCAATATGCTAATTGGCCTATAGTCATCAGGTAATGAAGCATTCGACTTTTTCGCAACTGGCAAGACTCTAGCAGATTTCCAACATTGAGGGAAAGTAGAGGTCATTATACAGGAATTAATTATCTCCGTTAGGTATACAATTATTTCAGGTAATATTAGCTTTATGAATCGCATGGGTATTCCATCTTCACCAACCGCATTTGATTTAATGGATGCAATACTTAGTAGCACTTCATTTATTGTAACCATTTCAAAGTCTACTTCATGGTTAAGAGTTATAGCACTATCCGATCTAAAGTCAAAGTTGTTTGTTTGCTTACTCTTAAGAATAAAGTGACCATTTAACTCATCTGGATCTAAAGCACAGCTATTGTCTTTTTTGGCATTAATTCCAATTTGACGCAAATTACGCCATAGTGTCTTAGATGGCAAAGCGGTGTTTAGTTTGGAGGAATAATAGCTTCTTTTTGAGGATCTGATTATGGATGTTGCATAGTTTCGCGCACACTTGTATGCATCCCAGTTCGATACAGATGGTGAATGTTTCCATTTACTGTATAGCCTATTTCTGCATTTTAATGCACTCCGAACCTCTGAAGTGTACCACGGACAGCTTTTATTTCGGACCATTACAACCTTCTCGGGAACATATTGGTTGTATAGGTTGCTAAGTATTGATTGAAAAAAACAAATCTTTTCATTGGGGTCTGGTATTTGCCTACAGACTTCCCATGGTGCCGATCTTGCACCACTACACAACTTAGGAAGATCAATAGAGGCAAAATGTTTGTACTTAAATGAGAGAGGAACACTATTGTGCGAAAAAACAACATCAAGGGTACAGAAGAGCAAGTCGTGATCAGAAATACTATCTAATGAGAGCTGGTCAAACAATAAGACTGAAGATGGATCAGAAACAATTACAATATCAAGTAAGCTAGGTTGTGAATTAGGAGCAAAACGAGTTGGCTCAGAATTAACAATAGTGAGACCTAAGGAGGAAGAGTAATCCTGTACTTGACGCGCACGAGAATCATTTTTAAGTAGGTCAGCATTGAAATCACCACATACAATAATTTTCTCAAACATAGAGGAAAAAACTGCAAGCGCCTTGAAGAATGGTTCCGGAGAAAAACTCCTATCGGGATTGTACACGCAAGAAACTATACACTTGAGAGCGCCATCATATACTTCAGCTATTAAATACTCAACATCTGAATCTATTGATTCAGCGAGAACTCTACAATTTAAGGAAGACTTGTAGTAAATTGCAATTCCCCCACCAGTTGTATTTGTGACTCTGTCATGGCGGAGCAGCTTATAATTGGGTATATCATAAACACTGTCATCGATATTTTGTTTAAACCAAGTTTCACTCACGCAGATGACATCAACACATGGATTATTAAAAATAAATTTGGCATAGTCACGTTTATGTGAATTGAAGCTACGAGCGTTAAAATGGCATACCTTTAATCCCTCCCGATACCTCGACAATACATTAAGCATAGCATGCGTTGACCCATCACCGTACACACCTGTGTTTCCATTCAAAGAATTACTACCCATTTTCAAATGAGAGGTAAAGACGAGCTCCGCAAATCAACAAACACATCTTTACATAGCATTCGTAAGTAATGAGCAGCAAGAAAATTAAAATGAAAGTGTTGAAACAAAATAAGAACAGTAGAGAAACGAATATTATAAGAAACATTATAATAATATACGATTATTTAGACGGATGTGACATCTGATGGATTCATCGCGGCGATAGTCTGCAAGCATTCATCATTTTCCACAAGATAGCTTCTGGCATTAGCGGACTTTTTAACATAAACTAATCCATATTTAGCATAAACAGAGAAAAGTTGCTTGTTTCTCTTCAGGCGGACAGCTGACTGTAGGAGGGAACGGCTTTTTGCTGACAAGCTTTCATTAAGATATTTTGCTTACTATAGCCCATGATTCCAAAATGCACTTTTTTCATGAAATCACTAAATACGTAATCTGAGCAGCTAAATACCAAGAATTCCTGGAGCTAAACACATATTCCAAAAATTGTATCCAGAAACCGTCTAATGTCAAAAATATGGAGCTGTGATTATCGTGCAATTTTTTGCAAAATTTTGCTTACTATAGCCCATGATTCCAAAATGCACCTTTTTCATGAAATCACTAAATACGTAATCTGAGCAGTTGAATACCAAAATTTCCTGGAGCTAAACAGATATTCCAAAAATTGTATCCAGAAACCGTCTAATGACAAAAATATGGAGCTGTGATTATCGTGCAATTTTTTGCAAAATTTTGCTTACTATAGCCCATGATTCCAAAATGCACCTTTTTCATGAAATCACTAAATACGTAATCTGAGCAGTTGAATACCAAGATTTCCTGGAGCTAAACACATATTCCAAAAATTGTATCCAGAAACCGTCTAATGTCAAAAATATGGAGCTGTGATTATCGTGCAATTTTTTGCAAAATTTTGCTTACTATAGCCCATGATTCCAAAATGCACTTTTTTCATGAAATCACTAAATACTGAATCTGAGCAGCTGAATACCAAGAATTCCTGGAGCTAAACAGATATTCCAAAAATTGTATCCAGAAACCGTCTAATGACAAAAATATGGAGCTGTGATTATCGTGCAATTTTTTGCAAAATTTTGCTTACTATAGCCCATGATTCCAAAATGCACTTTTTTCATGAAATCACTAAATACGTAATCTGAGCAGCTGAATACCAAGAATTCCTGGAGCTAAACAGATATTCCAAAAATTGTATCCAGAAACCGTCTAATGATAAAAATATGGAGCTGTGATTATCGTGCAATTTTTTGCAAAATTTTGCTTACTATAGCCCATGATTCCAAAATGCACTTTTTTCATGAAATCACTAAACACGTAATCTGAGCAGCTAAATACCAAGAATTCCTGGAGCTAAACACATATTCCAAAAATTGTATCCAGAAACCGTCTAATGTCAAAAATATGGAGCTGTGATTATCGTGCAATTTTTTGCAAAATTTTGCTTACTATAGCCCATGATTCCAAAATGCACCTTTTTCATGAAATCACTAAATACGTAATCTGAGCAGTTGAATACCAAGATTTCCTGGAGCTAAACAGATATTCCAAAAATTGTATCCAGAAACCGTCTAATGACAAAAATATGTAGCTGTGATTATCGTGCAATTTTTTGCAAAATTTTGCTTACTATAGCCCATGATTCCAAAATGCACTTTTTTCATGAAATCACTAAATACTGAATCTGAGCAGCTGAATACCAAGAATTCCTGGAGCGAAACACATATTCCAAAAATTGTATCCAGAAACCGTCTAATGTCAAAAATATGGAGCTGTGATTATCGTGCAATTTTTTGCAAAATTTTGCTTGC